>VXBW01005078.1:44205-224822 GCA_013400375.1 Thinocorus orbignyianus | reverse complement strand
GTGTTGGGGCGCCCCCCCCCCCCCCCCCCGCCACTAGAGGCTGCTCCACACCTCATTAAATAAACACAAACAGCAATTAATGAAGGAGCCCGTGCCAACGGCGGCCCCGCGGAGCCGGCGGCGGGTTCCCCCCCCGCCCATGGCTCGGAGCGTCGCGCCAGGCCGAGGGATTGGGACAGGGAGGTTATCACCTCCAGTTTCACCTACACCAGGAAAAAGCGGAGATATCTGTAAGAAATGATCCCCTCAAATAAGTTTACTTATGTGTAGCAGGAGTTCTGAATCCCAGAATCATGAAATGGTTTGGGTTTATTTCTTGGAGATTATATATATATATATAATTGGGGAGGGAGCATTGAAGGCCATCTGCCACAAGAAGGGACATCTGCAACTAGACCAGGTTGCTCAGAGCCCCGTCCAGCCTGACCCAGAATGTCTCCAGGGATCCACTACCTCTCTGGGCAACCTGGGCCAGTGTCTTTCCTCCTCTAAAATTGCTCCAACAGGTCCATGTTCTTCTGATGTTGGTGGCCCCAGAGCTGGAGGTAGCAGCAGATGGCTCATGCCAACTCATGTCTGACCTTCCACCCATCAGTTCCCCCAGGTCCTTCTTGGCAGGGCTGCTCTCCATCCCTTCATCCCCAGTCTGTGTTGATACTGGAGGTTGCCCCCACCCGGGGGGAAGGACCCTGCACTTGGCGTGGTTGAACCTCATGAGGTTCACACGGTTCCACTTCAGCCTGTCCAGGTTCCTGGGGATGGCATCCTGTCCCACTGCTCTGGGATCCCAGCCATCCCTGGTGACTTTGCCAGGCAGAGTTTTGCAAGAAATGCATCTAAACAGATGCCTCGGCTTCCTTGTAAATGTTTCCTCTCAAGAGAGAGATTTGCAAGAGATTTTTATTTGCAAGTTGAATTCCTTTGTCTCAGAGGGACATGCGCACATATAGTTGATCAGGCAGCACCCCAGAAATTCGTTCCCTTTTCACTTTGTTTTAAAAAAAATCCACCCAAACATAAGAACAAACCAACCTGGGGATGATAGCTTCATGTAAATAGCAGCCCTAGTGCTGTAGCGATCGCTTTGCCAGGCTGAATGCTATCAGCAAGTGTTGGTGCACTCTTGTAACTTACACCAAGAAAGCCGCGGTTGTTATTAATCTCGGTTCTGCTGTGAGCTGCCGCTTTCACAAAACAATATACAACTTCATTCAAGCATGCTATTGTTGTTGTCTGCCTGGCACTTTAGGCTGCTGTGTGAGGGAAGGTTTTATAGGCTCAACATTTACAGTAAGTAAATATCAGCATTTTCACCGGCCTCCTTCCTCCTCTCCCCAAAGCTCAGACTGTATTTCCGCTCCCCCCGCCCTCTTTTGCCACCAACTTGATCTTATTAGTCTGCAAAATTATAGCCGTGTCGTAAACCTGGCGTTTGGAACTGAGGAGAACCCCTAGCAGCAGCATTCATTTTGTATTTTTCATCAGTGACATTGGTCCAGGGTAGATTTTATTATTACTACTGCTTAAAAAATTATTATTTTATTTTTTTAACAATGTTTTGAAAGTATAAAGCTGGAAAGCCCTGTCCATTTCCTGGAGAAGCCAGTTTTTGTCTGTCAGCATCTGTCATGCCACGTACACTATTATTTAAAACAACTATAGCAATGGATAGTCCAAACTATGTAAGAGGTTTCTGTCTAATTTCTTACTCTAATTCCCATATTCAGTGTCCCACGGTGTTTTTTGTTTAGCCTCCCTGTGCTGCTGAGAAGTGCACAGGAAGACTAAACAAAAAATAAACATTAAAGAAGTGCTGGTATCCTCTTTTTGCAGACAGACAGATACAACTGAGTGGCTCAGGGCTTGAGGTCCCATCTGGCCACTTCTCCCTGCCCTGAGTACTCGCGGTGGGGAGATGCTGACTCCGGTTTCCAGCCAGCTTTTCTCCCAGGGAAGCTTGTCTACCAGGTGGGTTTCACTTGCCCGCTCCTTCTGCAAGTACCTCGCACAGTAAACGCTGCTCTGCAAATTCAAAGCCACAAATGAGTGAGGATGATACAGATGTAGCTTGGAAGCTTTGGGCTCACTTGCAAATTGACATCATTTCTCAGAGGCAGGTGTGATTTTTACCTTTGTGGGTAGCGAGGAGAGGAATGGAACCGTGGATATGTTATGGAAGCCTTCTCCTTTAAGGGAGGGGGAAAAGAGAACTCACATATCAAATGTGAGAAATCAAAAACTTAGCTGTTTGTTGAGGGAGGCTGTGAAGGGACCAGCACCTGGGTCTGTGGAAGGAAGAGGATTTTCTGGGAAACAAAGGCACTGTCAGCTTTTGTATCTGTTCTGGGCAGTCCTGATGTAAGGCAGCATTGCCACTCTGCCTTTTAGTAATTTTATGGACCTGATATTTTAAGGCACCAAAGGGAGTGATGATGTTCATTTGACATGTGAGATTATAAAATGGTGAAGTGTTTGTTTGCATGGCCTGGATTGGTAATGTCTACTTCAGAGAGCTTGCTGTTTTATTACGTGCTTTCTGGCGGAGAACGCTGGAAACAGAGAAAGCAGAATTATTAGTATTTATTTTGTTGCAGTTAGGTTTTTATAAAGATAGGTGTACAAATAGATTTATAGATACGTACGAACAATTAAAAAAATCTGGGATTTGCATGCCAAAGCCCAATTCCTGCCAGTCTTTGAGTCCTCTCCCATGACATTTGTTTGCTGAAGAACACCAGTGATTTTCTTTACTGGAGTATAAGAAGCACGCACAAGGGGAGACTTGTGGGCAGAGATGACTAAGTGGCCCATGTAAGCAATATGAGTTTCTCTTCCAACAGTTCAGTACTGAAGCCATTGAGCAAGCTGGATTTTTTTGTACCTGTAAGAGGTGGGTATTTGGGAATGGAAGTCTCCCAGGCTGGGATGTGTGGTAGCAGCACCACATGCACACGTGTACATATTTTTACTCATGATTGTCCATATGGTTATGAGTAGAACTATGCAGGCACTGAACTGAGCCCACGGTTAGTGCAGCCATACGGGTGTCACTTCCTTCCTTCATTCCCTGGATGCTGTTTCTGCACTTGGAAATATTCCCCTTCTCTTCCTTTTCTATTTTCTGAAAAGACCTCTGGTAGCATTTGCTGTGCATAGAAATTTCTGTAGGACTTACAACCCTGGAGGTCCATTGCCACTCCATAATCAATGTTAATTCTCCTCATTTTAAGGTTTTTAAAATGTACACACTCTACTCTTACAAACTGTAAAATGCCATTAATGTGTCTTGGGATGATTGTGTTTTGATTACAGATGCCTTGCTATGGTAAGCTTCTGTCTTTCTATGGTACAGTTACCAGAAAATGCATTAAAAATTAAATGAACATACTGCTTTGTTTGTTTTTTAATGAAAGCTGTTTTCCAATTAGCTCCTTATTTGATCAAAGATTGCTTGAGAGTTAATTGTATGATTTTTGCCCAGTTTATGATTCTTTCTCTGAGTTAACATCAGCAATACTGGGTCAAGTATTGTTTATGTTGTGACCCACATAAAATCCATGCTAAACCCCACTCACACCTCTTGCCCAAGGCCAAAGCAGTTCATGGACATATGTCTGTAACTAAATTAAATGCACAACTGTCGTGCAGCCACATTTTAAATGCTATTGCTCCTTGTTTTGCAGTGCTATGCCACGCTTCAGACTCTTCCTCTTCCAACCTTCTCCAATGTTCATTTCTTCCATCCTGGGCTCCTCCCTCACCACGCAGCGCTGAAAAGGTGAGAACACTTTGTGAAGTGTGGCTGATACCAGCTTTACCTGCAACATTAATTGCTGCCAAAAGTAGTTACCAGCCCTGCATCTGATATCCTCCTGCTTAGTGCTGGTGGGATCATTCTTACCAGGGTCACTGTCCAGATCCATGTCTCTTAGAGTCCATAATTTTGTGTCCCTGTGTTGGCTGTCTCCAACAGAAGTTATTCAAGACCTTTCTCTACTGTCCCAAGACCTGTCTCTACTTTAGAATCAGTCTTTCCATCAGCAACCCTGTAGATATTATTCACACCCTGGTGATCTTTGCTAGAAGAGTCTGCTGGGATGGATGTAGCCACAGAGAAGTTGTTGCAGGGGTTTGATGACCTGTGTTAAGCAGGAAAATGAGATCCCCGCAGCAATTGTATTTGTAGCACATTGTCAGTAACCAGCTTACTAATCACTTGTGTGAAAATATCAAGTTTCCAGAAATCAGTCCTTTTTGGCTGCTTATCAGAGGATGATGCTCTGTTCTCCCCATGAAATATGTGGATGGGAACTGCAATGTCTGTAGGTGACCTGAAATATATAAGCCTTTTATCACACGTACTGCATTTAATGCTGCTTTTCTCCTCTTAAGCAAAATGTTCCCAAGTGCCTGGCTGATTTTTCAGTGTTTTAAGTTACTCTTTTGGCTCTCTAGTGGAAAAACCTAGAAACGTTATGATAATGATGTTCATGGTGACAGTGACAGTGTTGAGTGACCCATCACAGCCAGAGGTTCTGCTGGGTTTGTGTGGCTGTTACGAAAATGACATTCAATTAATTTGGTTAGCAATATTAAAATGGATTACTGTCCATGAAAATGATAATTTGAAAATCAAGTATTGATTAACGTAAGACCAAGATTCCAATTGTCTCAGCATAGTTGCAGTTTGTGTGGGGGGAAAAAAAAAAATATGACTTTTTGTGACTCTTGCTGTTTTAACCTTCATTTAGCGCTTCATTCCAGAGTGGATTCTTCCCTATCTTCTCTCATGGGGCAGAGAAGCTGGTTTGTATAGTAAATACAAACTCTGTGCTGACATCTTTACTGCCAATGTCCATTTCTTCATTTCTTCTTTGTGCTGTTGCTACCTAGATATGATATGGGACACTCTAGGGCTTCCCTCCTGGCTTAATGATAGGTAATCACAGGACAATTAATCCAAGAATACTTTGTTCTCTACCTACTTGGATGGGAAGGTAGGAAACTGCTTCTAATTCTGGGTCTCTTGAATGGAAGGAAGTGCTGCTTTACTGCCACTGTCTCTGCAGGCAAATGAATGTCAAAAATACTGCTGTTTTCTTATGTTTACTATTGAAATCACATGTAATACGTGTTTTGATAATTAGTATCAGCATTTTTATTGTACTTACACTAAGAAGCCCAGCTGTTGACTTAGCCCTACCTACATAGGAACTGTACAAAGCACGTAGGTAAAAGGAAGTCTTGGCTGTGATGAACAGAACCCGTTACTTGAATATGAGCAGAGGTTTTATAATTCTGATTGCCGACGATCCCGAGTAATTCATCAACAGTAGCGATGTTGCTCCACATTGACACCACAATAGCAGAGCTGAATCTGGCCCAAAGTGTCTCTCTAGCGTGTTCCTTTAGCAAATTAATATTAAGTTTTGTCCCCATTCCTTCCGTGGAGTGCCTTTGCTGCTGTGTCTCGCAGTACTCTGCAGGGACGCCGGGAGGGTATTTTGCAGAGACAATGTCTAGCTTTGCATTCGTGTCTCTTAGGAGAGAGTACCTACGATGCCTTTTTGGCCTATATTTCATATTGTTCTCTGCGAATAACAGGCTCTGATGATTGAAATCTACTACCCGGGATCTGAAATGAATTGTTGGCTTTCTCATGAAATGTTCTGCTTCTCCATTTCCTTCCCCTTTGCACACACATACATAAGCGTGCATTCGCACAGACACGCCGGGGGCTTCATCATACAGCAAATTGCTTATACACATGTAAGCAAATATCTTCTCAAATCATCTCTTATCACCAAGTGGGGTGTGGTGCTTGTTGTTCAAGGGGTTGAGGTTGCCTTTCAATCTGCCAGGGCCAGGCTGACACCAAAAATAAACAGCATAAGCCTGGAACGGTTGTCACAAGGGGCAGAGAGAACTTGTCAGGCAGGAGTGTGTGAGCCGGCAAGATGATAATGTGGCATGACACTTCTGAAATGAGACACCGGTTGCCATGGTGAGGAGTCAGGAGGGACTATCTCTCCAGAGGCTGAAATAAAACATGCTTTAAATGATGTTTGATTAGAATTTAGATCATGTAACTGAGTGGCTGGACCTTTTTTTTTTCTTTTTTTTTTTTTTCTTTTTTCTTTTCCCCCCCTCCCTTTACTTGTTGTCGTTGTCGTCTTTGGCTGCTGGCAGAGTTCACTTTGGGAAGAAAGGGCTCTGGGTCCAGAGCAGCCCTGGCTGTAACCCCCCTTGCTCCACCACTTCCAGCGTGCTGAGAGGTTACTTAGTTCCATGCCCAGTCAATTATGCTCCTTGCTAACTCTGCTTGCATTTTCCACTTGAGTCCATCGTAGTTTAAACCAGTTAAAAATGATTCCCTCTGTTCTGAAAAACAGTTAATCAATAACACCCTGAGAATATTTCTTGTCTTTGTTTGCTTCCCCTGACCAGTCTACTCAGGGTGTCCGTCATCTTGTTAATATATATTAAAAATACAGCCCATGAAGGCTTATGCACAATATCCTTCTTGGACTCTTCATATTAAAGGAGGATGTGAATGTGTGTGTGTGTTTATGTGACTGAGTGGCAAAAGGAACCTGAAACAGAAAGAATTTGAGAGAATAATGCAAAACAATTGTCCTCATGGAACGGGATGTTTAAAGTAATTTTAGCTTTCTTTGCAATTTGGGGGCAGCACACAAGTAAACATATTTTTCATGTTTTTCCCAGCAGGAATGGACAATAAAAGAGCTGGTTTAGGGTTTGCAGAGCTTTCTTAACTCTATGGTACTTTTTGATGTATCCGGATGTTTAAAAATCTTGAAACAGGTATCCAGCATCTGGACAAATCTGCTGGAAAACAGCAGTCAACCAATTCTAGTGCTGCCTGGATGGGGACAAAAGCACTTGGCAAAGAAGGGCAAATGCATCAAGTTCTGCTAATTTCAAGATCACCCGAGGGCCAGCTATTTCTTGACGTAGATCAGCTAGTTTAGCTGGTGCTGATGCACACAGAGTTACCAGGGTCCAAGATTGGCTAGGTGTCCTCTCCCATTGCTTGTGAGTGGAAGGTGTGAATATATAAGGGATTTTGGGTTTTGTTGGCTGGAGTGAACTGATTTGATGACTCACTACTGGGAGTTGTTGTGAAGTCCACATTGGATAAGTCAATGCAAAAGCAGAAGTTATTGACAATTTTTTTGACTGAAAGGCAGAAAGCCAAAGGAGTCATGGAGACTCTACCATAGCCTACACTGGGTGGAGATAATTTGTACAATGGTAAAATTCCTGTAGAACCATGAACAGGAGTGGGGGTGGGTGGTTAATAATGATATTCTTACATACACACTGTGATGAGCTTCCTCTTTATCAGCACATTTAAATTGTGGTCATTTGCTTTGGTAATTGAAATAGTTACACCAGGCCAGTGAACGCGTGACTACAAGTATGTTTTTCTGGACTATTAAAATCTCTATGCAAGACCATGCTGATTAGAATTTCTGTTGTGTGTATTTTAGAGAAAAAAAGACTACAGAGTGGCTATGCATGAGACAGAGTGTATTCGAGGAGTCAGAGGATGCCCTGTAATTTATGAGAGACAAAGAGGTACATTAGATATTGTTAGAATATGTAATAATCCTCTCACAATAATTTATTCGGCTTGCAAGGTTAGGATCTCCATAATTCTTGGTCGCACTCTAATGAAGACTGCTGATGCTTATTATATATTTTTGTGTACATTAGAGGTACCTGTGAATATATGGGTACTGTACTTGCCTCCTGCTACCCCACTACTCATGGAGCTGCCAGGGGGACTATATTGTATGGACCATTTGTCTAAATAGTCCAGGAAGGTGTATCAGCTGTATTGGCTTCTTGTCAGCGGTTCTCTGGAACTTTGTGGCCATAAAATCATCTTCTGCAGATTTAGCCAGCTCTTCTCACACTATTAGGTCACCCCTGGCTTCAGGGTGACACAAGCATCATCAGGAAATTGTGGTCTTCAGCAGTATGTGCTGTCCACCTGCAAACACAGACAGACCGGATAGATGTTCCCCCAGAAATTTTAAACTGGACACTCAAACATGATTAATTTGTTGGTGGGATGGGATGGGGTGGTCTGGGCTGAGAGGAAAAAAGGGAGGAAGGGGAGAAATCAAAACTTTTCTTCTCCCCATAATTCAGTGACTTTCCATAAAATTTTTGCTCCAAAATCAGTTTATGATTCCACCCATAAAGTCATTTCCAGGTGATTTATTACCATCCGACAGTCCACTCTGGGATTTTTGGTGACACTACATGAGTCTTTAGAGCTTTATGTTCAAATTTAATGGTGATCACTGCAGCCAAATGGATGAAAAATGTCCGTTTCTTCACCACTGTTTCTTGTATTGGCCTCAGGGATTGGAAAAGTAGGTCTTTTATTTAGTTACACTGTCAGCAGCAATTTTGATGTGAGTTCAATTGCTCGGTTTGGAGTTCAAATGCTCCAGTCTGAATACAACCGTGTGGGGTTGTAAAGCATCTTGAAAACTGCTCTGCTGCTTGCCCCACATCTGCACGGAAAACTGCCCAGGGACTGTGATGGTCCTTCCTGGGTCTAAATACCAAGTATGAGATGAAAGTAAAGCCAGAGAGGAAAGGGGACAGCAAAGAGAACTGAGAGCAGCATAGACCTTCGATGGGTGGGTGGACCATACATCAAGTGCGTACCTTTATGTTGTGGGACAACAGTTTGGAGGCATAATACAGTAGGGTGGTGTGGAGAAGTAGGGAGCATGTATCAGGTGAAGCAATGGGCCATGTCATGTTCTGAATCTTGCCCTACAGTCAAAATTCTTGCTTCCTATTGTCCAGAAGGGAGCAAAATGCTCATATTTATAAGGCAATGGAAATAAACAGGGAGAAAGAACTTGAGGTAGGGAGCTCAGTGCTAAGAGAGCTGGATGAATTGGGTGAGTGATGCCAACATCAGAGTAACGAGAGGAAAACCAGAGTTTTGAATGGGGAAGCTTCAGTCTCTCACTCTGTTTATAGGTATTTTTCTTCTGTTAGAGACTTGTGCACCCAGCAGCCTCATCTTACAACCACGATGTTTTTCTGCTTAGGTGATGTGATCTGTTCACATCCTCCTCAAAAATCAGTGGTAAGAAGGGGTTGAAATTAACTATCTATAGGGTTTTTTGTGCATATCAATTAGATATTGCTCTGTTTTGTCACTATAGTCCACTTTGAACAGCAGTTTTTAAAATGCTTCAAATAATATTTGCTATGCTTCCTGCAGTCTAATCTGCCAAATAATTTAGGTTATCCATGCCATGGAATTTACTTAACACTGATGTATAAATTAGCCATGAAGTGCTGGAAGATCCCAGAGTTGCTGATTATGGTTGTCTGATGAGAGCAGAAGCCTAGGATGATTTTATGCAATGCTTTCATTTTGCAGGCAGGCAACACTGGGATCATAGAGACCCACATCATGATCTTCACCACCAGCAGAGTCATGAGAAAAGCTTCTTTTGCAGCCTACTTGGTTTGTAAAGTTACAGTATTACATGGCAGACTCTTGGATCAGTGTCTCTGGCCTTAATTCAGGTGAGATCACTCACTATGGTCATGGCAGTAGTTAAATAGTTAAAAGTTGTTTTGCTGATGTCCCATCCCTGGAGGGATTCAAGGCCAAGTTGGATGGGGCTTGGAGCAACCTGGTCTGGTGGGAGGTGTCCCTGCCCAGGGCAGGGGGGTTGGAACTGGATGGTCTCCAAGGTCCTTTCCAACCCAAATAGTTCCATGTTTCTTTCCTGAATTGTGGCTGTGATGGGTGTGGAGTTTGGTGACATGGCTTCTGTCAATACAGAGGTTGATTTGCCTCTAGTCTAGAACCTGGCTGATGCTGAAGACAAAGCTCTTTTAAACCATGGTGCTGCAGGCACTCAGGAGACACGAGCTGTAGTAATTTCTGACCCTTTTGCAACTCTGGAAGAGGCAGATGCTTAGTGTGGAGGTGTCTGCAGATCCAGGGATCATGGAGACTTCTGTGTGGACTCCAGCAAGGCCAGGGTTTTACCCTTGGTCCAAAGTGGTCTGATCAGCCTTTTCTGCCCTGCTTTTGGGGTGGCTGCAAGAGCCTGGTCTCAGGTGGTTTCTGTGAAGTTGAGTGAGTTATGTCAGTTCAATCCACCTGTAGATCTCGGTCTCCCACTTCAGAGAAATATTTCTTTCTATTAATTCTACCTTTATCTATTTTTTTTCTATTGAATCCACAGTGAGGTCACTACAGTATTATAAACCTTGATAATATATCTCTTTGAGAGTGCTTGATTTCTGCATATGGCTGTCTAGAATATACTCTGCCTATTGAACCTGAATGCATCTAATCAACTTCTGAGTACAGGGTTCTGCAGCATGATTAACAAAGAGCAAAGAAGAAATGATCTTGAAATTATTATGTAACTTCTTGAAATACCTTCTGTGGAAACAGATTTTTTTTTAATTTTTTTCTTCCTGAACTGAACATTAAAACCTACAAGATTCTTCCAAAGGGAATTTTCCAAGTTTTCTTTTTTCCCTACTCTCTTCTCTTTCTTTCCTTTGGCCAAAGCACATACTGCTTTGCCACAACATTTGCATGTGCTGTGGTAGCACACAGCTCTTCTGATCCCACATCAGGTGTCAAATCTTTAATATGATTTCCTACATGTTTGACTAATCAATGCAGAACATCATCATGAAAGATAATTTTGCCCTCTGGCACTTCAGGGACAGGATAATGAGGCCTGGTGTTTTCCATTTTTTATTCTTCCACAAGAATCTACATTTTTTTAGTCCCAGCTAATTGATTTAAGTTCATGGAGGAAGGTTTTTTTTCCCTTTCCCTTCCAGTATCTTGGATATTAATGGATTCTAGTGAGCTAGCAGAGCTGTGTGATCGGTATGTTTAGAGATTCAATATACTGCTGTTCTGACCTTTCGGAAGCCAGGGGAAAAGCATGTTGATCCCACACGAGCACTGAAATCTCAGGCAGGTTGAAGCTTCTGGAGCTGGCAGGAGATAGGGACGGTCTGCAAGAAGAGAGGCTTGTTCTCAAATCATTTGCCAAACGGGAGGGGATTTAGTCTCACAGCCCGGTGAGAAGTGAGGAGATTTATGGCCTCGCTTAAGCAATGGTGGAAGGTGGAGGGATGGAAACAGAGGCTTTCAGATCATTGCTCTGGAAACCCTGGTCAGAGAGCATGGCGTAGCAGGGAGTGAGTGATAGATAAACTGTGGATGCAGGCCAGATCTCTCAGCTTCTGCTCCCCCCATTTCATCAAAGAATCATTATCCTTTTCCTTTTCAGCAGCTTTTTTTTTTGAAGAAAAGCTGGGCAGGCTCCTCACTGATCATTGCTGAAGTTGAAGGAGTGGGACAAAGGCCTTTCTAGAAGTAGCTGAATTCCATCCACCTCAGCAAAAATCTAGGTTAGTCCTGATATCCTTCCCTGAAACAGTGTGAAGTAGCAAGTAAAAAACTTTTACTTACTGAGGCACCACTGATAGAACCTTTCCTGGTCACTGATAGTGTCCCCACTGGCCACTGATACACTAGCTTCACTGGATAAGACCTGAAAGAGAGTACATTCCTCCTGCAGCATGTACCTGAGGCTCTAAAAAGTGTGAGGTAGACGTGTTTTTATGACTAATTCCTATATTTCTTCTGTATTTTACCACCATTAACTAGAGTTATTCTTGTATTATTATTTTTTTTTTTAGGGATGGCAGCAGCTTATGACGGATTTGTTTAGGGTTAGCCCTGTTCATAAATTAAGTGGCAGATAAAATTTAATTTTTCTTATAAGAAAAGCCTATAGCTCCTTAAATTGCTCATTTAACATCACTGAAAAGTAATACTCCACTGTAGAATGGACATCGTATTAACTTTAAAAGGCCTATTTAAAGTGACGGTTGTCAGTGAGTGAAAGCCAGATATGGTAATTTCGAGTTACAAATCAGAGTGAGGAAACTGTAGAATGGACAACCTTGTTAACACAAGCGCGACGGAGGAAGCACCGGGGTCAGAGTGCCAGCACGGGAAGGAATAAAGACACAGCACCAAAAATATGTCCTATAATTAGGGCAGCTGTAAGAGTCAAGGTTGAAGATTCTTCACCATGACATGTCTGATATAGAAAAAGTGATAGCCAAGAGTAATCACTTACAGGCACCGAGCTTTAAAGGAGCAGCACCGCGCTTACCCGGGCTGGGGCAGGGAAACCTGGAAGACAAAGAAGGGGATGGCATGGGGTGTGGGGAAGAGGGTAGGGAGGAGTTGGAAATTTCAAGGGTCAACACTCAAAGGGACCAAAAACTGGACGAAAATTGCTCGCTCAGCAGGGAGGTTTTCTGATCATGGTGTGGAACAGAGTGGGAACAGGGAGAGAGGGATGGGTTACGCTGTGTGCTGGTGGGGGTATCCTGGGGTTAGATCTGAGTGAACGGGCACAGAATCACCCCTGGGGGGACACGGAGGGAGGAGGGTGAGAGGAGGAGGCTGAAAAAGTGTGTGTCTGTAAACGGGACAGACACAGGTAACATTGGGCCACAGGAGAACAGCTGGAGAAAGGAGGATTTGGTGGGCACACAACCAGATGTCACTCATAAAAAGTTCTTCAAATGGCCCAGAAAGGACCCGAGGGCCAAGCAGTGAGCAACCAGGGGAGCACACATCCAGTTGGATGAGCAGCAGAACATGGGATGCACGATTGCTTCCTCTACCCTGACCTTCTCCAGGGTTGGGTATTCATGAAGGGGAGGGACAGAAGACATCCGGGGTCTGGCTCAGATTCAGGATCAGCCTGCGGAGATCTGCCCCTTCGGCTGGGGTTGGTAAGGAGGAAGACAGGAGGAAAACAGGAGCTGGAGCCAGCGTGCAGCACATTCCACGCTTCCTGTGGGAGCCTTCATGGAAGGGAGTAGAGAATCTTCCATGGTGGACGTGGAGAAGCTTCTGTGACCTGACCTGTGGTGGTTGCCTGGTGAATATTCTCTTCTCCTCTTTGCAATGCTCAGAGGAAGATCCCTTGCCAGCTAGGTCAGAGTGGAGCAGGAGGACAAGGAGATGTTTCTATTAATGGAGAATGTCTCTGTGTAATGATTTCAGCTTCCTGGGAATCCTTTGGGATCTGTGGAAACCTTCCAGGCGTTGTACCTCCTCTGTGACCCTCTTCAGCAATGGCTGCATAAAAGCCCCGGGAGGCTGTCACAGGAGAAGCCTTCTCCTCTTCTGCTGCCTTCTGCTGTATTTCCCTGGGGAACGATCCAGCCCAGACAGTTAATGTGGAGTGACACAGGCACATGCTTTTCAGTCTCAGTCCCCACCTCCCCCCGTGGGATCCACTTGAAAGGATAAATGAAATTCAGGCTGAACAAATGCCTCACCCCCCGAGCACTCTTCTTTCTCTGTATTAAAGTGTATTCCATGAGAACTGGTGTAACGTAACGTAACCCACCTCCAGCTGAGCTTCCCTGTCCTGCACCGAGAGTCCTCTGGTCTCTGGGAGCTGGGCAGCGCTCGTTCTCCAGTTCCACATCTCAAATAATCCACACCACCTCTCTGGAGAAGCCCATTCCTCTCCTGAATCATTTCTTTAAAGGTTTACAAGTGACAAAAACCAGCCCTTAAGAGAGGGACCGGCTGACCTTGCTTTGGGCTGTTGTCTCCCCTCCCATTGTTCTCACAGATTTGGTTACCTCAGATCGATTTTTGCCTACCTGCTTGTAGCGCCCAAGCTTTCTCCAAGGGCAGGAGGACCAACCTGCCTCTTTGGGCATCTTCAGCTTCCATCCTTTGGTTTGCAGGATGCGTTTCAAAGGCTGAAGTGAAGAAGCATCTCTCCCTTGCACAACCCCTGGGAGAAGAGTGGCTGTGGCACTGGACAAGGAGTTTTCTGGCAGATCAAAGGCTGGGAGTCGTTCTGCTTCCCATCCAGCCCCTTTGTCAGCCAGTTTATTTTGCCTTTGTCTTTGGCGACCTGTACTTGGGGATGCTAATTCGATTTTCCATTGAGAGGTGCGGATATCTATATTATTTTCCTAAAACTCCAGAGAATATTATAAATTTCTTTTTATTGCTTCCAGCCATGTTATTTAAAGTAATTAACCTTAATTTATAAATTTTTATATCAAACTGCCTTTTAACTTTTAGAACTGGCAGGAGAAGTCCATTTCCCAGGGCTCCTAATAGTTCTCCATTTAATCAAAATTCATCCATCAGATTCCAGTGTTAAATCATCTTTTAATTGGGAGTTACATTCTGGTTAATAGTTTTATAATTCGCCGCCTCTAATAGTTTTTACCACAGGGATCTACTCCATTTTTTCTCACTCTATTATTCCTGGTGTTCAGCAGGGACATTTTAAAAACGTTCACTTCCCCTGCCTGTTCTTTGTGATCTCATTAATTCTTGATAGCAAGTTCCCTTTCTCCTCATTACTGGTGCATAACTACCTTTAGCACTAGGTGAAACCTTACTCATTTCTTCATGCGCTTTCCATTTTTTTAAATTTCTTTATTTTTTGCCTCTTAAAAAAATAATATCCTGCAATCTGTCTCTGCAAATAAGATTATATGTACTGTGTATGGTCTTGGCGCTTGACGTTACTGAGATTTTAGACTGGAGATTTTGGGGGCATGAACTTTCTCTAACTTTGCACGTTGTTTCTCACAGCAGGGCCCTGAAATTAGTCAGGTTTTCTAAGAGAGATCCAATCAAAAATATAAATTTCTAATACTGCTGATGTAAAAAGCAATTGATTGACAGGGATGGGGGATCTTTTTGGAGGGCATCATTTGGTGTGAACCCCCGTGCCTTTTGCACTGTATGTGTTTTTCCCAGCTCCTGATGTTCACCAGCAAGAGAGGAGCAGAATCAGGCCTCGGCGCTTCTTAATTCCAAGGGCTGGCTTTACTTGCAGATGAACTCTGCAGTGTAGCACTTAATTGTCAGCCACACCGCATGCAAATGGCCTTGCTGGATGCAGCTAAGCAGTTAGGGCAGCGTTACATGAGCTTGGTATCCTCCCAAAACAATAAAAAGAGCCCAAGGAGAAGTAAATAATGTTGTATATGAGGCAGTAAAGCCAAGCTTGCCGTTTTTCAAAAAATGCCTAGAATTAGCGTAAAATTAAATTTGAAACCTTAATCCTCCAAGGGCTGATTCTCAATTTGCAGATCCACAAAACCTCTGCAAATTACCCTACCAATCCTACTGACAGTCTTATAGGAATATGTTATATTGACTACCCAAAGTCAGCCTCTGCAAAGAAGAGCACGTTGTAAAGTGCCGGTGGTGAGAGTAAGGAAAAAACAATCTCCCGGGGTTTATGTCTTAGTCCTGTAGAAGCATTTCATATATAACTTCCTGTAAGAAAAATAGGATGGACAAGTGTAAACAGAATTATTATACAATTATAGTGGTCCTCGGAATAACTATAACGCTGTCCACAGT
Source organism: Thinocorus orbignyianus (assembly GCA_013400375.1). Lineage (NCBI taxonomy): Eukaryota > Metazoa > Chordata > Aves > Ciconiiformes > Thinocoridae > Thinocorus > Thinocorus orbignyianus. The sequence goes on along the minus strand of VXBW01005078.1, from coordinate 209,341 downwards.
GATTTTTATGTCTTCATAAAGTACAGGCGCTGCAGGATTCTTTTAGCCCTTCTTTCGCCCCACGCGGTAATGTAATAACTTCTCCTACTTAACATATGCATGGGTGCAGTAATTTGATATGACAATGATTACGAAATACTCCAGCAGTTTTAATTGACTAGTGATGAGATGGTATCACCAGAAAGAGACAAGATCTTATCTCCTGTATGACTTCCATCCCGCCTGACTGTTACAATATTTATGTTAATAAGGATGGCAGGCATTAGCCAAGTATTAAGTCCTCAGCTGTGGTAACTACATTTAGAAGCAAACAATAATTTCACAGACTGCTGGCCTCCCTTCCCTTTGAGTGCAGTGGTGATAAATAAATAAATAAAGAAAGATTTAGCTTGTCGCTAGCTACAAAATATATCTAAGGAGGTTTTATGTCTGGAACCCCGATTCTGGGATTTCTTGCGAGAAATATTACAGTAATTTGGCAGTTTAAAAGTTGCCAAAGCTCCGTACTGTATCTGAAGAAATTACCATAGAAATCTAAAGCAGTATTATCCCTCCTGTATGCATAGCAGGCAAACTATTACCTCCGCTTTTGTTGCTGCCGCAAACATTTACTTGGAGAGACCTGATTGTCAATGAATTTTTGACAGAGGTCAAAGTATTTCTGAGTGGAACTGAAAGAGGTCTGGGACTTGTATCAGAGAGCTGACAGCATCAACAATAGTGTGTTTACTCATCCTGCATGCTGGAAAAATTAATTAAAAGTGTTTGTGAGATGTTGTGAGCCTTCTGTGCCGCTGGTAATGAGCGTGTTGGTGGGTGGAGGAAGCATTGCAGTTGGCAATAGATTCGTTGGGGTTTCTTTGGTGGAGGTATTTAGCAAAATAGCCATTGAGTGTTGTGGTGAGTCGATGTGCAGCTCGGGTAGGAGATGCCCCATGGATTTTGTTTCATGCTGTCAGCACTGACACGAGTTCCTGATACAGACAGGTCCCTGTGGTCACTCTGAAGCTTTGTGGAGCCACGTGGCAGTTGTGGTATGAGGAAGAAGGTGGTCAATGATGACATTTTTCCCTTTTCCCTTTCCTATATATAGCAAAACTAGGGAAAAGGAGGTTGAAGGGAGACATTATTGCTCTCAACAACTACCCGAAAGGTGGTTGCAGAAAGGTGGGGGTCTGTCTCTTCTCCCAAGTCACGCAATGAGACAAAAGGAGGTGACCTCAAGTTGTTCCAGGGGAGGTTCAGGTTGGATATTAGGAAGAATTTTTACACTGAAAGGGCTATTAAGCATTGGAATGGGCTGCTCAGGGAAGGGGTTGAGGCACCATCCCTGGAGGCATTCAAAAGATGGGTTGACATAGTGCTTAGAGACATGGTTTAGTGATGGCTTGTATCAGAGTTAGGTTGATGGTTGGACTAGATGATCCTCAAGGTCCCTACCTAGACAATTCTATGATTCTATGATCTGTGAAAAAAACTGTATTTTTTTACCCCTAAGATTTTTTAAAGGGTTCAAGAGTGCAAGTTCTCCAAAGCATTCCTTAATTTTATGACGTTATGAATTATTCCTAGTTTTAAATTAGTCATTCAGATGGGAAGTTGGTCATCCACAAAGCCATGCAGAAACGTGCTTGCTCTATTGCATCTCTCTGTTACGTGCCCATTCTGTTTAGACTTCACAGGATCTAAGTGTGTGCTCAGATGCTGTCGTGAAGAGAAATTAAGACCTCAGGACACAGAAATCAAAGCACGTATAATTGTTCTTTTTTTTAATTTTGACTGATGTGCACTCAGGGCTGGGTTCTTGCAGTACTTAACCTCCTCATACTTTCAGGTCATTTTAATAACAGGGGAGAGTACTCTGTCCTTTCAGGTAGTGATGCTGAAACCTCTCAAAGGCTTTAAAAGCTTTTACAAAAAAATGCTTCAAGATTTGCCCAGGGAAGTTGTTGATGCCCCATCCCTAGAAGTGTTTAAGGCCAGGCTGGATGGGGCTTTGAGCAACCTGCTCTAGGGAGAGGTGTCCCTGCCCAGGGCAGGGGGGTTGGAACTTGATGATCTTTAAGGTCCCTTCCAACTCTGACCATTCTATGATTCTATGATTTAATAAAATGTGTTAAGTTTTTTGTAGACTTTTTGGAATTTCCTGTAAAGCTGTTGTTGTCTCAGGTGACAGCAGACTGTCCCCATAAAACAGCTCAGTGTATCCTGTACTTGCCTCACATGAATAAAACCACTATAAAATCAGTGTTTCAAAGCTGTTCTTGACCTGGGCCAGCAGGTTAAGACTCACGCCCCAAAATCAGATAAATCCCATCAGTGATGCAAACTGAAGATTGGTTGGACATTAAAACCAGTGCTTTTCACTTCACAAATATATATATACACACACTTTTAATATTTGGCCACTTAAAATATTCATCAAGTATTTTCATTCTGTTACTCTTCTCTAATGCATTTCTAAATGCATTTCTCTCGAATCAGCCTAGTCTCCTCTTTCATGAATCCTTATCTCTGTCCTATGGGCATCTATATCCCTGCCCTAATGTTCCACTGTACAAGTACTGAGCTGTTCATAACCCTAATCATACAAAAACAGATGATTCATTACTGAAGAGGATGAAAGAAGGCATTAAATATTGGCATAAAGGAGAAGAGATAAACTGGTACTGGAAGGTTCATCTCTATTAGCTGAAGTGTTTGGGGACACCACAGAAATAAACCTAGGGTTATAAATATTGCCCTTGATTAGGAACCTGCAGTGAAATCCCAGAGAAGGAACTTCTGTGCCCTATTTAAGACAGTGGTCTGTCTGCTGGGCTCTCACTGTGGGATCAGGGCTCATCAGAATCTGCAGCAGCCATCCTGGGTGCAATAGTTAAAGTTTTGGGCTCAATGTTACACTCTTGTGGGCATTCACGGTCATGAAATAACTCAGGAAATACTGAAAGCTAGAAAATTCTTGTGGGCTCTTTTGAACTGCAGTGCAGACCCTAGGGATCTTCGTCTGTTGGCTTTTCCTGTCAGGTAGGAGGATTAAGAACTTCTTTTTATTTTTTAAGGCAAAAGGCAGCTGAATTCACTGAACTTCAGGAGCTGAGGGCATCAGATCTTGTAAAACTTGCACTTAAACAAAAAAAAAATAGGGGGAAGCAACCCTGCGCTGATGAATTCCACTCCTGTAGGAGAACACAGTGATTTGGAAGGTAATAAATACCAGCCCTTGCTTGTCTCAGATATAAGTTGGAGACAATGGGGAACCAGGAGCAAGTTATCCTTTGATATATCAGCCCAAGCCCTGAAGATGTGCCCTAAAGGAGAGGCCGGTGGGTGAGTGGGTGGGGAGGCCAGGCTGCAGCAAACCTGCTTTCACTTGCCATCATGAGGGCCTGCAGCTGGAGGTGATTAGCAAGATCCTGGAGAAATAAGTGAGGAGCTGGGGGAGGCACCTTTTTTCTTTCCAGTAGGCTGAACCATTCCTGTGGTGGGCTGCTGCAGGCTACTGAGATGTTACCTGCTTGGTGCCCACCTTGGGAAGTGTGTGTTGAGTGCTGCTTGGGCTCTGAGGTCGTCGCGTGAGGACCATGCATGTGGCTCATCTGCTGGGGAAGGTAAGGTGTTACTGCTCATCTTCTCTGGTGTTGGGGTGTGGAGGTGGTGGGTGAAGATGTTGCTGTAGCAGTGTGATGTTGCTGGTATGCATAGCATTGCTGTGTTTGGCTTTCTGAACTTTTGCTTGGTAGAAATCAGCTGCTGAAGGAGTTGTGGGGTGCTGATGTTTTGCTGCTTCTCTAGCTTCCAGGGTTGTGCCTAGAGGTGTGGGGCTGGTACCTCTCTGCAGTAGAGTGGGCTATCTCTGGGCCACCTTTAGGGTAGGGGCCAGAGTCTCTGAAGAGACCCAAGGTGAGCTTCTTAAGTGGGGAGCCCCTGAGAGTTCAAAATAAGTATGCAGGACCCAATTTTATTCACCTTTATGACTCAGGTGGCTTCTGGGCAGTGCTTCTCTGGAGCCCGTGTACTGGACTTTGTGAAATAACTGTCCCTCAGACACAAATGGGATGTCCCTGGAGAGCCAGAGAATTGCACAGTTGGGGGAACAGCCCTGAGTATGAGCTTTCCCTGCCAACGTTGTGTTCAGCTGCGTGCTGTGATGTAAGGTAGCCCTAAATTATGAGCAAATAAACACAAAACCCTGTCGTTCTTCATCTCTTTACTGCGTGGGCAGAAACTCATCTGATAGCCTGTAACAAAGTGCCTGGGTAGATGGCAAGTAGGGAGGCGGCTCAAACCACTCCTCCCATGGAGATGCTGTACTTTAGAGAATCGTTGAGAAATACTACAGGGTGTATTGCTCTCTCTTGTTCTCACCACATAGTCAAACAGAAAGCATGCGACATAATCTTGTGCATTTATTTGGGGTGAGGGATAATGGCCTTCAGAATAAACACCAGCTATTTTTAAGCGAAGTGAAATGCTCTCTCTGTGCTCCTCTGTCCCCCAGCTGATTTCTGTACTTTTTAGCCAAAAATGGCAGTGAAGTGGGGGAGCCCTTACAGAATTAATTTAGTTAAAATTTACACTCCTTGATTTTGCTCCCCTTCTTTTTCCGCCTTCTAGTTTTGTAGCTATGATGCGGTATTGATCCAAAGATCTATAGGATCATACCATGGCTCCAGGTGGGTGGCAGAATTGAGGCCAGGCTTCATTTCCATCTGAATGGTGCAGAAAATAATTCCACTTTCCAGCTTATATTGCTCAGAACATTGCATTTCTCTCATTGCAGTGTGTGGGAATTAGCTCTGGAGGAAAGAAATGATGTTTTTTGGGTTTTTTTCCCCCTTGATGTAGAGCGGAGCAGAAGGATTCAGGAAGAAATAATGTAAGAAAGCAGACAGCAAGCTCATTGCTGTTTGAATTAGGTGCAGCTGGATTGCTCTAACGAAATGGGACTCCTCATCTGGGGTTCAAGAGGTGTTTCTGTGGACGGATGGTCCCCAGACTGCAAATTCCTTGTCTGGCTGGGACAGCTTCTTCCTGTGATAGCTCGGCGTGCTAAATACAGCAGAGGAGCGTGCAGTGGTTTGGCTTTGTTCTAGATGTCAGTGTGAGGGGATGTGTGATGGAAAACAGCAGGGCTGCTGAAGTGCCTGCAGCTGGAAAAAGACCTCCAGCCAGCTCAGGTGGTCCATGTGGGCTGTGGCTGCATCACAAATCTATCCCCACATCTGTGTTGGAGTGTGCCACACAGCTGGAGCTTGGTCCCCACTCCAGTACCAGCTCTTCTGAGGCTGTGTGTGCTTTCTAGAATGGCTCCAGGCTGTATTAAACACTGGCTTTAGAGACTGAAGGAACCTGATGGCTCTCTGGAGGGCTACACAGGTTGCCTTGAAAATAATGAAGTTACGTAAGATGTGAGTTTATAGATGGGAGAGAAACCAAGTGGCAGTGGAGTGAGGAAATGCATCACTGAAGATGCAGACACCTAGTGTTGCCTACTCCAGATTGCTTCCATGGTACCTCACTAATGTCCACAGAAAGGCCACTGCCACCAGACTGGAGAATGACACATGATTAAGCTGCTCCCTGTCAAGTTTTGTGCTTGTTCTCCTTTCAAATCATCATCTCGATGGCAGGGTGGTGACTTGCCTGGTTCTTTTTTCCCCACCCTACAGCCAAGACATGTGCGTGGCTCGGTGACTGAGGAGAGTAATTGAGATGGTGACCCATATTGGACTTCTAACATGGACACAGTTCATTCAATTTGCCGTGTGAATTTACTAAATCAGAGAAGTAATTTCCCTGCAAGAGGAGTAGGCTGCCACCTGCTCGTGATCTTGGCAACCTCAAGTCACACCTCTGGTATTATATCCTGCCAGAAAAGTTTTCAGTGGTTATTTCCTGCCATAGGAGGATGAGGGGGACAAATTCAGTAGCGCTGAGGAAATAGTGCTGTCTGTGCCTGATGGCCCATCAGGAGAGAAAGTAATAACAAAAAGACTTTCAAAATGCACTGGCATACTCTGAGAAACGTAGCTCACAGATAATATCATGTGTGTTAAGGCTGGTTTTGGAAGCGTGGATTCTGGGAACTCCATGTCAGTGCCAGTGTCTCGGGCAGAAGTGGGGAGGGGGAGATAAATTAACCTCAACCTTTGTAGATTATTTATAATGAAGGTTCATGTAATGCTGTAACTGGCAAGATGCTGAATGTGTCTCATACCAGAGAGATGCTCTCAGGAGAATTCTCGTCCTTATGAGGCATTTATATCTAGCATAGAATAGATGCTTCTTCTACCTGGTGTCACTTAAGTCATGATGCTTTACGTGATCGCAGTGGGATTTTTATTTATTTTTTGTTTCCCCTTCTCTTCTGCTCGCCCAGCTCGTCCTACCCATGGGGGTTCCTGCCTGGGCAGGTCTCTCATGGGTGCTAATCGCATTAGCACCCTGAGCAGAGCCTGCTCTAGTGCTTCCAGATGAAGGTGTTTGAAATGCACTGAAACTCAGGCTGCAGGATTGGTGCTTTCTGTCAATGACAAGTGGAGCAAATATTGACAGTGCCTCTCAAAGACTCCAGTTACTATTGCTCTTGTTAATTCGGGGCAAAATTTATCCTTGTGCCAAAGACCCGTGTTAAGTCTGTGCTGTTGAAACAGCTGGATTTCCCTGTCCTATTTGTTTTCTTTTTTTCCCCTGTTTTGTGGGTAATTTGGAGAATAAGGGCTAGACCTAAGAAAGCCAAGGATGTGTTGTGGTCAGCTGTGGGGATTTTTTTGGCTTGTTTCTATCTTTTATTTTCTATTATTTTTTTTAATCTCCATGATCTGCTTTCCTGTTTTTGACCTTGTGTTGGACCACTCATGTGTGCAGAGGTATAATATGCTTTGTTAATGGGCCTCTGCTCTCAGATAAATTATTTACTAAAGCATTTTGTGGCCCAGCAGGAAAGATGTCATTGCAGTGAGAGGCTGAGTGGAGGCAGACCATGGGGCTTCAGCGAAGTTATTGATGCTTTCTGAGTTCACCTTCTAGTTGGAGTCTGGATTTGGTACTGAATGAGCAGTTTTCTACTTTGTCTGCCATCGGGACTCCTTGTTATGCTGCTGTGTCCCAACCAACATGAGTTGCTTTCTGCTTTTAGGTTTTTCTGCTCCTTATGCCTGTCTTGCAGATGGTGAGTTTTGTGCTGTTAACTACTCCAGACCATTTTAAGTGGATTAGGGGCAAGACAGAAAGTTTCTCTGTGAGACTTTCACATAATACTCAACAAAAGGGGCACAGACAGAGGAAAAGACACATCAGTTCTTTTCACTATCAAATGCTGAATTGAGCTGCAAATCCTTGTCCTAGAGGCTGGAGCACAGGCTTTGCTCTGGCTGGGGATTTTTGCCATGTGTGCTAAAGTAGGAACAAATCTGTCACCCTGTTGGGTCAGGGTGAGACCGTTTGCAGTGGTGAAGATGAGCCACGCTTGAAACCAGCTGGTTGGTGAACGAGTTAGTTGCTTTGCCCATTTAATTTGATGGGTTTGCTTGTAATTTGTGCCATGGTAAAAGACTGGATGCCTTGCTCAGGTCCTAAAGCCTTGCTGTGTCTTGTCATCTGGGATTTTGAGAACTTGGGAATCGTGCTAGATGTCTATAGCACCAGATAAAATGAATGGCAAACTCTTTTCCAGCTTTACTTCAATTCCCAGGTTTTGTAAGGTTTTCAGGGCTTCAAGAAGTGCAAGGGGATGAGTGTGTGGCAGCTTTTTTCCCCCTCAAATTTCTAGTTTGGGTTATGCGCAAACTAAATTACAGAGTTCTCTGTATCAATCTTCCTGGGATGCAAAATCCTGTGAGACTTACAAAGACTCCTTTAGTTTGTGGATTGGTGTTTGGGTTTTTTGTGTTTTTTTTTGTTTGGTTGGTTGGTTTGGGGTTTTTTGGGGTTTTTTTTTGTTTGTTTTTTGTTTGTTTGGTTTTTTGGCTCTTGTTACTTTGAATTGGGAATGGGGAAGATGGAACTGCAGACAACCAAATAGTCATTTTCCTTCTGAATCTAGTAAACTTCTGGTGAGTGTTCTGGACATCTGTCTCTTTAAAAGACTCCTAGACTTAAAGAACAAGAAAAAATAAAAATACCTAAAAAGATACATGAAAAAAACCTGGATTAAACTGTCACTCATTCACAATCTATCCAGGAAACTCATCCATGCCCCTACAGGTAGCTAGTTATCCCATCAGGAATTTCATATTCTTGTCTGAATCCCGGAACACAAATTGGTCCAGCGCTATGGGTCTGCCTTGATTAGGGTCTGCTGACACAGATGTCCACAGCATGTGTTCCCCAAAAGCCTGCTCAAATAACTGCTTCTTTCCCCAAAGGGATCAAAGGTTGAGATGGTCTTTCCAGAGCTTTAGCCAGGCTGTGCAAAGCATCTGCAAAGTTTAATCCCCTAGCCTTTCCCTTCCCTCCCTTTTCTTTTCTTTTTTTTTTTTAAGGATGGTATAAATGGAGTTTAAGGGTTTATCTTTTTTCTTTATAGAAAACAGCTGTTATTTGCAAAGAACCCCTGGAATAGAAAGTGCAGCCTTGCCTTTATCTGAGAGACAGTTGGGTTTTGGCTACTCTGTCAAGGATAAAGCCCAAATACCTCTATATACTTGTGCAAATATCTAATGTTGACATCTTTTGCCAGCTGCTGTTGTGACTTCCTTTTCCTTGATGAACAAAATCCTCTTGTGATGTGGCCTCTGAGCGCCGTTATAATAAAAAGAATTAAAATTCAATTTGAGCTATTGTCGTTACACAATGCAAAGTTCAACACCACTGAAGGTTGATTTTATTGATTCTGTATTGGGTACTCCATGGAAATAAGGTACCTTGACACAAACATGGTATTGGCAGCAGAAGGCACAAATGGTCCAGCTCCAGCCCTTGCTCGCTTTCATTTTATTGTTAGCAGCACCATTCACAAAGAGAAGTTGTGCCAGCACTTCTATCTTAAAGCATATTTTTTTCCATGATCACTTCAGTCCTGGAATTATCTCCAGCTTAAATAGCAAGATAAGATTTACAGCCTTGGCAGGAAAATATAGGTATGAGAGTTAAATGCTACAAAGCTTGTTAAAATTGCAGTTGTCAGTGGCAGCAAGGAACCTTGCTCTTTCCTGTAGCTTGAGTGGTTGGCTTTGGCTGCATTTCACTTTTACCCTTACTATTCTGGCTTGCATATATGTTTTATTTCTTTATTTTTAAAGAGCAGGCTTAAGTAAAGCTCATCTAAATTTTCCAAATCTGTTTCATTAAGAAACAACCAACTGTCACTGTCACATGTCTCTTGATTCAACACAATTATTTCCAAGAGACTGAATATTGACTTGGAATCAGCTCTTCTGAATGTAAGATGCTTTTTAAGCACTGATGAGAATTGTTCCTGTTCTCTCAAACTGCTCCTCTAAGCAGAGCAGCTGTAGTTCATGCTCGATGTGTTAACGGTTCACTCAAACATGACAGTAAGAAGGTTAAAGTTGTGGTGATAGGGAGACTGAATGGAAAAAGTGCAGAAATCTTTCTGGAAGGGAGGGAGGTGCTTGGACAACAGCATGGGAAAGCTTGATATTTGGAGCCTTTTCTTCTTGTCTTGATATTGATGCTCTTAGTTTTCCTTTTTTCCCTGAAACACCTCTTTGCATTGGAGCTTCTGTGTTGTTGCAGTGTAATTAGCTAGTAATAATCACCAAGGGTTGAATGGAGAGGGGAGAGGAGTTCTGGGCAGCTTGCTTGTTTTTGTGGGAGGCTCAGTGTCCTTCTCCATGTGCTGGGAGATCAATTGGGAGCAAGGATGCAACTTCTAAGACTGAACCCCAACACAGGAGTGACCAGAAGTTGTGTGTGCTTGAACTTTCTCCTCTCCAGGTGCGTTACCTTTACTGTTATGCTGCTTTGCCACTCCTGTGGTCACCTTGTGTGTTGTCCAAGCAAGAACATGATGGCGTATACACACATGGCTTAAATCTTGCCCTTGGTAGAAGATCTGGCTGGGAAATGCTCTTGCGGGATGAGCAAAGGGCTGGATTACGAAGGTGCTTGTGCCTGAGTTTTGTTATAAAACCAGCCCCTGTGCCTGCTGCCAGATTTGTGCCAGCAAGGGCACGGATGGGAGTGAGGTCTCTGTGGGTCTACAAGGCTTATTTTGAGACAGGAGCTACCCTGGGGCTGAGAAGTCGCGCTGCCCAGTGTTCCTGGGATGCCACTAAGCAAGATGTAGGGCCGGGAACACAACAGCCTGTGTCTGCTAATGTTGTGTTCAGCACTTCCCCGGTGTCTCTTCTTCAGGAGGAAAAAAGCTGGTTGGGAAGGAAAAGTGTTACTAGTTGTTTTGACAGAAGGAGCAAACTGCCTGGGAAGACCTTGCCTTCCTATTCTGTGACTGCTGCTCAGCTTATTCCTGCCTCATTAGCGAGGAGTTACCTAATTAACGAGGCAGGGTGTTAATTGTGTATTGCGTTACTCTGCTTTACAAATTCTTTTAGATGTTAAATATTTTGGTAATTAAGAAGTTGTCACTAAACTATTTTTTTTTTTCCTGCGTAAATTTCTTTCATCTGCCAAAAAGGAACAAATCATGAACCTCTGTAACCACCACAGGTTCCGGAAAACTGACTGAATTTCTTGTGACAGAGTTGTCATTAATGAACAGTAATAATTTCTTAAAAAAAAAATATAATGAAAGAGAGTTGGTAAGGTTAATAAGATAGTAGAACCCCTGCGCATTGAATCAGTCTTGATAAGAGAACAAAAACTACATGCTTTCTAAAATAACTTTAAAAACAAATAACATTGACTTTCCACACCTAGTGGAGACCAAATTTTCACTTGCTTGCATGCCTGCTCTCCCGGCATGCTAGGACCTGTCACCGTTCCGGCTCTCACCAGGACAGTGTGACTTTGATTTTTGACTGCTGGGCAATCTTTTTCATCAGATGGAGTTGGATCATAAGGTGGAAATTAGGTGTCCCTGCATCTTCCCACTCCTTCAGCTCACATGAAAATTTTGTGTTGAGGACATGTATCCACTTCCTACTGGCCCCGCTGCATGAAGCTTTGATTAGCAATTATTTCTGAGATATTAAAAAACACAATAGATGTTGCAGGGCTCTGGATTTTCCATTATGATTATAAAGAGAAAAGAAGGGCTATGGTTACTCAATCGTTATTTCTCCATGTCAGAATGTGAGTTATTGGCATAGTCTTATGATCATATGTGCATGGATGCTCATGTACCAAATACTGGTGTGCGTTGTCTGTGTCTTCGTTTCCATTGACTTGTTGGATTCTGATTTTTACTTTTTTTTTCTTGTGGGGCACAGAACAAACTAAAGCAGGTGGTACCAAGTGCTTTGTTCTCGCAGTCTTAGCAATGTCCTTCATCCTTACCCTACTCCTCTCTACCTGGGAGCCAGGATAGTCAAAGTTTAGACTTAGCTTTATGGAAGAATGAAACTACTTCTACGTTTTATTCAGTCATGACGGATGGGACCTCTGTGTGCAGGGACTGATGCTGTATGGTGTATGCACCACATCAGTTCTTTAGCTGTCATTACATTTCCCCAAATATGCTGGCGTTGGGTTCTTACAGGACTAATCCAGAATACTGGAACACGGGGCAATCTAAAATGTGACTTACCTTTACCTATCAAATCACTGAGGATTAAAAAGAGATGTTGAAATAAAAACACCTGAAAGTACTCTGTGTTGCTGTCTCATGTTTTCCATCTGCTGTAATCTCAGGTGAGATGTGAAGCTTCTAGGGCACAGGGCAGGTTCCCCACTTCGTGCAGCACCTGGCACTGGAAGACTTGGGGGCTCTTGAGCCCTCCTGAAGCACGAGTGAGTGTGTACCCAGTTTTCCAGACCCTGATACAGCACTTCACGGTGCTATCTTCAAAGCACTAAGTGTCCACGCTGACTATTTCATAAGGACTTTTGGGTGAGGGAAAAAAATAAACTTCCCAGTGCGCGGTTTCTCCTGGGGTGAAATTTAGAGGTGAAGAAGAAATGTTTTGGGCTTGTATCGCTGATTGCACTATGGGTTAAAATTCTTATTTGATAGTCAATAAAGACAAATTGCACACCCAAATAGCTACTATTGCTGGAGCGAGCTGGCAGTTTGCGGGTATGTGGTATCTTAACGTGCAGCCAGTTGTAAAGGCTTGGGAAAAAAATTTTCAACTGCACATTATCTGAGTGAGCTTCCATATTTTACCGTGACACCGACTCCGAGACTCATTTCCCTGGGTTAAGTAGTGTGGGGTGAAGTATCTGCCGCTCTCCTTCTCCCTATCCATCTGCTGCGGTATTCTGGGCATTTAACCTGGAGCGCCTGCTGATGTATGACCAAATCAGAGAAAAGAGGCCGCGCTGTTTAACCCTCTCCCTTTGTAGCTGCACTTAATGAATGTCACACAGGCCCACTATAGAAATGATGGAACAGCCATTCTGGCAGCACGAACAGAGCCCACCGCGCAATGATATGGTGAAATATGCTGAAAATATTCACAGGAACCTGTGAACATAAACTCATGATTATTTTTTTCCCCTTAAATCTCAATATTTGAGCCGGTTTTCCCCCCATCTAATAAAAGTGCAGTTCCAAGCAGCATCTACTTCTTTTTTTTTTGCGGGGAAGAAAACCCGATTTTCTGTTTAATGTGGCTGTACCAAAATTGCTAACTTATGCTAACCAAAAAGTAATTATGTTGTCCGTGCAGGTCTTTTTGTCTTTCTAAAAAATGTCTTGCAAATAAGATTGCAGGTCTTAATGACTCTATCCAGTAATTCCTGGGCAATATTCGAAGGTGATGGAAGTAGGGTTGTAACTTCTTTTGCAGAAGTTATTTCCATGCAGGTGCTTGTGGTCTGCTGGCCTGGTTCTCCTGCCTTCCCTCATGGGGGATCACAACTGGATGTGAAGCACCTGAGCTCCTTGCTGGGCAAGTTACTGTTGAACATCATGGGGGAAGGAGTGAGCCACAGATGGAGCAGGAGGAATATTTAGTTGTAAAGCAGCTCTCATGAAATTCAAGAGTCTAATCCTCTTTTCACCATCTCATGCATCTTTCTCCATTGAACTACTTTTTTTCTCTCCACCTTCTGAGAGCAGGCTACGTCTTGCTGCTTCCCACGGTTAAACTTTGCATCAGGTCCCCTCTTCCCTTTGGGCTCTGTTTTTTTGGAAGCTGAATTCAGCTGGAGAGAAAACATAGTGGAACTTACTTTTGGTTTGAAGGGCTGTGCAAAACCACCTACGGCGCTTAAGCTTCTTTAAAGCACCATGATTAATCAGCCTAATTTTAAAAATAAAGAAATTGGTTGTCTCGCTTCAAAAAGGAGAATATAAATTTTAAAAGCTGGTGGCTAATTACTTCTGTTAGACTCAGCTTCATGCTGGTAGCAAGTGCCTGTCAACTCTTCTGTCAACAGCTGAGGAAAGTACTAAAAATGTGTAATTTCCTAGGTGTTGCAGAGAAAGCTGCGTTCCAGTGATGCTTTTTGTAAAATTCCTCTGCAAATAAGAACTCCAGCACCCTTGGGTGTCTCGGGGTGCTTTCCCAGTTGATGTACTTCTAATTTACAAAGACTGTGTTTATACTGGAGGAGGGAGAGCAAGAGAAGCTGGAACTCCAGCCTTGCTTCTCCGAGATAATCGACAAACACCGTGAGTGTGTGTGTGAACATGGCATATGTAAATAAAAGGATGAAATACTATCACTGGGACCTTCATTTCACCCAAGCTATTGAATCATCTCATCATAACTGCTTGTTATTAACCAAGTGGCATAATTCCAACTTAAACTTCCCCTCTGTTTACTAGAGACTTGCTGAAGAGCTAGCGCTGAATACTTAATTTTCAACCTTCTAACTATGTGTATTTATAGGAGGACCAAGCAATGTTTAACTGGAAGATCTAGAGCCGGGCAATGAACAGTGAATCTCAGCTTTATTTTTTTTAAATAAAATTCCAGGGCTGTGTTTTAAGGGAGAAAAATCTTACAAACGTGATCCATTTAAATACAGGGTGGTGAAAATCCAGAAGGCACAATTTTTAATATTTACACACTCACTTTAAAGCATCAGTTTTCTCATGTTTTTAACTTTTAAAAAAATTTCTCAGGAAGCACAGGGCTGAGTGTGTTATGTCTGTTCTCCCTGCTCTGTCAAATTAGTGCTGTTGTTCCAGTTGAGCCTTGACTTCTATTCTGATGCACCAGGCAGGAATTTGGCTGTTTATAGACACCACAGAGTGTCTGAAATAACATTTTTGCCACTGATACAGGCAAATTCCTGCTGACATTAATATAGTGCCCTGAGGTCCTGCACCATTTGCTGAGTTAAAAAGGGGAAATATGCCGATTGTGGAGCCTGCACTAACAGTCTTAGTCTGGTGTTATTCAGGTGAAATGTTTTAGGACTCCTGCTAAACATCAGGGAGATGGAATAGTATTTATCTCGAGAAGTTAATGGTAAGCAGCCAAGTTTTAGGGACTCTTTGTACCTGGATAATTTGTTTTCCCACTGCAAGGAACAGAGGAAAACCAGCCCAGAATACGGACAGGGAGTGAGCCCAGCTCTCAGGGGGATGGACAAGTTGCTCAGTGAGTTGTTAATCATATGTTCTGCTGTACATCTTAATAAATGTGGTAAAATCAGGATGGAAAGGTGGATGTGGTTTTGAGGCTGAAATATTGTACTTAAAAGAGCAACAACAGTTACCCCCCCTCCTCCTGGAGCATCCTGTGGGGGTGAAGCTCCTGATGGAGCAGGGCTGCTGACATTTCTCTATTGAAATGAGAAAAGAATAGTAAAGGCATCTCAATAAATGAATCTAGGTGTTTAAATGATGCTGTTCATCTTTCTGTAAACAGAACTTTAACAACAAGCTGTACCTGTTCTTTCTGTGCTCAAGTCCTTTTCTCTGGCCTCCCCTTCCCCTGGTGGAGCACCACCAACCTGATTAACATATTAAATGAAGCAGAACCCAGTGCTATCTCTGCACATTACTGCTTCCTTACGTTATATGGGCAGCTTCCAAATTACCAGTTACGACTCTCCTCCACCATCCTAATCCGGAATATCCATATTTTATGGACATTTTGCCACATGACGGAGGATAGCCACATCCTTAAGATTTTGGGTTAGCCTTCAGGAAAGGAGCTTAAATAAAAAACCGAGATTCTTCTAACTTTTCACTTAAGGACAAGCAGCATCGAGATACTCTTAGGGCAGTTGTTGTTTTACCCTCTTCTGACCCAAGTCTGCCTACACATGGCAGCGCACAGGCTTTCTCCTGGAGCCACCCTCCCTACCCTTGACAGAATGGGTGCCCCAAGATAAATAGGCACCTTCTGCACGTAGCTGAAAATCGAACCGTCCCCGTGCTCATCTGGAGCTGAATAGATTGTCACGAGAGCCTGGGGACACGGGGAGCTGGGGGGGGGGATGTTACTGGTGCTCTGGCTTTTGCAGAATTGGTGATGGGGATGGTGGACCTGAGGATTGGCCGGTCCTTGGGTCCGTGTCTGCAGCACCCAGCTGCAGCCAGGCACGGGAGAACCAAAAACTGCTGCGACACAGCATATGGGGACCCGTGGTGATGCTGGGGAGGAGGGGGGGGNAAGAAGAGCTGGGGGGAGGGGAGAAGCATGCATATAAATCATTATTGGCGAACATCTCAGCTCTTGAGCCAGGCTGTCGCTTGCTGCTGCTCGTGGTGCAGCCCAGACATAAATCATAATTCCCCTACAATAGATCCTTTTGCAGCCGCCATCAGGAAAAGTGTGTTGGTTTTATCGATTTTTTGACACCGGGGCCCTGGCAACGGCCGCTCTGAATCATTATGAAATGAAACTGATTAGGAATTCATGGAATACTAAATAAACTTTACGAGCCCGTTGTAAGTTTTTTGATGCATGGGGAGCGGAAAATGAAAACTAATGATATAAAAATTACACAGCGTGCTGAGTATTATTATACTGCTATTGATTTGTTTCAAACTGTACATCAAAATCGAAGTGTGCTGGGTGTGCTTGGCTGCAAGGCTGATGCTCTAAAGCTTTTCAGGGTGTTGTGGGTTGGTTTTTTGTTTTGGTTTTTGGTTTTGTTTTTTTTTTTTTTTAATGCTGGCTCCAGCATTTTTTTGCCAGCCAGCAAAGGTTAGTGGCACTGCAGAATTGCTGAAGTGCTCCCTGCACCTGCCTGTTCTTCTGCAACTGCCCTTTGCAGGGTTATCACTGACTTTATTCCCCTCTCACGAGACAAAAAAGATATATTGATGAAGATTTTTTTGTTTGTTTGTTTTGTTTTTTTCTTTAGCTGAAGTGGATAACTCCCCACACGCGCTTCTGCTCTGGGGAATTTTACTTCTGCTCCTTAACAGCCCAACGTTGTGAGAGAAGCCTGAGACACTTGACAAACATTTATGCAAAACTACACAAAGGGATCATTTGTTCTGCCACAAACTGTGGCCACCTCAGAAGCGAGGGATAACAGCTGGTTAGAATGCTGCCCATCACTTTGGGGCAAGAACAGCTAACTTTCTGGGTTTTTTATTATTTTTTTATTTTAAACTTTTCATTCCATCAACAGAGAATTTGTAACATGATCATAATAGCCCAGCCTGGACTTGAAATCAATGGAAATAATGAGTAGAATTGGTGTGATCTATTTGCTTCCTATTTACTATTTTAGACAGCAGAATTTAAAAGACAAAAAAAAAGTTAAGGAAGGAAGAAAAAGGTAAAAAGGCAAGGATTATTTCAGTGTAGCTTTGAGATGAACCGCTGAATAAAAGCAGGGGTGTGTGTAGTTAGATATATTGCTGGTATTGCCATGGCATGTTTTTATTAAAATAAAAAGGGCTCTCATGCTGCAGCTTGTGGTTTTGGACCAGGAGGGTTCCTGTCCTGGCTGGAGAAGCTCAGCTCCGTATCTTGCAGCGCTGTTGCAGCTCTCCCAACATACTCAGCCTGGTTTGTTCTTGCAGGAGGGATGCTGGAGGATGCTGCTGCAGCTCATTCTGGTGGGATTTTCTTCTTAAATAAAAGAAAAAAATCCAAAACCTTCCCTGAAGTAACTAGCGTGCTTCTATCGTGCTCAAAGTCTCGTACGGTGCAGAACCACGGTGGAACGTGTGCTGTTGTGTCTAAGTATTACTTGGAAAAAGCTTTTTTCACACGGGTAAAAAAACAATATAGGATTTAGAAGTCTCATATGGTGTAAATGGATTTGGCAGGTGTTGGCAGCAGCAGTAATAAATAGGCTGTAACAGAACTAACCGGGTCCAGAACCAAACTTTCTTGCTTCTGCAAAATGGATACCATGTGCTGACATGGGCACGGGTTTTGGGAGCAAAGAGCTTCAGATGTCTTCAGCTGTGGGTCAGATGCTTGGACTTTGTTAAAGTTGATGGTTTGGGGGTTCTGGGGGTTTTGGTGAAAGTTGTGCTGAGGTAATCCTGCCTCTCAGGAAAGTGGCTGGAGGGAAGTGCTGCGGGTTCTTGGGGAGGTGGGTGGCCATGGGGCTCTGGATGTCTCTGAGGGTGAAGTCACACGTAAGGGCAGGAGATATGAATATACCCTGGTGGCTGGTAGTGATGTCCAATGGCTTCATCTCCGGGAGGGGAGACAGATGGGGTCTCAGGGGTGTGTGATAGCTGCTGTAGGATCATCTGGCAGCTTAGGTGTGATCTAATGCAGGACACTTTCTAGAGATAGGTCCCTGTATCAGCTTTGTTCCTATCTCCCAGTACTGGTGACCATCTCTGGCCTAAGCATATTGCCTGTAAATGAAAATGTAATGCTAGCGAGTAGGGAGAAAATCCAACGGACTCAAGAACAAAAGAGGAGGAGAGAATTTAAGCAACTGGAAATAAGCTGCTGATCCACAGAGGGCTAAGCTGCCGTGTCCCTCAGTCTCTTGAGACTAGACTTTTCTGTAAGTAAACCTCAGGCAGCTCCTCCTCTATCACTGATAAATTTGGATGTCACCACTCCTGGCTGCGTATCAAACATCAATTTTTAAACGATGGTCTCCAGTTTGGGGTGTTTGAATCCATGTGGGCTGAAGGCATGAGGTCTTTCATCTTATAGACATGTCCTCTGGGCTTTCTTTCTATTCCTGGCCACGCAGAGAGCAAGTTGTGCTGAGAATTAACAGTGAATGTTGTTATTCTTTAGGCCATGGGTCTTTGGTCAGGGACCTGTGTCTGTGGCCATCGTGGTACTGCCTGGTGTGCAATTCCCTTCTCTGCCCCTCAGTTTAAATGTGAACTGGATAGAAAGAAGTTGTTACCTTCAAATTCCCCTGAAAACTTTTCTCCCTGAGTTTGGAAAGAAATCTGGGAGGTAACACTGAGCCCCACTATTCATTTGGAAAATAAAAACCTTGTTTTCATCAAGTAATGCCACTTCAGGTGTGAGGTCCTGCTTCTGGTCCATGTCTGAGCAGTCTGTCTGGGTATAAAAAAATATGAATATACTGTGTATTAAAGTGCAAACAGCTTTCCTGTTTTCTACTAGACTGGAAGGTGTGTTTTCCTATGTCCTAGACCTTGTGCATCTCATGGTTAGAGGGTGATCATGGATTTACTCAAGGAACAGCAAGTTGTGTGTGTGAGGAGAAGGGTCTTCCTTCTCTTCCTCCCAAGCCCTGACTGGTCCCAGCTTGCCACAGACTCCAGTAAATCCCCAGGCAGCTGTGGGCTTGTTATGATAATCTCTGTCTTATTTAGATATTTTTGTCTGCCATAAACAGGGCATCTTCTTAAATGAAGCCAGTTTTCTTCTTGCTTCCACGCCACGTGCAGTTGCGATGCCTGCTTTATATGGCTTGTCAGCGTGCGAGCGCGTGCGCTGGGGATTTTTCTAAGATATGTATATTGAATTTAGATTTGTGCTCTTAGTACCTTCGCTCATTCATTCAGAGCCATATTGACTACATAAATTGAGTGTTACAAGTAAGAGAGAGTTTAGCCATTATTTTCTCAGTGATTTGATTTAATGGCCTGGGTGTTTTGGCCATTATTTCTGGCTTTTCATTTGCATGGATTCTTGGCTCTGCTGATTAGCGTGTTTTTTTATATTTGCCATTTAATTTTTTTTTTCCCTCCCTTTTGGAAAGCTGGGGTTTTCATGATTAATTAAATTCCTGTGTCTGTTCTGTATCTTCCATGCGTGCACACACACGTATATATAGGACTGTATGTATGCTATATGTAGTTTTTTTTTCTCTTCCTCCTGCCTCTGCTGATTATACAGAGTTAAATGCAGCTGTCTGGTTGACAGGAATATTGTGTACTGTACGTGGAGTGATATACAGGTCAGTATATTACTGATGAATAAAAGTTTCCTCCTAAGGCAGCTGCTGCAGATTACTTAGTGCTTGACATGGCGTGTCTTTGTGTCACTGTTACCGGGTGAAATTAAATCAGAACAGGAAAATATTAATTTGAAGTAGGGGATAGAGGCCGCTCACTTCCAATTACTCTCTACCCTGTCAGCTTTATATGGGCGCAAACAAGGAAGGAGGCTGGATTAATTGCTTTGGACTCTGCCCCACTACAGGCCCAATTATAGAAACATATTGGCTCCCAGCACTATTATATACACTGCTGTGCAGGAAATTGTGTGAAATTTTAACGGATTTCAGATGTAATAATAGAGAACACGATTCAGGACAGCATTAGCAGGCTGGGTGGAATCTTTACGGATGGGTTAAGGTTAAGCTGTTTGGGGGTCCTTTGTGTATTAAAGGATCATCTGGTTAACCCATGTACTGGGAGCTTTTGATACTGGCCTGGGAGCAAACAGAATAAAAACATTCATCCTCTGACAACAAGGAGCTAAATCCTCAGTCAGAATGAGGGCAGAAACATACAGCGTGAGGATGGAGAGCGCAGGGCTCGCGTGCGGTGGGATTCTGGTGCCGGAGAGGCGATGTGAAAACGGTCGCGTGGCATTAAACACCGTGATGTTCTTTAAAACCCTTCCTGGTTAATGCCTGCTTTTGTGTGAGACCCTCCTGCAAAGCCTGGGTCAGAAGGGAGAGCTGCTAACGCAAAGTGGATAACACCGGCGTTGTAAATGCACTTTGGATTATTATTTTGCAAGCAGTTGTAGGAAAAAATGTTGATATTTTAATTTAAATTTGTTTAGGTTCTGTTATTACTCTCACTAATCTAAGAACTCTCTCGGATGGTTGGCTGGTTTTTATTCTGTGTTGAAACCCACATGTTTAAGATGCTAACGTGTGTGCACGTATGTGCCATTCTCTCTCTCCTTCTTATAAAACCCTTATTTTACTTGCTGTAGCCAGAACACAGGGCTTATTCCAAATACAGAGCAACTCTCAGTATATATTATCAAATTACTGTGCCTTTCTGTGCATTCCCGTGTATAACACTGCACATCAGATGTAATTTTGGCATCCAAAATAGAATACTTTTTTTTTTCCCAAGGCTAATTTTCTTCAAAAATAGTTTTGGAATGCCAGTTCCTTTGTTTTAGGGTAATTTATTTGATATGTGTGCATGTATCTTTGAGGGCAGTTGTTTTCCAGGTGTTTTTCATTCCCTTAATTTATTTTTTTTTTTTTAAGGAACATTAGTTTGATAAGGGGCTGCATGCAGTGAGTTAATTGATAAAGGCTTGTCAGTATTGCTTTTGTTTGCTCTTCCTCACGTTTTTGTTCCCTGTGTATTGACACTGGGCCAGCTTGCATGAGTAAGTTGGTGCTTTTTTGGTTCTTCTTCCTGAAGCCAACTAGACAATTTGGCCATGGGCCCAAAGCCTGATTTTTGTGAATAATGTCATTACCTGTTCCCATTTGAACGCAGACAGAGCAACAGGCACTGGGAGGAGATCAGATATGAAGCCAAACTTCTCTGTCTGTTCCTTCTGTATTCTGTTCTGCTAAAGGAAGACTTTTTTTTTTTCAACCAGTTGCCTCTTTGCTCCATGAAAGGACAGTGTGGACATTCAGGGAGCATGTCTAGAAGATCCAGTGTACATGCCCTGGGGAATGCTGGCAGGTGGAACTGCCAGGTGGACACTTGGGGTGGCAAACAGGAGATGTGACCCATAGCTGTGAAAAAAGAAGTAGGGTGGCTTTCTACTATCTTGGGATGCTTTGGACTGGCCCAATGGAAAAGTGAGGAACTAAGAAAAATGTGTTGACTTTGCTGCTTCCTGCCCAGACAGAAACACTGAAGTGGTGTGGTCGATGCACCTTTGATCTCCTGCCCACCAAGTGCTTTGCAAATGAGGCTTCACAACAGCCCCGTTCCGTGGAGTGAGAGCAAACTGTGAGTTTAGCAAGTGTCTACCACGCTTCCTTGTCAGTCCCAGAACAAGCTTTGAAATCGTTCAAACTGTGTGATTTCCGTCACTTCCACGGTGTTTCCCCTTCACTGTTTACGATATTTCAGGGACAACTGCTGCAGATTTGGGGAGTTGTTAGAGGAGGGGCTGCTAGTTGGGATCATAACTTGGGTAAATCCAGGCATTGGGGTTTTAGGTGGACTTGTTTAAGTGTTCAGAGGGGGCCTGAGCTAATTTTGGGAGTCCCAAAAGCATTAGCAATGGAAGTATGTCTTGAGACACAATGTCTAACCCCAACTGAGGTGGGATTGCAGTCCTGCCCTCCTTAGTTGGGGGGAGAGTGGGGGCTGAGGTTGGAGGCAGCCCCATAACCCAGGTCGGAGGCTATTCCCTTCCTGCCATCCTCAGTGTGTCTTGCACATAAATGACGGTCTCTGCCTGTTAACAGGGCTCCAATAAAAGTGTTGCAATAGAGGCAGTGATTTAGGGTGGCAGGGGAAATACATAAATAGCTGTCTAGAGAATCCAGGACAGTAGGAACAGAGTAAATTCTGAGCAGAAGTGGTTATTGAATGGCAGGATCTTTGCTGTTTTAGTCTATTTGTCTGTCTGAGGAAAGTCTATTTAGCTCCTGGCTGATGATTTGGAGGGAAGCTGTGTCTCCAGCCCCAGTCCTTGCCTTCCTCCAGCTCCACTCCCTGTCCCGAGAGCCACCGGGGCTGCAGAAACCTCCAAAGTGTCAGTTCCATATTTGTAGTTTGTGCTGGTTTTAAACCAGGAGGGGTGAAGCACTGAATTTATGATGTTTGGTTTGGGGAAAAAGCTATTTTTGTTCCCTTTAACTGATTGTCTTGTAACCGTGTCTGTTATGAGTGGAGAGCAATGTATCTCGATCTCGGGAGACGCACGTGCAGAATCTTATTCACGAGCAGATGACAGTGTGAAAATTCTTTTGGCATTGAAGGCGCGGTGATACGGTGAACTGGGGAGGAGGGGAGATGCTGATGCCATCCAACCTGGCCTGAGCAGTTTCTGTCTCTTTAGCAGAGCAGGGGAGAATGCTGGAGGTGATAATGCCAACTGTCTGTGGTGTCTACCAAGGGCAGATTGTGCTGGTGGCTTCATCTGTGGCAACCTGAGAACTGATATTGACCCAAAAAACCTTTGGTATTGACCTGATATGATCAGGCTGTGCAGAGTTTTAGATGGTACTTCCAACAGATCGATAGCTACGTAGCAGTCCATTGGGACACAGGCTTTAAACTGACTGATGGAAGAACTTCCTTCTCTGCTGGAGATGCCCTCTGGTGGGTCAGTGGGGTCTGGAAGCTTTCCATGCACATGGCAGACCCTCTGCCTTTCTGATTCAATGCATCCAAGTGGTCTGAGTGAAGGTCCCAGTAGCCCTTGAGAGTGAAAAGCAAGAAGAAAAAGTGCAGATTTGCTGCCACGCGAGGGGATGCTGAATTGCAAGAAAGAGTGACTGTTTGGCAGCAGTGAGTTGTCTTCATCCATCTCACCCCTAGTCTCTGGGAACTGACGCACAGGTTCCAGTGGAAGCCACTTGTCTGGTTACAGTGAAGAATGATCAGGTTCTTGAAATCTCTTTCTAGGAGCTTGGCGAAATAAGCTGTTGGGGTGTTTTTTTGGGGAAAAAAAAAAAAATTAAAAGTGTTGTCTTCAAAGCATAAGAGGTGAATTTGCCACTGATCTGTTGAACAGAAAGACTTAAAAGGTGCCTGTGGAATTAGAACAGCACAGAGGGGGTTAACACTCAGCTTTGTTGATTTTTGACTAGGGCCCATGGTTTTATTACAGCAGTAAAGTCACTTTCCTTTTATGTTTAAAAGCCAGCAAGGAAAAAGTGCAATTACAAAGACAACTAAAATCTTCACTGGTACTCAACAAGGTAATCAGTTCAATTGATTATTTTATTTTTTTTTCACTAGCCAGAAAAGTATTTAAAGTTAAATTCTATCTGTGATTTTTATATGGAAAAAAAACCCCAAACCTGTTCTCTGCAATGCTTCCTGGGTTTAAAAATGCTCGATTTTTATTTGCCCTATAAATGCAAACTTATAAAATGCGATAAGGGATCTGTCTCTTCTCCCTGCACGGACAAGACCTGAGAGAGCTCGCTGCTATCCCTGCATGGCTGCCAATTGCACAGACAGATATCACTCCATTAGTCATTAGCATCTAAATCATTCCACTTCTCATTCAGGTTTACTGGGCTGTGATGGCTACTAGATTCATAGGACACCTGAGCCAGGTCTTTTGTACAAGGTCTCATGGAGCAATTGATTGTAAAAAGACAGCAGGAGAGCAAACCACTGGTTTCTGTGCTTTTTTTGAACCGGGAGGATGGGCTGTGCTACCATGTGTTTTCTCTATGAATTATTAAAATCTTTTTTAGTCTTGAAATATTGTACAAGGATGGAGGTTGTGCTGTGCATAGCGGTACAACACCCTGGTGCAAAACCTGTAGGGATTTTGGAAAAAAAAATAAATTAAAATAAATAAGCACTTAATTTTCAAGGGTGCTTGGGATCTTTTCTACTGGAGCATGTGAGCATCTCCTCACTGCTTTTCCTACAGTGGCAGGGGAAGGAGATAAAGGAGCTCCATGGCAGAGCAACCCCCCCCCGAGAGGTCTATTCTCAGGGTATTATAGTTAATATTATGGTTAAACTTGTTCTTTGTAGGAGCAAAGTCTTATTTACATGACACAGACTTCAAAATCAAGTACAAATGATTCAGCAGCCGCTGTAGCATAGGCTAACGTGTTAATGTGGCTTTAAAATTACTGGGAGAATCCAATGGAGTTTAAGTACTGAGAAAAGGGCCACGTTTGTCTGTTTTATGATTTATTTTCCTCTCAAGAAATGAAATGCTACAAAATATTGGCCTTTTTCCTGTCTAGTGAGAATGTCCTTTCTTAAGGTGGAAGAGGAATAGCAAAAGGGGGTGTTTTAACCAGTAGCTTAAAATGTAGCTGATGCAGATCCTGTAAATGGAAAAGACTGATTTTTGTGTTTTGTGGGGTTTTTGTATGGTTTTTCCTTGAGAGATCTGTGACATCGAGGAGAATGTGGTGCAGCTTACCTCCTGTGCTGGAGTTTAATGCCAGGCAGGCATCACCTAAATGCAAATCTGACTCCTTTGGGATGTGGTGGGAGCCTCTGGAGCATCTGGACTGGGCAGTGCCCGAGATGTCCGTCCTGGTGGGTTTTGTCACTCATGCATCTTTACTTAGGGGTTAGAAGGTGCCTTCGTGTTGAGGTCTGTCAAAAAACCTAAGCCCAAACCAGGCAGTTCTTCCTGCAGCTTTGGAAAGGCAAGGAGGAAAAGAAAATGATAGTGGAAAACAGTCCAAGATCTGTGATACAGTGATTGCTGTCAAGAGATTGGGTAACATTCATGAGGGGTGAAAGAAATGCCCATTGCTTGTTCATTTTCCTTCATAGTTTTTAAGGAAGTGGCTGACTTTATGCTGGTTTGGGGGTTAACCCTTCCAGCATCCGTGTGCCATTCCTTTGCCTAAAAAAACATGTATTACAAGCAAACTCAAATAAATTTCTGGTAACAGTATCCTTCCCAAGCCCTCGGGCTGGGGGGATCTTTAGTCACTTTGGATTGGACTGGATTTGAAAATAGGTCCCTAAGGTGAAAGGCCGATATATCAAACCAGTAAATCATGTTTTATACCAACTCCTAATAATGAATGAAGTGCCATTTCATACAATACCTAAGTTAGGATTTTATTGATTAACTCTCATCTTGGTGTTCCACCCAAATCTAAGATATATTGCCTGCTGTAATTTTTACATTAGCTGTCAAATTCATCTTGTCTTCCCGGGGTTATGATGTGTACAGAGCAGACAATAAACAATATGACTGTTTCAGTGTTTATCTAATGAATATACACGGGCCAGGATGATTAATAACCATTTGATAGGCAGAGCCAAAAGGCAGGAAATATCCATGTTCAGGGCAATAGCTGAGGAGCAGGATTTCAAATTAACACCAGGGCCGTAGGAGGAAGCCCTCTTGTCTTGCCCCACTCCTCCCTCTGCCAGGCAATAATATATGGCAGAAGTCTCAAGAAAGAAAAGATGATGATTTTGATTAATTTTTTTTGGTGTGCATACTGCAAAGGAGCAATAGGAGAAAGGCTGCAAGTGAACAGTAAATTAATCCTCTGCCAAAGCTTTGTCACAGGTACTGATCCCAGGAATCCAAGCAAACCCATGTTTCAGCCTGGCCTTCCTGACCGATGGAAATAATTATTTTAAGGCTCTTCTTCCTTCTTTCCTGATACATCTTCTGAGCAATGACTGCCTGGGCATCCCCTGGTCTTGGATAGGAGTCATGGGTGATGCTTTCCTAATCCAAAACCTCATCCCTCTCCGGTGTCCTCTGCATTTTCACATGACCCCGGGGCTCTGCCCAAAGGCTGAGGTCACAGCCTCTTGTGACGGGAGAGGGAGCCCTCATCCCAGGCATGGTTCTGGCCATGGATGGCCAGAACACAGGCCAGGGCCACCCCTTCTCCCCCCGGGGCAGCTTTGCTTCTGGGGGCTGGATGGGGGAAGATGCGCTCCCTTGCTTGAAGCTGATGGGATTCAGCTTTAAATCCCTTTGTGCTGTGCTTTGGTTCTCTGTAAAACAGATTTGTGGCTCTCTGGGAGAGGGGCAGAGGAGGTTTGATCTATGTTTGCTGAAGCGCTGCTATGAAGTACCAGGATAAAAGATGCTGTGGAAGTGCAAAGGACTTGTACCTGTCTATAAAGCACCACCCAGGAGTTTTTGCTTCAGTTCCTGTGAGAAGAAGGTGGCCAAAGCCCTGGCTCATGGACAGAGAGGTTTATCTGCCTGCCCTTGGTAGCCAGAAGTTGTGCTGGGAGCAGGGAGGGAGATGCTGTGGTTTTTTGTTAGGTAAATATGTGCTGTTCTGCTGGCTGGGGGCTGCCTGGAATTTAATGAGCGTTAAGGAAAGGAACAATGTGCTGAAAGAGTGATATGGGGGAAGCAAAGCTTCCAGTGCTGAGTCAGGCTGACCTTACAGGGCTTTGGGACCAGTGGCTCAGAGCTGCTAGCCACCTGCTGTTCCTGCTAGCCACAGTGAGTACTGGCTGCTCCCAGCTTGGCAGCCATCCCTCTGTCACCATCCTGGCCTAGCAATGCCTTTTCCAGTTGTATACTCTGCTGTAGGTTGAATTGTGGGCTCCTCAGGGAAAGGACTTTTTCCCTGTCATCATTTTTCTGTGCAGGAGGAACGGCAGAGTCCTGGAAAGGGCTTGAGTGTGCTATGATGTTACACAGGTGACTTTTCCAAGTTTCTCATGCTCTTCAGTGCTCCAGGTTTGGTGCATGTCACGTGGATGAGAAGCTCAACATGAGCCGGCAGTGCGCGCTGGCAGCCCAGAAAGCCAACCGTATCCTGGGTTGCATCAAAAGAAGCGTGAGCAGCAGGGCCAGGGAGGTGATTCTCCCCCTCTACTCTGCACTTGTGAGACCCCACCTGGAGTCCTGTGTCCAGCTCTGGAGTCCTCAACATAGAAAGGACATGGAACTGTTGGAACAGGTCCAGCACAGGGCCACCAAGATGATCAGGGGGATGGAGCAGCTCTGCTGTGAGGACAGGCNGTGATTCTATGATTTCACCTGTACATCCTGATCCTTCTATCATCTAAACAAGTAGCCAGATCATAATCTCTTCAAAAATCTATTTATTAGAAGAGAGGAATGAAGCCTCAGAACAAATTGCTTCTCTGCCTGCTTTCCTCCCCTTCTTTCCCTTCGGTCAGTGTTTGTTTGCATTTTTTTTTTCTTTTTATACATCCCAGCATGAAACAGTGACACATTACAGCACAAAGCAATACACCACTTATCTAATCTCGAATATAATATGGGATAGACACTCTGTATGGAGGGGGGCTGCAACAGAATACATGCAGCAAGAGCCGCCTGGCGAAGGACAATAGATTGCTGCAGATACGGATTGAGTTAGACAATTGAACCAATTATACTATTCCGGAGACTTCAATGAGATGGGAGAGCGTTTCCTGAGCTTTGGTAGAAGCAATCAGCATTCCTATTCATCTCAGCCCCGTCCTGCCTGCCCGGCTGTGCAGAATGGAACTCCTCACCACTTGTGACCCTCAAATAACTCCCTGGCATGCTTTGCCAGAGCCATCCCCCCTGTTTTACTCTTTGTCCTGGTCAGAGTTTAAAAATCACTTACTACTTTTTATTTTTCCCCTCCCTCTCACCTTCCTAAATGTCCATGTAGTCATTTCACTTGGATGAAATGTGTCTTTCTGAGTCTTCCATTTAAATGTTGTTTGATTCCGTCCAGGAGTGGCTTGTTTTTCACCTCTGGAAGGGCTGCATTTTAGCAGCTGATGAAGGGACCCTGGCAAGTCTGAACTGAAGCTGGTGGATCCATTACAAAGTGCTTTGTAACACTTTGGGTGAGAGGAAGTCGAATGACCTGTGCTATTTCTTTTTAGCACCATTTAAGCTGTAAAACCAGCCAACCAACTCTCTTCCAAACGTTGGCTGCCGAGATTGACTGCAGTCATGAAGATAACAGGTGGGAAGTATTTTTCTCTTAAGAAGTCCACCATGGTCCTAAATCAACCAGGGGATCCTTGAGGGCCACCGAGTGAGCCTGAACACTTAGCGTCCCAGCCAGGGACATAAAGACACGAGGCAAAATGTCACTGGAGAAGTGTTGCCTCTTCTTTAGCAGTAACTCTCCTCCATAAATGCAATTGATCTCCTGAGAGAGGAGGGATTTCTTCAGCAAACGCAAGCTTTGTAGGGAAAAATATACGAGCTGTTGGGCTTCTCTTCTGTATATGCTCCATATCCAAGGCCTCCAACAAGTGTCAGAGCAACCCTAGGGGATCTAGGGATTGCTATTTAGAAAGTTAACATGGTTTACATCATCTTGCAGGGTTGAATTAAACTTGGTCCAGCTTTAAAATTTTCACAGTTATCACAATGTAAACTTAACCAGTGAGGTTTTAATTTTTCTATCATTCAATTTGATTTTATTTTTTAGCAAGGTGCTGTTGTGCTGTTGCCAGATACCTGTGCTCAATCGTGCCTTTAAATCAACATGAAGAAGTTTTGATTCCAGCAGGTTTAAGTCTTGCTCTGTCTGGGCTAAGAAGCAGCCTGAGCATCTTCAGCTGAAAGGAGTGTTTTGCAGGAGGGGGCTGGGGGAAGCGCATGTAATGGTGGGAGTTTTACAAGTGTCTAAAAACAGAAGCTTATAATGAAAGTGCTTTCTCAGCCATAACTATAGCCTGCTGGTGTAATTGGAATGCTGAGTGGTGTGCTGGGTTTAGGAAGGTAATAAGAACTGCAATCAGTATTAAATAAAATGTATCTTCCTTTAGGGGAAATAAATGTATATTAAATCAAATATTCATGAATCCAAGTTAGTCCTCATACATTACACAAACAGTTTTTCAAAAAATGCAGCTATGGGAAAGGCCTGGTTTGATGTGTAAAGGAGAGGGATTAGCTTTCTGTGTGCTCGTGGGGAGGGAAAAGGGTCTTGTCTGTCCCCACCTGAGGGAACAAAAGTCTCCGGGCTCCACTTAGGTTCTGCCTGGGCACAGTGTTTGGGAAAGTGGTCTAATTTGTGCAGAAACATTAAAAGAAGTGAAACTACCTCTTTCTAATGCCTGTCACCTCCAGCACGACCCATGTGAGCCTTCCACGAGTGAAAACTTGAAAGGGGAGTTAGGCCAGTGGTGAGTTTGTGGTTTCCCAGCAAATACCCTGTTAACGAGGGGAGGATTTCTGCTCTGGCAGTGATTAGGGGGATTCACTTGCCCATGGTCAGGCTGGCTCTTTAACTGCTGCCAACTCCTGTTTTCCTGTCAGCCCTAACACACAGCCCGGGGATGGGAGAGCTTCCTGCAGAAAAGGCAGAACAGAGCCATCCCCTGCCTTGCCAAGTTGTGGACTATCATGCTGGCGATGCAGTGTGATGGGTGTGTGTGGGGGGAAATGTGAAAGAAGGATGTCAGTTTGGTACCAATTCGAATGTGGATAACACACACGTGTGAGTGCTTCAACTCTGTAGGGGTAGGATGGCTTCCTGCTTCTCACCTGCTCTGTCCAGCGCTGTGCTGAGCTATGGGGAATGCCTTTCTTGTTTGTGACAAGGGCTCTCTAAGCTCCCCAGCCTTCATCCCGGTTTCCATACAGCGTGATGCCAATTTAGCTAAATCTGGCTTTGAGGTGATCTGATTTAATCACTCTGAAGTCAGGCTGTATTTGTTAGCTGACACCTATACGTTCAGGAGATGAGGGAGAAAAAGTTTGGGTTAGTACAAGTCGCGGTAAATCTGTGGATGTTTCCAGAGGATTTTGTTAGTTTAAGCAAATTGGACTTATTTGGAGTTGTGTCAGCAAAATTCTTCTGTGCAGTTTATGAAATGTCAGTGCTTTTATCCAACAGCTACAATCAATTTGCTGTTTGATAAAATAAGCAAACACCTCCGAGTTGCATCCTTATCCCTGTCTTTATGAACAGAGGGGCAGAGAGGCACGGGGATGGATTCTCTTACCTTCCTGGGGTGAGGAGGGTTTCAGTCTTGAAGACTTCCAAAAGAGCTGCACGCAGCTGTGGAGAGAGGGCTAATTTGTGTCATTTGCTGAAACCACTAGGCTCTTCTTCCCTGCTTGGGGAATTATTGATTTTTATCACTCTACGACCTTACATGTGTCACTGTCTTATGCATGCTGGCCTGTAGGAAGTGCTATCTACTGATTCACAGCTGAAGAATAATCTTATTTTATTTGTGATTACTTTCCCATTTTTGGCTTGTCAGCTATGTGTTCTTTCTCTTTCAAATTCTCAGGAAAAATGCATATACTGATATAAAAAACCAAACCCAAACCACAATGCACTCTCTTCCCTGCCACCCTGTCTCCATGCCACCTCAACCCAAATACTTTTATTCATCTCCGTGTGGGAGGAATGTTACCCTGTAAAGTCTCATCACTGTCCCATTGATTTCATTGTCTGGGTGTCTTCAACAGTGACACCTTTTCTTGGATGTCTGTGAGTTGGGGAGTGGAGAATATGATTGCAGGTATTAACACGCCAATGTGTAACCCTGTTGTGAGAGGCTGTCGGGCTGGAGGAAGGGGACAGGGGGGTTGCTGCCTGTTATTCTGCATCTTCCCTGCCAAAAACTCAGTCCTTGTGCTCGGAAGTGGAAGGGAGATGAGCAGGGATGCTGTTATGGAGGAGGGGTGGTGGTAGGGAGAAAAATATATGGAGCATCTACTAGAGCTTGCATGGTACATTAATTGTCTGTAGCTTTTTCCTTTCCTTCTCAAAGCAAAATTAATTATGGGGAGGTGATGTTCCTTTAATGAACATCATTTAATTTAAAAAAACGGACAAGTATACTGCCATTAGGTCTCTTAGCTAATGTAGTGTGTTTTCTTAAGCTAAATTTGTTTATTGTTACACGGTGAAGGTGAAGAGAATCCCCTTTCTCTGGGATCTGAGAGAGGAGAGAGAGAGCGAGCATCCTGGCTGTGCCGAGCATTGCTTCTAAACAGAGAGTCCAATCTCTCTTTGCCTGTGGGGGACACTGCTTGACCGCTTATTGCATATTTGATCAGTTTATTTCTGGATCTGAGAGTCTCCGATGGGTGTCAAGGTGACAGTCGGGTTCAGATGAATTGGCAGGGTAAAGAACGGGGAGGCGGGGGCCGTGCAGCGCCTGGCGCGCTGAGCTGCCGGTTTTGAATGATTCCCCCTCCCTTCTTTCTTTTTAAAGTACACAAAGGTGCAGCAGCACTCGCCGGGAAGTGCTTGTAGGTTGACAAGAGCTTAATAACATCACTGGTGAAGGGTGCTTTTTTGTTTTTGCCCGACGCCAGTGAAAATAAGCTCATATCCAAACCACCTCTGCTCCTCTTTCCGCCGCCACTCTTCATCAGCGCCCGACAACATAAACAGGCTGAGCATGAGCTTCCCCCCCCCCAGACAGAGCAGTTTGGGGGGATGCTGAGCATTCGCAGTGATGGGGATACTCCAGGAGCTTCCCCGCAGCACCCCCTCAAGTGAAGGGAGCAGAAATTTAGGGCTTCAAAAATAACAATTAAGAAACGGTAACAAGGATGAGGAGCCCAGGTTTTAATTAAAAATACAAGCCATGATTTTGTAAATGGAAGCATCCACTGGCAGTCGCTTTGGTTTCACGTGTTCTTTTCCCCCATAACAAATCAGGATTCCAGAAAGGTTAATCTCAGAATTAGGTAGTTGATTCCTATTAAGAACTGTGCTCTTACACTTGTAAAATCAAATGGTCTGCTAAAGACAGACAGCTTACTAGAGGTATGCTTTTAAATGGGATGGTCAAAATTAGGATGTTTTTCATGTAAGGAAAACGGCATATGCAGGGGAAAAGGTCTTGATTATTTTAATTTTTTTTAGTTGCTTCTGCTTTTAAAGATGGAATGTGGTGCTTCCTGACCAATTTCTGGCTATCAGCACTATATATGAAGTGTGATTCTTCATATGTGTATCATCTTTAAAGACTAAAATGTAGATTTTTATTTTATTTTTTTTTAAGAAAAACTAGAACTTAAATTTCAATGGGTGAAATAGCTGCTCCGTATAAATCGTTAGCAAAGGAAAATCAAAGTACCACTGTACTGAGTTGCTGCTGAAGGTTTCCAGCAATGAACTTGAAGGCTGGGGAGGAGGGTCTGGAATCTGTGATACCCACTTCTGAGTGTTGCTGCCAGGACTCCTGACCCTCTCCTAAGCCCATTCTCACTTGCTTCACTGGGGTTTGGATCAGGGGTTACTTCTCTGCTGCCAGACCATAAAGCTAAATATCAGGGTGCTTGTTTTCCTTTGACATCAAGCATGATGTTTATAAATGAGCTGCTGGTGACTCCTGACCAACTGTATTTTACCTGAATTTTTACTTTTTTATTTTCCTCCCTTTGCCTTGAGGATTTTTCTGGGTTTAGGCTACAAATGTGGGTACAGAAACACACACTCTTCCCCTCCTCTTATTTGTATTTTATACAATATACGTCGCTTGCTGTGTATTATTTTCTTCTCCTGCCAAGGGGTTATTGCATTTGTCGTCTCCCTTTGCCGTGTGGGGTGAGGTGCGGTATTTGTTAATACACGGGAGCGATGGCACTTCCACATCTGTGGAATGATGTACTTTAGAAAGTCATTTGAGGTGAAAAGTGCTACGTAAGGGTAAAATGTTATATGCCTGAAACAATGTCCCTGAGCAATGATCATCTCCAGCGCTCACCTCTGCAGGTCCTAGGTTTTGCCACCCAATCTCCCGTGCTCAGATTAACTCGGGAGCATTACCCAAGTGCCGACTGCTTTCCCGCTATCTCTTCTATGCCTTTTACCAGCTCCTACATACTAAAAGAGGATTTTTATAATTTTTTTTTAACGTAAAGCAAACTATGTTCCATTCTTATTACCTTCATTGTCAAGCTGTGTTTATACTTCAAAAAATTGCAAGCCTAGTTTCCAGCAATAGCTGCCAATAGACAAGATTACCTCTATATTTTGAGCGTTTTATTGGCTTGTTCAATAGCACTTTTCTGTTATTTGCTGTGACCGGAGGCTCTGACGGTGGGGGCACCGTAACCAAGAGGTACCAGCACCCCCTTAGCTACCACCCCCCAGCAACACCACTGGGTCTGTGGGCAGAGCTTGGCTTCTTTCACATGTAGGTTACCGGTGAGCAACTCTTGGGGCTTGATGGCTTGACTCTTGGTGGATCTTGAACTTGCCACGTCACACGTCTGTGCGTGGTGGGGAGTATAAGATGTTTAAGAAATTTGTGGTGAGATCCGTGTGATGTGGAGTTGCCTGCATGGAGCAGGAGGCATGGTTATAGGATCATATTTTTTGTTTTGGTTTGTTTTTACACTCTATAGTTTGTTTTTTAGTGCTGGCTTGGGGAATACTTTGTTGACCCAGCTGTGAGAGGCTGAGTTGTGCTCTTGGCATGCACACAGGGCACAGAGACGGAGCTAATCCCGTTAGTGCCTTAGTCTGTCCAGCAGCAGGGTCCTCGGTGCAGTCTGTAACAAACGCTGGCAGTTCTGCTGGTCCACAGGCAGAACAGCATCCTTGGCTGTGCTGGGGAAAAGGGATGCAGGGAGCACTGGATGGGATGGAGTGGGATGCGCGGGGCACTGGGTGGTACAGAGCAGGATGGAGAAGGGATATGGGGGACACTGGATGGCATGGAGAGGGATGCGGGAGACACTGGGTGGTATGGGTCAGGATGGAGAGGGATGTGGGGAGCGCTGGGTAGTACAGAGCGGGATGGAGAAGGGATGCGGGGGGCAGTGGGTGGTATGGGACAGGATGGAGAGGGATGTTGACGGTGCTGGGTGGTGTGGAGCGGGATGCTAGGAGCACGGGATGATACAGAGCAGGATGGAGAGGGATGCTGGCAGCCTGGGCCAGGCTTGGCTGTCACCCACCACCCTCCTGAGAGCACCCAGCCTGCAGGTCAGACCAGCCTGGATGTGTAACGCTGCCCTTTCTCCGCTCACTTCCCCCCAACTCCCCTCTCTGGCAACATAAGAGGGCGCTCTGTCATCTTCTCTTATTATTTTTTTTTTTTAATCGTAGTCATTTCGTTTTGGTGGTGGGATTTGCAGGCGTGGGGTGAAAGTTCTCAACAAACAGGCAGGAGGATGCGCGATAGCAGAGCCCGGTGCTGTGCCATGGGTACTGTGGTTATTATCCACCGCCGCTCTCCCCAGCCAGCCTTGTGTTCCTCAGTGGTGGGTTTGTCTTTCTTTTTTAGAGATAGTAAATCTGTAGCATCGAAACAAGGCTCCAGGCTGGGATTTTCAAAGCTGCTTGAAGGGGTTGTGTGTGTCTAGTTTCTAAAACCCCCTGGCAGCTGAGGAGAGGGGGCACAGACACCCCCAGTCCCGCGCAACGGCGCATCTTGGAAATAAATGTACTCACCTCGGCAGTGCTGTCGTGTGGGAGGTGCAGGATGAGCTCTGTGATCACGGCTCGGATCAAAAACCCCTTGGCTTCTCCTGAGCTAGCAGGTCCTGGGAGCAGGAGCAGTCCAGCAGTACCAGGAGGTGATGCACCATGTACACACTCCTCGGCGGGCGGTTAATTCACCTCCAGCGATTCCTCCAAAGTGCAGCAATCTGTTTTGGCTTTAACAGTATATTTTTTTTCTTTTAGTTACTGGAGGAGGTTAAGTAACTCTGCTGATCCATCCTGTTGTTAAGTGAAGGTAGCAGGGTGCCAACAATTAAAGAAGTAATTGTTCAATTGGTTCTGCAATAATACTCATTGATTCTTTGTTTGAAGTGATTCGCTTTTCAATCCTCTTGCATTTAGAGATCTTGTTTCACCTGTGTCAAGGCAAGTTCAGGAAACCTAATTAACTGGGTTTTGTTTTTTATAATTAGGCCCCTAAAATAATTCATAATAATTCATAGGTGATGTTAATAACCCCATTTAAAAATCTATTAAGCTTTTGGAAAAGTTGGGCAGAATCCTCTGCACTGATTTTTTTTTTTCCTTTTTTTTCTTTTCTTTTCTTATCCTCCCCTCATCCCCTCCTCCTTCTCCCCTCGGAGCTGTGGTGCTTCTTCCTTTTACAGCGCACTAATTAAAAACAGTAGGATTATGGTGGGAAATAATATGCATGTGAGGTTATCATCCACAGGGCAAAAGGAGGCTGCTGCCTCTTTTTTTTCCCCCTTGCCTGACTCCGAGGTACACGCTGCATCTTTAGCCCGAGCTGGCAGAGTTCATTAAAGGACAGATTGCCTGTGCAGGCGGCGAGGACCCTTGGCATTTGCGAGGCTGCGAGCCGGGTCCAGAAGGGGAACAACAGGAAGAGATACTTTGTGGAAAACGTTGGGTTTGGATCTTAAAAAGGCAGCTTTCCATTTATGGGAGACCCTCCCCAAAAGACTTTCTGAAAAGAGAAGGGTGGTTTTGTGTTTTTTTTCTTTCTTTAGATGTGTGTAAACATTTGTCCCGACCCATTCCAGCCCCCCTGCCCTCCCCACCTGGCCATCTCAGACCTCGTGATGGCTCTTCTTGGCACGCTGGTGGTGCCGAGCTCCACGGCAGCCAGCCTGAGCCACGGGGAGCGTTTGTGCAGCCAGTCCCAGCTCACTCGCAGCGAGCGAACACACATTTAGGCTCCTTTTAGCGGGAGCAAGGAACCAGCTGCCCCATTTTACACGAGCTGGTGACCGGGGAGAGGCTTCTGCTGTGTTAGATTTTCTTCTCTCCAGTGGAGCTCTCACAAACCGTTGCGGATAGAAGTTGTCTGTCTGTCTGTGTGTGCCTCGCCACGTTTAAGGGCTTTGCTGCCATCTGGGAGCCAGCCCTGTTCCCTTCGGCTGCTGTAACGGAATCATGTGCCCGTCAGGATGCCAAGACTCTCCGACACGGATCCTGGGAGGAATTTAAAGGAAATGCTGCCTTGTGACTAGTGCACAGACATATGCCAGCTTTGGACCCTGGTACAGGGATGCTTTGTCCTGCCTCCTCCAAAGGAGGAGGTATTTATACTCATAAAATACAAACATATCAATAACTTGTGGCATCCCATGGGATTGGGCACTGGCGTACTTGGATGGTCATCCTGGGTGCAAAGGCTTTGCCTCAGAGCACAAGTTGTGCTGTTCTCCCCATGCCAGGGGATGTGTAAATTCCAAAAGGAGACATAGCGGGAAGGTCTTCTGCTTAAATCTGGCATCACCTGCGAGGTCTGCTCTCAGCATCCTCAGGGAAAGTTGCAAGCCATTTTTTGCCTGGCAGAGCTGAGATGATGGCTCGGAAGTCCAATATGACCTTCTCTGTGAGCTCTGAGGCATGTCACATGTCCTGAGCGAGCTACAAGAACAGTATTTTTCCACCACTGCCACATTTTCTTCCTGAAAGTCAAAATGTAAATTTTTTTATTACCCCTCATGAATGTGACAAAGTCCTACTTAAAAATGTAAAGACTCCCATCTTCACATGCACCATAAAGGCCTTTGCGTTCCAGGCGAAGCCTCCAGACTGTTGATTTATTATCGAGCCACAATGGCTGGAGCAGGAGAGCAAAGTTAAATCTACAAAAGTGGCTGATGTGACAAAATTAACAGTTGTCAGCAGCGGAGAAGGGGAAGTGACCGAAGGCAAATGTTAATACTCAGCAAACTGTGGCGTGGGGAAGCAAAGTTGACTTCACACTCCAGTTGCAAAAAAAAAATCCTCCTGCAATCCCAGGAGTGAGATGAGGGGGGATGCTCAGGAGCTGGGACAGAGCAGCTTTCCTGGGGGGAGCGATTAAATAAAAGGTGAAAAACCCCTGCAGGGCACTGCGAGCAAACCCTCTTGCTCTGATGGTGTGAGATTATTTTCTTAGGGAGGAAGGATTTCACTGTACAGGGGGTCTTGAGCAGCATTCCCATTGGTATTCAAGGGAACTGGGTTTTGGTCATGGAAAACTGGAGAATTTTAGGCATAGAGAAGGAGACAGTTCAGGAAGGGGAAAAAAAATCAAGCAATCCTGATTTTTTTTTTTAATTTTTATTTTTCTAGTTTGAGCCAAAGCTGAAGCTCGTGATATTATTTTTCTGAAGAGGGGGCAGATGTCCTGTCTTGAAGATGAATCTGAGATTTGGGGGATGAAGTTAATTATGGGGTTATTTGTTATGAACTTGTGAATCGAGATCTTTTGCTGAGTGGGCTGAGTCCGTGATGTGCAGCGCAGAAATCTGGAGCCCTTGGCTAACAATGGGGTGAATCACACTCTCAGTTAAATCATTTATAGTGGGACAGGCTTAAAGCAGTTTGTGAGATGTTTGCTGTCACTTTTCAGACTACAGGCATCTCTTTTTCACCTTGACTTGCAATTTTTTTTGGCTTTTTTTTTTTATATACAAACAGCTGTGGCATTCCAACAGGGCCCCTCTTTGGTTATTTGCGGTGTTGCTGGCAAGGACTAACCCTCCTGTTACCTGGGAATTTTCCATACGTTTCACCTGAATGGCTCTGATAAAACAAATGACTTCCTAGATGGATATTTTGGAACCAAACCACCTCTTTTTCCAAGCAGCACATCTTGAGTTTACGAAACAAAACACGTGAGAACTTGGCTGACCAACCTCTTATTGGAAAACACGGGTCACGGTTTAGATGAAAAGCTCTTCGCGAGGCTCCAAAGCAAGACACTTCCCTGCTAATCCTGTACAAAAAAAAAAAAAAAAAAAAAAGAGGGGGAAAAAGAGAAAAAAAAAAGAGGAGGAAAAAGGTTAACACAAGATGAATTGAATTATATTAGTGAAAATTGCATCATTAGAAGAAGCCTATTCCTGCAAAATGCACAAATATAGCTGAATTCACAGATGCATTAGGGTCTTCTGCACCAGGAATATTTGTCATCTCAGAAGAAAGTGGAAGAGGCTTGTTCTTCAATGCCTGACATGTCACTACATGCTGTGAAGTGCAAATAGAGGAAGAAAAATTAACACATAAAAGAAATGTACTGTTTCTGCAGAAAAATTAGCTAGTTAAAGCTGAGGGAACTGTTGTGGTGTGGGGTTTTGTTGCTTTTTTTTCTTTTAATATAACCAAACAACAAAATAGCAGCAGAAAATAGCTGCAGTATTTTCTTTTTTTTGCTTTGCTAGAGGAAAAAAAAAATATGAGCAAATTTTATATTGCAACTTCCAGTGCTCTGAGCTGGAGGAGATAAGACTTTGCATGAGAGGCAAAAGTACTTGCTAGAAATATATAAAGCTGGAACAATCCTGCCAGCCCCTTTGTGTTTGCAGAGCTGTAATTCTCAAATGAGCAGCGACTGCAAGGCGTGTGCAATAGTGAGGAAGGAAGGGAAGAGGAGGAGCTGAGGGCTGGTGCATTACATGCATGGATTTCTCTCTGGAGAAGCTGGTTGCTCATCCCCACATCCCTGCAACCTTCCTCTCCCCTACCTGCTAACCCTGGTAAAAAGGGGGTCTCAAACTGTTGCTCAATTGTGTAAACATAATGAGTGTAAAAGAAAAATAATGTAATTATTCTGTTAGGAGGCACCATCAAGTATGTTAGATTTGTTGTGTGTCTGTCTTGTCTTTGTTTTCTTTTTAGAAAGGGTTTCGAAGGCTCTTTGACTTCTTGACTCATCCCCTGGTACTATCAGCCTTTATGGATTTAGTTGACTTTAAGGGTGAGTTTGTGGGGTTGAGCAGAGCTGGGACTCTGAAGATTAGAAGCCTGTTTGTGGTTTATGCTGCCAAAAATCTGGGTGAGGGAAAGAAAGAGTGCTTGCTTTGGTTACTGTCAGGTAGCAGAGCTGTGTCTGAAAAGCAGCAGGGGAACTAGTGTAGTTTGTTCACCTTGGTCTTTGGAAAACAAACACAGGGAAGGCAATGTCTTAGGCATTAAAAAATAAAGATCAACTCGCCTTATCCTTGCTACCATGAAAAATGGATTAGTATCTTCTGATCTCGTGGTATGTTATGGGTTTGTTTTGCTCTGATCAAGCCTTCAGGCTGCTTGTGAGCTGTGGTGTGAAGTTGGTCCTTGCAAGCACAGCCCGGAGACGAGCACCACGGTTCAGCTGTGTGTCCTCACCGGGCCCTTGAGGATAACTGCAAGCGGTGCAGAACTCTCAGTCTCCTCTGTCCTAATGCTCTGAAAGGAGATGAGCAGAGAGTGGTTCTCACCTTCCTCCTCCTGACCCTCTGGGAAGCGCTGGGAGAGTATTAACTTCACGAGATGTCAGATGTCCCCAGCCTCTGTGGCTGAGGTCCAAGGCTTTATGATGTTAACCATAAAATGCTTCAATCACCACAGATTTTAGGAAAAAAATTAAGCCTATTTCATTAGCTTTCTATGTTAATGTTGGCAGTGAAGGCTCTCGGAATGGTTTCACTCCTGAACGTTTTTGTGTTGCCTCCTCAGTTAGCTGTTTGAAGTCCTGATAGAAGCGTCTCAGAACAAAATATACTTGAAGACTCCTGTCTTTATTTTTGGGATTACATTGTATGTTTAAATCAGATATTTTTTTAAGTGAAGGAGAGCACTGTACTACCAGGGGATTTCTTTGACTGTGAGACAAAAATAAATGCTAAGCTATGTCCCAGGAAAACAAATACTAAAACACGTCTGGTATAATCTCAGCAGCTTCTAGTTACATGTATGGCTTATTACAGGAGAAAAGCTTTTCATCTGACCAGCAGCTTGGACTCTTGATAAATTAGGATGATGGAGGTGACTTTCCAACAGGAAAACAAGCAGCCACCTGTATATTTGTGTCCCCTTGGGTCTGGCGTGGCTGGACACTGGCAACCAGCTCAGAGCAAGAACATGACCTCCAGGCTAGTGGGACTCCGACTTAAAGGGGAGTGGCTGAGTTACCAGCTTGTGATGACCAGAGGCACATTCTCTTGCAAGGGTGAGGTATTACAAGCTGTGATTTGCTCCCTCCCCTTTAAAGAACTGATTAATTGGAAGGAAATAACCCCCTGCCTTTACCCGCTGCCGTGATGTTGGTATGGTTGGCAACTGCATCGCTTCTGGGCTGAACCAGGAGGTGGGCAATGGTCAGAATTTCACAGCTCTACTGATATGGGCTGAGTTTGAACCTCTTAACCTCCTGGGGATGCTGCATGCCAGGGATGCTGCCAGTGCCTGCCAGGGGTGTGAGCACACAGCGCTTGTACAGCAGTGTGAGGCTGCTCACAAAGGTCAGCTGTTGGGGATGGGAGCCCAAGTGATTAAACGAGGCTTATTTTTGGATCACAGCAGTATCCCTTTTTACTCCACAGTCTGTAAAGTAAAAGGCCACCCAGGCTTGTTCCCTTTAAACCTTCTCTCTACGCATGAAGTGCAGCCTGTAAGCTGCAGACGAGCAAGATGTCTCTGTTTCCCTGCTCCTCCCATCCTGATACAACAGGACCACTGGCCTCATTCCCTTCCTGACGTGATATCGTGCCAGAAGTCTGGTCTTTGCAAGGCAAAGGGCACAAAGGGGCAAGGGAGGACTTGCTTGAGACCTCCTCTCGGCAGTTGCTTTTAATTGCAAATGGTGTGATTTTAAAAAAAGGGGGGAGGGAGAGCCCTTGCCTTCAGGCTAGGGAGCAAGAGATTGAAAGCTTGCTGCTGTGGTCATCGGAGGTGAAGAATAAGTCATAAATGATCCAGGGGCAAAGGGCAAATATAGAGTGATAGCTGCATTGTTCCCTGCAGCCTTGGGAAGGACCTTGGTGCTGTGCTGTGCCTGAGGCACCCGTGGGCTTAACCCTTCCCTGCTCAGCACTGCCACACACAGCAGATTCCAGCAGTGGATGCCTGGTGGTGTTTCTCCAGGTGTCCCAGGCTCTTGGGCAGTGGCGAATCTCTTGCAGAAGACCAAAGTCCTTGCTGTTCCCCATAGAAATTCTCAGCAGAAAATGGAAAGCTCTGTCCTCCTATTGCTTAAGCAAATATGTGGGGTTGTGATTTTGAAACTCATGTGTATATCTGTTCCAAAATGGCCTGTGGTGAATATCTTCTGTCCTTTTACCAGGCAAGTTAATGCATTTGCCTCGATTTATCCTCTTAAAAAGGAGCATCATAAAGTTGGGAGCAAATCTCATGGTGAATAGCTCAGTAGCCC
The DNA here is from genome assembly GCA_013400375.1 of Thinocorus orbignyianus. Lineage (NCBI taxonomy): Eukaryota > Metazoa > Chordata > Aves > Ciconiiformes > Thinocoridae > Thinocorus > Thinocorus orbignyianus. The sequence continues at coordinate 168,300 of VXBW01005078.1, read as the reverse complement.
AGAGTCCTGCACTGAGGGCTTTGCTTTTGGTTTCAGTGTTGGATGGTTGGAGGTCCCCAGTGTGACACAGTCTTGCAAAGATGAGTCTCCAAGGCAAGGTCAGATTTTCCTTGTAAACTGACGGGTGATAGACATCTGCTCACTTGGGGCCACAGGCATTAGGCACTGTTTAGCTTCTCTTCTTTCCTCTTATCTGTATTTGTTGGCCTTTCCGGGTACCAGCGTACGGCAGATGGTCCCTTACACCCAGTCTCAGTCTTGTACAGCCTGTGAGGAGCACAAGCTGGTTGAGTTGTACTAAGAGACACCCAGTGAGGTGTGAAACCTGAGCAGGACTCTTACTCCAACTCATCTCCTTTCAGAGGATCAAGTGCTGACCTGGAACCCAATTCTTAATCCCCAACTCCTGCTTTCCATCTCCAAGCATAAACTACGGGCTGTTAAACTGTCCTCAAGATGGAGAACAGGGTCACCCCAATCGGGCTGATTGCCTCCCAAAAATCCCTGTTCCTCCAGAGAAGCTCAGAGGCCATCTCCTGCCCTCCTGGATGGGTTTTTGCATCCATCACTCACTGTCCCTGGTTAATGCTCAAGCTGGTGGTGGCAGGCGGCCAGCAGCTGTGAGACAATCTTCCTGGAGCAGAGAGAAGCTTGTTGGCTTTGTAACTCTACTTGCCACTCCTCCCCCTTCCCTCTCTAAATGAAATGTCTTTCATCTTCAAAAGCAGTGTAAAGGAAGTGGTTCCCTTAAAATACCCGGGCTGGTGCAAACAGTACTGCGGGTACTGGCTGCAGAATTTGGCTGATCTTAAAAGCACAAGACTTTGTGATGGGAGAGGGTCCTCTGATGGAGGTTTTCCTGCCAAAACATCCTCCTGACCCTTCCCTTGGGGACACTGTGTGGTCCCCTGGGCTGGGACACTGCTGTGTGTGGCTGCTGGCTTCATGTAAGCTCAGCCATGGGTGTCAAGTCCCCTGTGCCTCAGTTTGTCCTTTTTCCTCCCTTTTACAGGTAGTGAAAGTTCTTCAGCCCCTGTATTTGTGCTTTAGCCCAGTGGCTTCGGGTGGGGCTGGGAGAAAGTCAATCTTACAGCCTGAGCATGGAAGGGAGCTGAAATCCAAGACCTTCCACTTGCTATAATTCACTTTACTGTACATGTGCGTGAGGTGTCACTGCTGGGAATTAAGTTAATTCTTATCTGCACAGGGGAGTTTTCCTGTGGCAAATTCCCGCTGTGGGGTTTTTTTCCTATGAATTTGCACCCACTGATTTTTCTGGATCAAAATGATCTCAGCACCAGCTTCACCAAAGTTTAATGCTGTGCTAGGGAAGGGGAATAGTTTAGTCTGTTCTCTTCCAGGAGAGGCAGTGGCAGGGTTTTCTCTGTTCATTTCTAGGCTGGCTTCTTTTTTAAAAAAAAAAAAAAAAAAGCCCTTTGCTTTTGATGGGGGTCAGCGAGGGGTCCAACAGTGTGAGTGCACATTTCTTTCCCTTCCATGCCTTGTGCTGATGGGATACTCGGGGAGTGAAAAAAGCTCTGTAGGGAAAAACAACTGCACGCCTCAGCCCGCTGCTCAGCCCCGGCGTTGCCGTGGCCGTCCTGTGCCCTGCATGCATTATTCCTGAAATCAAAGGAGGAATGGGAGAGAAGAATGTTTAACTGGAGCCTGTGATCCTCAGGTGTGACACTGGGGGCCCCGCCGCAATGAGATGCACAGTCATGCTCTCTCCGAGACGCAGGGTTAAAGATTTGCTTGGGGCCAGTCAATAGCACGCACTGAGTATCTTCCTCAAGAATGTGTCTGCTCTTTTCCTGCCTCCAAGTAGCAGCACTTGAGTCTCAGTCCCCTACTTGAATCACTGCACTATCTCCACTTCATCAGAAACCCGAGAGTTGAGTCTTTGATGATTGTTGTGACTCACGGTGTCACAGAACTACTTACCCTGTGATTTCAACTTTAATCACTGATCCGCTATCTATAGAGCTGCCTGTGGAACAGTTCAAATTGTAATTATAGGAAGCTCATCTGCTGCAAGCCACAAAGCAGGCTTTACCATATGCCTTTAAAGGTGAACTAATGTCATGATGAAATAACTGTGTTTTGCCGCAGATTGATACCGCTGGCTGGGAAGTTAACATACAGGATGAAAGCTCTGACATTTTGCAAGCTACACTATCGCTCTCTAAGTCATGTTAACCTCACACTCCCTGTTGTTTTACAAGGGATCTGCAGGTAACTGGGAAGTGTCCTCAGATGCTGGGGATGGGGAGGGTGTTGTGGTACAGGGGAGAATGTGCTGAGGTGGGTTACGAAGCTGTGTGATGGTACCTGTCTAATTCAAGCTGGAGAACGTGGAAATATTTTCTTCCCTTGCCCCTCACCTGACCTTGAGGTTTATTTTGGTCTTTTTTCCCTCCTGCTTTTGAAAGGTATTTGCTAATTTTCTTCTTTTAGTGTTACTACTGCTTCCATCCTTGTTCCCTGGGAAACCTTTTTGAGGGGCTGTTTACATCTCCCCTTGCCCAAGTGCTGAAAGCCCTGGCAAAGTTCTACCCGGTGCAAGGTGTTTCCCACGTGGATGATGAGAGAGCATTCATACTCCTGAGAGCTCAGTGCCTGTATCCAGGGAAGGGACTTGCCAAAAATTTTAGTCCAAGTCCCTGCAGGGGTTTCTGCAGCTATTCCCTCATGTTGTATGGGTGCCTGTAGCACCTTGCTTCTCAAAAACCCAAAGAATCTTATTAGCAAAATTTAGTTTATTCCTAATGCATGCTGTAAGAAGCATGATTTCCTTTTTTTCAACAGTAAAATAGGAGCTGCAAGGCATAAAGCAGTTGAGAGACCTCTTTTCCAAGCCTCTATGATGTAGTTGGGAATGGTCTCCCAGTCTTTTTCCAGCCTGTTTTCAGGCAGAGACCTTTCCTGTTCCTCATATCTGCAACCCTCAGTTTGGAGAGGAGAAAAGTGGAGATGGCAAAGGGAGTTTGCTGTGAAAGGTCTTTCAAGAAACCTTCAAGAGGAGTGAAGAGCAACGCTGTCAATGCGGTAGAGATGGTCGTGTCCCTAATTCTTCAGTAGCCTTCTCCTCCCCAGCCAGAGGTACATTTCAGTGGTGACACCTCCACGTTTGAAGGGATGTTTGGGAGCTGGAAGCTCTCTGTAAATCCAACCCAACCTTCTCTCAGTAGATATCCTTTCTATTGCTATTCTCCTAATTAAGCTTTTGCCATAAAGTAGGGAAATTATGAGATGGGCAAGTCCGAAGTTGGCAACCCCTCATGACTCCTGGGCCTCCAACTCTGCCTTGTGCTAAACTGCTTCTCTTTCCTCCTGCAACTGGCCACATAAAGATAAGTAACGAAGATGGTTTTATTGCAAGCAGCTGGGGAAAATCACGTTGCTTCAGTTTCCATAAAATAGCCGAGCCTCAGCTTTTTTATCCTGCCCATTCGCACATCCACTGTAAAAGGGACATCAGTTATAAACATTTCCTGTTTGTGCATACAGTCTTCCAGTGCTCATGATGTATAGACTGACAAAAGGCTTAATGCTTTGAATATATAAAACACAAGGCCTGTGCAATGGAGGGTGACAGTTGCCCTTTAATGTTCTGCTTTTTAAAGATCAGGGTAGAGTTCAGAAAGCATAGTCATGAGGTTTAATGATTTAATGGGGACGACTGGGGAGCAAAAATAGTTACTACACCCTGGGGAAAAGTGGTTCCTCATACATATTACTTTAGCCTAATGGCCTATGAATGCTTCCTCTGTGGCATAGGAGGGTGTCACGGTACATAGACTCTATAATACTGAATGGGTTGATTAAATGCATATTAAACAATACTAAATTGGAAAAGGAAAAAAAAAAAGGCGCCACCAACTGTATTTATTCTGTTCTTAGAAAATGTTGTTACTCATTCAATTTCATTTGTGATATTATTATAATTTTCCCCCCATTTCGTGCTCGTCGCAGAGCGAGGGAGCCAAGTGTAAACACCGTTGATGGATGGGAGGTGGCAGAGTCCTCGTCTAGCGGTGGATGGGGAGGTGGGGACCAGGGGATGCGGGCTGAGGACCACCTGAGCAGCTTCTGTATGTTGGAGATGGCTGCAGGTGGGATCTTCTCCAGCGTTTGGCTGGAAAATAGCTTTTTTTTTTTTTCCTTCTTCTCTACCTCCATGCTATTTCAGGTTCTCCAGTGCTTTGCATGTTCCCTTTGCTGTCTGCCCTTCATGGTGGACTTGGAATTCTTTGTTCTTCAGTGATTCTGCTGTATAGCTCAGCGGTGCCACCTCCCAGGCACTCAATAAATGTCATTTTATGATGCCAAGTGGTAGTCGCATTTGACTTGAGGAGTGGAATTATTCATCCTTCCTGTGAGTCCAGCACAGAGGGCAGAGAGAGCAGATCCCCATGTGTTCTGGGCTGCAGGGCTTTGCTTCCACTCGTGATGTCCCCAGATGTCTCCTGTTAGTGATTGTGAGGAACCTATGCTGCCTTCCTTCCTGGGAGTTGGACCAGGACAGTGGGTACAAAGGCAACCAAGCCTTTTTTAGGCAGTTTTCAAGTAGATGTAAACACACTTCACGCCAGTGCTTTCAAATGTATTTTCTAGGACCAAAAAAAGTAGAGGAGATGAGCATTTGCTGTTGCTGGTATCCCCTTGTTCTGAATGTCTGTGCCAATTGACAATTTTCTAGGCAGACTGTTTTTCTAGTCATGACCTGTTAATATTATGTGAATTATTAGAGATTATAAGAAGTCTGATTAAGTCTGATCTCTTTGGAAATCACCTGACATGTTCTGCCCAGGTATTTTTATGCCATAGTATTGTCTCATGTCAGATACGTGTTAATTAACTCCTGTATTTCATCTCTGACATCTATATTCCCTCCCAAATCTTGTTACCTTGATGAATGAACTATCTTTTTCCTACGGCCCTTCCACCAGTGTGGATTTGGTGTTTTCTTTCCTTTTTACTGCTTCAATCAGTTGCTTTATTCTGCACTTTGTAGCTTGAAACACAATTTACAGTTCGCCGTACCGCAGGAGGAGCTGGAGCGCTGAATGCTGCAGAGCAACCCCCAAATTAAAGGGAGAGGAGAAATTGCCTTTGTAATAAGAACGGCGGTAGGGTTGCAACCAACAGAAATAATCATTTGTCTGGAGGGAAAAAACAGCAGTCAGGAGGCGTGAGCAGAGGGTTGTGCGTGTGTCATTTGGGTCTGTAGGTTTTTGTAGGGCTCTTACTCGGAGGCGTCTTCTCTTTCTTCATCTTTGAAGTCCTGCTGACTTGACTAGAACAGTGTTCAAATATTTGCTCACAATCCGCTATGTGAACTGTTTGATGTTTTCTGGGAGTACATGAATATGAAAGGAAGAGTTTTTAAGGTGGTCTAATGGCTTTGGAATGAGAATGTTGTAGGTTGTGGCTCCAACGATGGCTCCTCAGATGTCCACACCTGTTTTGGGCTTTGTCTTTAAAAACTCTCCTTGTAGCTCTATATTTTGAGCATTCATTTTGTCAAGGAAAGCGGTTAAAGCTTGTGTTTTCTAGACTTCTGACCTCTCTGATAATAATTGTATGGCTTGAGCACCCAGCAGTGCTGAGGGAGGACCCCGTACCCCATACGATGAGCTGCAGGAAGAACCTCCTTTACTGCCTGTGAAATTCCCTCAAACATAAACATCCATCCCAGCAGCCGAGGAATGGCCCTTCTCTTCCCCCTCCCAACAGCTTATTATTGATAGAAACATTTTATAAATAAACATCTCTAGGTAACATATTCCATAAAATATCTAATTATAGATTATTGGATTGAACATTTCTTACTTCAATTAAGTGATATTTTTTTCCCCCTCAGGAAGCCAGCTCAATGCTCTTTCTGGGGAAATTATGAGTATTTATTCTATGTTCTATAGGTGATGTCTTTTTATGTTGTTAATAAATAAACTACAGCGCAGTGCTTTACCCTAAATAAAACTAATGGAGGTCAGACTTTGCATTTATTTTTGTTTTCCTGATCAGGTCTCTCCTGACTGGTTGTCTACAGCTTCAGTGCAGTGAGCTTTGGAAAGAAAGGAATGAAAGAAATAGAGAATGAAGAAAAATGCACAGTGACTTGGAGATCTGTGTTCTTGTACCTGCCTCAGAGCAGATGCATTTAGATTTTTAAAATAAATTAAAAAAAAAAAAAACACACAAAAAAACACCACAAAACCACAAAACTGAAAGCACAGAATTCAGCATTTGTGTTGAAGTTCATCCTTTAAGCAGTTGTTAGGATATTTAGATGCAAGAGCTTGATTTGAACTACTGGAAAGTTGATGTTTTCTCACAAAATTTGTCTTCAGCCTCTGGGTTTGAACTCCCAAAGGAGTCTGTGGGGTTTTTTTGATTTAAATCAAGGACTTGCTCTTTGACCTGACTATTCTAGGTCTGGAAAGGTTCTGCAGCTGGGAGCTGGCCTTGTTATCTGTCATGAAAGGTGGTGTTGGCAGCTTTGACCCAGGAGAACCCGGTTGAGCTGGGATGTGTGGTTTTGGTCTTTGCTGAAAGAGATGCTGTAGAACAAAGACGTGTCTGGTAGAGCATGGTTAGGCCAGGTGCTGCCCTTCTGGATTTGGTACCTACAAGCTATTAGCTCTGTCCTCCTGCTGCGACCTTCAGCAGTGTGTGAACCTGGAGTTCAAGCTGAACTGTTTGAAGGGACTTTAGACAGGACAAGCTGAGCTTGCACACTTCTCCTGGACCAGCATCGAGCCTTTCAGATGGACCTGCCTGTGATTTTCCCTTTGGCTGCCTTCAGCCAGCGAGTGCAGTGGAGGTAGCAGGGGTGTTTGCCATGGTAGGAAGGTGTGAGTATAGTCTGAGACCTCGGAGAGGAGGTCTGAGCTCTTCTACACCCTCGTCCTCAGCAGAAGGGGAGAAAGTCCTAATCAGGGAGCTGCAGCCTTTCTCTCGCTCCCTTACCTGCCATTTTAAACAAATGCAAATTAAAACCCTCCATCGGGTTGGTTCATTCCCTTCCTTCATGTAACTGATGTTATTGGATTTTTATGCAGCACATTACACCCTGAGCCATGTCTTCTACTATTTTGCTTTCAAATTGTATCTCCTGCCATTTGTGTCACATTTAAAATGCTAACAGTATAGAATGTCATTTACAGAATCGGGGCGTTTGCTGCGGAAAATTAATTTGACTTATTCCTTCTGCCTGTTCCTATCTCCAGGCCAATATTATGCTACTCATTCTACAAGAGTAATACTTAATGAATAGGACTATTAATAATGTCAAGGTCCATGGGGGTCTTATGGGTAACGGATAGGCGTAGACTGTAAGGGGGCAGTCACCTGACTTCGGTTAATGTTCCATGAAAATATCAGGCAGTGCAATGTAATTATGGAGCAGAGGATAGTAAAAAAGGCAGGGAACTTGGAGTTTCTTAAATATTTTTTCAAATTAGTCAGTGCTTTTTCAGTAATTTACCTGAACCTTCCTCAGACCAGGTGTGAAAACTGTTTAAAATTCCAGAAGGAAAAACCAACAACTCGGGACCTGATTCATAAAAAGGGTGAATGGTCAGATGAGCCTGCAGCACCGGGCAGGAATTGTGTATATTCACCCTTACACGAAAGGATGTGGGATGTATCTGTGTCTCATTCCTGTTTGCAGGAAATAAGAAAATGAGGAAAAGGAGTTTCACAAGTTTTTTCTTGATTTTTATTTTATTTTAAGCTTGCATGTGTCTCTAGCATTGAAAAAATATTGGGCAAAACACAAAATTGATGTTTATAACGGGAACGGATTCTAAATAGAAGGAACAAAATCTTTTCACTGCTGTTTATTGCTGTGAAAATACTGGCCGTGATGAAATGGCTCGAGGCAGAAGCCTGCCGTAGGTAGGGATGTGGCAGGGCAGTGCTCATTTTTATTTATTTTTTTTTGTTCCCCATGCTCAAAGCTACCAGAAGCACTAATGCAAGGGTCACACGCACTCAGGGGGGGAAGGAAGAAGCTGCTTTTGGGGTCTCATCCTTCTCTTTTTTTTTTTTTAAAGTATTTTTTCAAGTATTTTAAAATAAAACGGGGGTATTGTTTGATCCTGTGATTTTTCTAAGGTCCTTATTTCTAAACCCTTGTGCCTGGAGTTATGTCCGGGATTATTTGGTATGTGTGCAGGAGGAAAGGGATAAGGAAATTGGCCACTGAGATGCTGCTTCTCAGAACAGATTTCCAGCTTTTGCCATCATTTCTGGTGGTTAAGTGAGAAAATGTGATATGGCAGTTAAATCTGAAAAGAGACCTTTGAGACCTGGTTGGTTGGTTGGTTGTAGTTTTGGTTCCTATCCTCTGTATGAAAGCTGGATGCTCCCCAGCTCTGTGTTGCATCTTTCTTCATTTGTCTTTGTCTCACTCTTGGGGTTGCTGAGACTGAGGGGGCAGGTGGCAAAATGTGGCCCCCGTTTTCCAAAGAGCCAGATGAAAGAGGCTGTGAAAAGAGTTGATGTTATGCGGCAAAGTAACTTTGCATCTTCTGTCCTCTTCTCAAGAGGAGTTAACTGTGTATTGAAATTGTATTATAAAAAAAAAGGAGAGGTTGTGGGTCAGGTTGAGTCATGTTGTAGTGTGAAAGCATCAGGAGATGGCATTGAGAGACCCCTGGGGTTCTACCTCCCTGTGGCTGGTGACCCAAGAGCTGCTGGTGGCTTGGGCATGGCTCAAGAAACCTCTCCCACCTCTCTCCAGCAGTCATACCTGGGAGCTGCTGTGGCATCTGGAGGACATCAGACCTCATCAGATGGAGAGGCTGTCTAGGGTGTCGCACCACGCCAGCAGAGGCTGTGAGAGCACAGAGCAGGGCAGTGATGGATGGCTCCGTCTTCCTTGACTAGAGCTTGAGTGTCTGGAGGAGGATGGTGATACTGAAAGCTCTGGTACAGGAAGGTCTTCCTCAGTTTCTGACCATGGAAGTTCTCAGGAGGGATTATCTGAAAGCAAAACATCTCTCTCCCCCATTTGTGGTTGATGGGGTCTGTGTGTGTGAGACTGAGGTCAGTGCCCAGGTGTAAGGGAGGACAACTTTGCAATAACTGAGCGTTGGCCAAGCTTCATGTAGCCTATTGGGCTCCCCCTTGGTTCCTCCTACTCCTCTTCATCTTCTTATTATTGTTATTTTTTCCCCTCGAAGAAGCTTTATTCATTTCTGAAGCGTGCATTTAATATTGGTGGCATTAGGCAGCCCCAGTACGTCTCGTTGCTGTGTGGCTCACTAATTCTCACTATTAGGCCACCTGCTGACAACTCCCGAATGGAGCCGTATCCCTCTGTCAGAGTTTGCCATGAATAAACATGAAAGAGACAAATGAGGCAGCGCTGGCGCTTGCTTTGCAGCCAGCCGTGCGTTATTCCTCGCCTGCCGCCTGCACGCAGAGGGCTGGGCTTTGGTCAGTAGGTCCCCACATACCTCCTGGTGGGCTGGTTTCTCCTCAGTTTAGTGGTTTTGGGGGGTGTTGGTTCAAATTCGGAGACTGGACTTCTCTTCCCGGCAACTGGGAGCCCAAACTGTAAACAAAGTGGTAGAACCATAGTTGGATTAGCAAACCCGGTATGTTTCCTGCAGATTTTTGGAAGTCCTGTGAGCGCATGGGCCACCAGATTTCTTGTATTCACCTTGTGTGAGCTTGAAGCAGTTTCAGCAAAATCAGTGAAGACACTCTGGATTCCAGCTCGCTTTAATTCCCAGACCTGTGAGGTTGGGAGAGGTGGGTTCACTGACAGATGGAGACATGTGAGGAAGGTGGTTGTCATTCTATGGTTCTATCATCAACAAATTATGCTGGCCAGGAGTTAGATGTGCTCCACAGACCTTCTTAGCTGCCTCTTGGAAGATGCTTTCACGGTTGAGGCAGGAAATACCTCCTTTGATTTTGAGATAGTGAGAGAAGCAACAGGTATTTCTGCAGAGACCCACAGAAGCAAGGGCTGTTGGTGGCCCTGTAGACTCTGTGCCATGAACCTCAGAGAAGGCAGGTTCTTCTCTGGGCTGGTGGTCTCTCAATTGGGCCTGTAACTGGAGGACCTTGAATCTCTTGGTTTCCATTTGCGGTCAACACTGAAGCCATGGGGGACAACCTCAGCTGAGGAAAGCTCTGGAGGGGGGCTGGCGTGAAAAATAATGACTAGCTTTTCCTTTTCTTTTCTTTTGATCCTCTTAAACTTTCTTTAACCACAACATTTACTGTGGGATCAAATATTGAGATTTTTTTAAATTGCTCTTCGCAGGAAATCGCACTTTTCTAGTCTTGATTTATTAAAAATAACCCTACTGAATAAAAATCAAAACAAACCCCACAAAAATCCCAGAAGAAAACCACAAAATATTGACCTCTTGGTGAAAATTGAAACGAGCTTTTCTTTGAGGTCTTCTTTGTGTTGTTGAAAAGCATCCTTTTTGTGTTATGGCTCTTGGGCCATGCCACCAGAGAAGGAAATAGCTACCTCTGTGTAATAGACATCAGCTGATTTCTGTGACGTTTTCTATTGTGATGTTGGATGGGTGACAAGGCTCCCTTGTAAATTAGAAGGGACATCCCCACTGCTGTACGTATCACATGTATAAACACTCCCAAAGTGTATGATGAAGGCTGGGTTTGAAGCCCTGGAGGTGGCCAGGAGCAGCAGCGTGGCTCGGAGCCGTGCGAGGGGCGCGTGTAGGTGAACGCTCTAAATCCCTGGATCACAAAAGCTCAGGGGGCCATAGCCGCAAACCAACACAGCTCCTTTCCCTTCGACCCCCATCTTCTCCTGCCACTCTTTGATTTCTCCTCTTGCCTCAGATTTACAGCTGCTTTGTCCAAATATATTACAGGAAATAAAGGATAAAATGCTTTAAAAACCCACCTTCCCAAGCAGGAGAATAGGCTTTGGTGAAAATAAACGAGCGAGTTGGCTGTATTGCTCAGCCTCTGTCACGTGAAGGTGAGGCCTCCTTTCTTTTATTATTATTATTTTTTATTGCTACCCATTTGCCTTCATTATAATTTATTTGTTAATCCATGCTCCAGCTCATGAATTTTGCATTTGGGGAGGTGGAGAGAAAGAGGAAGGGGGGGGATTCAAAGCACCTAAAAAGATGCTGGCCCACTTAAAGGTGAAGGACACAGTTGGAGGGCAGGGCTGCCTTCCTGGCCTTCCATCATCCTTTTAAAAGGCAAATATGCAGTCAGCAAAAAAAAAAAAAAAGAGAAGGGGAGGGAAAAAAGCTAAAGACTTCCCAATTAATAATTATTCCCATGGTCTCATCGGGATTCAGAACCTCACAGGTCAGAGAGGACAAATTTAAACCCCTTCTTCTGAGCTCTTGTGCTCAGGTGAGCTGCTGGCTTCTGTGCTGTGCTTCCATGGCTCCCATGCCAACTTTCCTTCCTTCTTTTTTTTCTTTTCTTTTCCTTTTTTTTTTTTTTTTTATGAGGCATCCTGAGTGTAAAAAATATGGCCTGCCTTTATGGTGCTCCAGCACGAATGAAGCTATAAAATTATGAACAGTTTTTATGATGGCTATTCAGGGGATGCTTTTATATTGATGGTGCACATGCTGTATCTATCTTTTTTTTTTTTCCCCCCTTTTCTTTTTTGCATCCCTTCTTTCCCTGCAAAAAGAGGCAGTATATGTATACGTGTAGGAAGGATCTGGCGAGGGGGGGGGCCCTGTGTAACTATTTTTCATGCATTTAATATATTAATTATCCAGTAAATGCTCCCTAGGCTGTACTTGGGATGCCGAAGAATGACAGCTTTTCAACGAAGCTCCAAAGGCAGCCCATCAGCCCACAGTGTATTATGTCGGAGAGGTCAGGGTGGGGTTAATGTAACTTTTTATTTGCTGATTTTTCATAGACGGGAGCGAAGCTGGTAAGGGGAAAAAGAGAGAGAGAGGCTGAAAAGAAGGTGCAAAAAGAGCAGAGATAATGGCAAGTGTGTTACATCCCCCCCCTCCTACCTCCCAACCCCGCTTCATGGCAGATAGGTTGATTATGCAAACGAGAGGGATGCTTCTCGCAGCCTTCTCGGGATGCTCCTTCTCCGGGGGTTTCTCTGCAGAAAAGGGGACAAAAGTCTATGGAGGGGAAAGTCTGTCGAAGAGACGAGGAGAAATCCCACGGGCAATAACTTAAACTCAAAATAGACCATCCGTCCTCACTGAAAATAGATATATCTAGGCAAAGAAGAAAAAAAAATAAATTAGGAAGCAAGAGGAAAGCTCTGGCTGCTCAAGGGGGTTGTGAAGCCAAAGGCACCAGCAAAGCCTGAGCTGGATGTGCAGGAGAGAACTGATTGTCCTGGGATCCTGCTTTGATTTTGCTTAAGCTTTGCCCTGGTCTGGGACTCCAGGGGGGTAGGACTGGCCCCTGAGGCACTATGAGGACAACATCTTCTTCCCACCCCTCTGTTATGAAGGGTCTGGGGCAGCCCTGCTCTTATGGCTGGTTGTATGGAGTATTGATCTGAGAGGTAATAGGGGTTTAATTTCCCTTTAAAAGGCTTGTAAATGATCTCAGAAAAGATACTTAACAACAGCAAAACCTATATCTAAATCAAGGTTGAAAAGCTAAAGAAATTTGAAAGAATTTAAATCTTCTAGTTAGAAATGCTATAGCAAAGTCTACTGTGACCATGCAGGAGGGTTTGTGTAGCTCCAGCATCCAGCTTGTCAGGCAAAGATGATTGCACACAATGTAAGTTTTGTAATTTCATCTAATAAAAATAATCCCAGTGTTGTGTATATTTGGGTTTCAAGTATCTCCTGTGCATGCAATATACATTTGAATGAAGAACATACAGAGGGAGTGTTCATATGTGTGTGTTTACCCAGTGGTTCAGTGATGCTCCTATGACATTAGAATGGAGTAAAATCTGTCCCACTGAGTGCAATTACTGCAGCTTTGGGGTTTTTTCCCCCTTATTTTAATGCTCCAAACCATCCAAAAGAGGTAGGACTTGTTTATGCTGTATTCTTTTGAGCACCTGAGCTTGTTCTGCATCACCCTTCACTGCTTGGGCTGCAGGAACGTTGGTCCCACGTGGCGTCTGGGGCCAGTGCAGCCCTTGGGGAGGAAGCCAGCTCTTGGGAGGCCACTTGGCTGGTTACGCTGACATGAAGGTGATGACAGCAGCCAGAAAATTTGCTCCTGCTGCTTTTTAGTACCACTCAGCACGGCCACAGCTCAGAAAACAGCTCTACCATGAGCTCAGCTTCAGCTGCTTGACTGGCAGCCAGAGGACTCCCCAAATGCTTGAAGTTCAGCCTGATTTTATTGGGCAGGAACATGAAGGATTACTGTGTGCAGTTTTGGTTTCAGGGTTTCCCTTTTTTCTTTTTCTTTTTTTTTTTTAAGTGGACGTGGTTCTGAGGATGTGGAAGTAGAAAAATGCAGAAGTTGTGGGTCAAGGTGACTCAAGTCATCGATTCTAGTTTAAGTCCTTAGGTCCCAAAAACACATTAACTATTTTATGGACTTTGCCAGAGAAGATACTTGACCTGCTCCCATGGGAGATGGTGTTTCTTACTCTTCTTGTAGTTCTCTCTTTCCCAGCAGTGAAGTAGAAGTATATTTTCCATCAAATTAGTTCCAGGAATGTATTTTGGTTTGGCTGGGGATTTTTTTCTTGGTTGGTTTGGGCTTTTTGGGTTTTTTTTAAGAGCTTGGTGTGGAGCCATCCAGGATGAAAATGAACTCATTCTGCACTCTCTGAGCAGTCTGGCAAACAAGGGGGATACCTTGCCCTGGTATCCCTCTGGGTGCTATGGGGAGAAACATCTATGGCTGGGGGAGAAGATGAGGATGGAGGCACCCAGACCACCCCCTGCATCTGGGAAATGAAAAGGGCTTCTTGGAAGTTGGGCAGAATGGTGCAAGTCTTAGCAACTGAGATATGTGGAGGTGCTGCAGGTTTTCCTGCCTTGATGGTGACAAAGTGCTGTATGAGAGGTGGATTTACAGGAACAACTTGGTGAGCTCCCACCTGCAAGCCAGAATTTGGCCTTAGGCATGTGTCCAGGGGTGGAGAACACGAGGAACAGGCAGGAAACTTCAGTCTGGGAGTTTGTTCCCCCTCGCTTTAAAGCATGTGGCTGGCATCCTTGCTAGGCAAGCCATTTGAAGCAAGAAGACTTGAGTGTTGTTTTATTTCAAATGAACTCTTTGCTTCCATAAATCATATCTGAGTTTCCTCTTCCCTAACCTACAGAGAGCATCTCCAGCAGATGCACTTTGCTGCCCAGTGGTGAATGCCATTGGCGCAGGGTAATCGCTCCCTCCGAGGAGGGGTCATGTGGAGCTGGTGGTTCCACAGGCATGAAGCCAAGCAGAAAGTGCAGGGGTTAGAACTGAGATGCTCCAAACCCCTTCCATGGGCTGTACTGAGGATTAGGGCCTGTTTTCTATCTTGGGACAAAGGCAAAATGTTAATATTTAACAGCTGAGTGCTGGGTTCATTGCAGTCACTTTCCCCAATCCATACATTCCCATTAATGTTGTGTAGGTTCCACACAGCTTGTAACTGCAGCCTGGTGTCACAGTTAAGCATAATAAATGCTTGCTTGACCATTGAGTTACTAGAGCTCAGGCTGCAGGGCCAGATTCTAGCAGGTGTAAAAAACCTTTTCAGTGGAGAATGTACTATTTTACAACTAGGCATCTGAGCTGCACCAGGTCCCAACAGTAAAACCTGCTGCGAGGACCCAAAAAGATTAAATTCTTGCTGGTTATATCCACTGCATCAGCTTTTCCATGTGCCATCATGACAGGAATGTATTTTGCAGATATGGATTTATTTTGGACCTCTTCTTGAAGGCCTACAATCTCAAGAGCAAAGTTGTGGTTCAAAAGTAGATTTATAGTAACACCCTTCTCCAATGGGCTGCTGAAGTAAAAATGGACCTGAACAAAAAAATCACGTATCTAAGGTTTTCTCAAGATGTGGAAGACTTTGAATTCTAAGGCAAGAGGTCTCTTAAATGTGTCTTGCTGTGCAGCATAAGCTCCATGCCTTGGAGAACAGAGTGTAGAAATTATGTGAAATGAAGGGTATGAAGAATCCGTGGCAGAAGCCCATGACCCAAAGTGCTCTGAAGTCACAGAAAAGTCTCTCTTGGACCAGGAGCTAAGACTGGCCCAGTCAGTGCATACCAGAGGGCCATGAGGAGTTATCAGGTCTTGTTTGACATCTTACCTGCACACTTTGACATGTTACACGGCTTCCTCGGGTCTCCCATCTACATCCCAAGACCCTTCTGGACTGGTATCTGGCTGGATCCATCCCTTTGACAGCACTGCCCGGGGAGGGCTGCTGCACCAGTCACTGCAGCTCAGTATGTTCCCCAGCTCACTTTCTCCTGTATTTTGCAGGAGAAATTACATTCTGTATTACATTATATATATATATTATGTTAATATTTTACATTTCAGAAATGTAGAATAAATAGAATAGTCGTTGGCAGGTAATACAGGACGCATAGAGAAACTTCATCAGAAACGCACAAAAAATACGGTAACAGCTTGAACTTCTCTTGCCTGGCAGAAATTGTTTCTGTCAATATTTTTAATTTCAGCTTGTGGAAGTGTAGACTGAATGGGATGGAGAACTGAGGTGTAAGCAGATGGTTATTAGCAGGCTGATGAGCCTGTTCTGCAGCCAAATACGTGAGCAGAGAAATCTGGGTGATGTGGAGGCCCAGCACCTTCAGCTTTGTGTGCCCTGGGAGAACTTCTGACCACTTTAGAGTCATCTTTCCTGACCGGTTCTTAACAACTAAGAAATGTGTCTAGATAATTATGCCTTATTGAAAAATAACATGTCATCTAGGAAATAAAGGTAAAATAAATAAAACCCTGCCTTTTCAAATCACCAGTAATCCCTCCCTTAATTTTCTTAAGGTGACTGCAATTTGATAGACCTCCAGAAGCTGACTGCAGGAAGACCTTACGTGTTTTACTAAGTCTAATATAAACAGAGCAGTTTAAAAATTTATTTCACAAAATGATGCCTTCACTATTTATGGGCTAATGTCAGTGCTAAAACCCTGAAATGGACTGGAAGCATGACTGTAGCCGAGTGACCTTTCCTTATTCTACTTCAGTAACTGCATCCGCAGGGAAGAGCGACTGAAACAGTAAAGCTTGGGTTTTGTTCCCCAAGTCTTTGGAAATTTTTGTGCAGGTGCAGAAATGGTCTTTTTGTTGCTGTTTTGTTCATTTTTCTTTGCCACCAGCTATTGTTTCCTTCCAGCGATTCCATGTGGTATGAAATCTGTTTGTTCTCTGTCCGTCTGTGCCAAAACCCATCCGGAGTTGGGATCCAAATTTTCTTTGGTTCTCCAAACAAAGATTGATGCCACTGCCAAGCCTCAGTGAGGTCGGCAGCACAGCAATGCCAGGACCTGAGCGGGAGCCTATAGTCTCAGCTCAGAGAAGGAAAACTGAGGCAGGACAACAGCAGAGTCCTCTAGGGCTTGTACAGCAACTCAACTGGAGACCCCTTGTGTCCTGGTATCTGCTCTGATTCTTGCAATGAGAGAGGGCTGCGCATTAACCAGCTTTAACAACAGATTTAGGTGTTGCATAGGTAGTAGTGTAAAACTCCTGGCAGATGTTGGAGCAGATCTTAAGGGGGTTTGGATGTAAAACACTCTTCCATGATGTGATGGTGATGTGCTGCCTGACGTGTTGGCTGTAGGTGCTGGCTTCCAGCTGGCTGTGACTGATTTCCCAGGGCCTTCACCGTGTCCCCAGCAGAGCCCAGGGTTCCAAACTTGCCTTCATGCCATGGATCTACAAGTTGGCTTTGTATTGAGATCTATGAAATGCTGTCAGTTGATACAGACCCCTTGTCTCTGGTTTCTATGGATTTTCCCCATTTTTCTGAGACCCCAGACCTGCCTAAAGAGGTTGGGGAAGGGACCTTGTGTCCCACACTTCAACCACAAGCACCTTCTTCTCTTTGAAGAAGAGCCTTTCAGCCTTGCAGTGACAACATGAAGTTTGTTCAGAAGTTCCCTCCTCACTGCTTTTGGTTTGTAATATCAATAACTCCACGTTCCTAAGGCACCTCTGCAGGATTTTTGGTTAATAACTTCTTGAACAGTAAAATTAACCCAGTAGTGGTGGTGCAAGCTACTCACAGCACTTTATTGAATGCTTGCTGCTTCGTGAGGGGAGTTTCTTACGTGCTCAGGGTGAAGGTGGTGGGCTTTATCTGGGCAGGCTTTAGTGGGGACTGATCCTTGGGTACCTTTGAGGTGTTCACCCTACCTGGGAGGAAGGCTCAGTTCTGGGATCCAGGCGATGAAATGGGGCTCTGTGCATTCCTGGGGAGGAGACTCTGGTCTCTTCAGTCTTGCTCATAAGGTAGTTTTGCTTTCTTTTCCTAAATAATCTTCAGGATCTCTGAAGGATCTCTCTTTGGCATCACCACATGACAGGTTGCTTCTCTGCAGAAGCATTATATGATGGTATGTTCAGGTGATGGGCCAAATGCTGCCCCAGCTCTGCCGTGTAGCTCTTGCAGCACTATGCCATGAAAGATTGACTCAAACCAGGAGGAGAGGGTCATGCTGGAGGGGGAATGGTGCTGCTTGTCATACCAAGATGTGCATTGCAGGAGATTCTCTCTAGTTGTGTCTTTTTCCTTTGCATACTGATTTTTTTAGAGCTTCTGAATCTTCCAACAGCTCATGTTTTCAGTGAGTGCCAACTATCCAGACGAACTGCGGATGAAGGGTCTATTTTTACTTTAGCATATTTTTAACCTCCTTTTTTTTGTTGTTCCAAATGCGTTCATGCCAGATTTTTTTTAAAAAACAAACCAAACAAAACCCACGAGGCACCCAGTGAGACTTTGCCATTTGTTCATACCTGAAAGAAGCTAGCTATGATCCAGGGACCCGCTTGTTCTCTTGGAATAAGTTATGTGGGGAGGTGGTGAGGGCACGCTGAGCTATTGAGGTGAGCAGGGACGCGGCTGTGACCTGCCACCACGTGTGCCACCCTCCCAGAAGGACCCCCGCATCCCACCTGAGACGGGTTGCTCCCTGCCTTTCCAGGGGAGGGAGGGGAGAGATGTGCCCCTGACCAAAGGTATCCGTGTATAGACCTGGAAGAGCATCATTTGAAATTCTAATTGATACGATCCAGAGCTTTTCGAACTGTTCAGCATTTGCATTTTGTTGCAGAGCAGGCTCAGCTGCGGGGTGGGTGTTGTGGTCTTTCGCAGCACCCTAAGGTGCAAGATAGCTGAACCTCAGCCTGTGGGTGTCTGAATAAACTGTGATGTTTTTGAGGGCTCTAGAAAAATATTTTCCTGGTATAATATACATGTATGTGTCATATGGTGCGTATAGAGCATCCTTTAATGTGTTTGTATGTCAGTGTATGAATAGCTGCATGACTGTACATATAGGCAATATACTAGGCCTTGATTCTTTCATGCATTTAATTGCAGCACAAGTAGTGTGGTTTGACTCTGTAAGGGTATTTGTTGGTAAAATGAACATTAGAGGCGGAGAGAGAGGTTTTACTTCTTTTTTTCTTTCTTTATTTCGCGCTCTCTATATTATTACTCAGTTACATAACCCCAGATGCCGCAGGGATTTGTGCATCTTTCTGGTTAAAACACAAGTAAACGGCAGCGTTTCCCCCAGCAGGGCACTGAAACCGCAACTTCTGAGGGCAGGCAGGTGAGGGGGAGAAGAGGAGTGGTCAGTAAAATCCAGGCTATTACTGCAAATAATCAGGAGCAGTTGGCAACCCTGCCTCCTGCATATTCGCCAAGTGCTTGGTGATTCAGCCCTTCTCCATTTTCAGGCCAATGCGGCCGTCACTCTGAATTATTTTCAGTGAGCACTTCTATATCTCATGTCAGTTCCCAGTTCGAACCCATCACCGAGTGTCGAGGCTGCGACGTGCCGTACATGCCGATGAGCGTCCCCCCCTTCCCCTGCTTTGCTATTAACCTTTCCTTTTACCAGAGTTACCCCTTTGTCCTGCTGCAGTTTGCAGCGCCTGATAGAAGCAGCTGCCTGTGGCCAAACGACCATCACATTTACATTTTCTTTCTTGAACCAAAGAGTGAGACGCAGAATTGCAGTAAATGATCTCCCCTTTCTCTTCTTGCCTCCCCCCCTCCCACCCCGATCGCCTTTAATGCGTTGCCCAGAAATCTATTTCTTATCTAATTTCACTAGATGGATCAACAGGGCTGAGAATGTAACCCTTTGTCATCTATGGAAATCTTTTTATCCCATAAAAATGATTAGATTTGATGCAATTAGGATTATGAGGAGGTGTGGGGAGCCTAAGACAGTGGTGCCTTGTCGACGGCTGTCTCCTGACACATTAACAGCCTGTTTATTAACTGCTTTACATTTGGGCTACGAGCGATGCATTCTTATGCCTGATAAGCCCAGAGAAACGCACACGTGTGCTGATATGAAATGGGAACCTCACTTTTTTTTGGCTGTCTCCCACCCACCTTCCTGCATATGAATCTTGGAGGAGGGCTCTAACTCCAAAACAAAACCCCAGCTGCTGGGGAAAAAAAAAATATTCAAAAAAAAGAAGTGTGTTTCCATTTGCTGCTTCTCCAAGCTTGTGTTTGTCCCTCCTCCGGCAGGGAATATGTGGACAGGGATCTGCTCCTCTTCCCTGCTACCCCCTTTGTATTCCTTCCCATGGGTTTGGGGGGCTTTGCACTGGAGGAAAAAGCATGTGTGTGTGTGTTGGGCTTCCTACTCACAACACCTGGGGGGGAATTGCCCATCCTTCCAATGCCAGCTTGGGGGAAATTATGATTTTGGTTTTCTGGGACAAGCTGCAATGGTTTGTTTGGGGTTTTTTTTCCTTCTGCTGTCAGGAAGAGAGTATGTATGGATATAACCCAAGAGAAGTTGTGGCTGCCCCATCCCTGGAGGGGTTCAAGGCCAGGCTGGATGGGGCTTGGAGCAACCTGCTCTGGAGGGAGGTGTCCCTGCCCACGGCAGGGGGTTGGAACTCTAACCATTCTATGATTTGCAAGCTCCCCTTCAACCTCCTCCTTGGTTTGCTTGCATTTCTCCCTGAGGTTGTGCTGCCCATACTTTGCTCCCACAACTTCTGGAAGGGTCTGACCTGGCGTGGACACCAGCCAGTGCCACCCAGTGCACAGAGCTCCATGGCATCCAAGCAGAGAACAGCAAACTCCTCCCAAATCATCAGGAAAACACAAGGGACATGTTCACACGGAGCTCAGGAGAGTGTTTTTGTGCGTGGGTCCTGACCTTTACTGCAGCTCCTGCTGCCCACCCTGCCACCCCAGGGGGGTGAGGATGTGGGCCTTGGAGCCACACGGATGGGCTGTGAGAGGGAACCTGAGTATTTTCCTTATGAGGTTGTTACAGTCTATTCTGTGCACTATTTTTCAAAATTTCCTCTTCTGCCTTCACCCAGGAAGGTGTGAGGAAAATTGCTCCTGAGCTTCCCCTTTGCCTCAGTTTCCCCGTTGGACGCGAATAGTAATTCCTGGCGGAGAGGGGATAGGATCTGTGTGTGAGCTGGAACAGAGCTCAAAGAAAACTTTATATGAAAGCAAAGGAATAGGTTTACTACGCATTCTAGATATCAGTTAGTACACTGAGGCAAAATAAATCTTATTTTGCTGAAATCAAAACTTGATGCCTGCATATTTAGGCACCCGCTCAAACTTTGAGTGGGGAGTGCCCACCTGAGCAGCATCTCTACGTGGGAAGCACCGAGGTATGTGCCAGCCCTAAAGCTCTCCTCTGAAATAAATCAAAGGACAAACCCCCAGCCTTTCTTTCTCTCAGTTGCCAGCACAGTGAGAATATGTAATTTCCAAACATTTCTGTGTTATTTAATAGCAGTGTGATTATTTTTTTCCTGGGAATATCCTCATATCAGCACAGCTCGCCAGCCCCCTCCCCTTCTGCTGGCCGTCTGCGTTTAATTGCAGCTTCTTTTGTGACTTCAAGTTTCTAAAAATAACTTCAGGAGTAAGTTTAACCATGGGGGCTGCACGTGCCAGCGTCTGTCACCCTGTGCCTGCCTTGAAAGCTCGTTCCTGGCAGCTGGCAGAGCCCTGCTAGGTGGGTGGGTGGATGGATGGATGCTGGCGAGGGGACAACTGTGATGCCAAGAACAGGCACTGATGCTGCCGACATGCCAGGTTCAGGGGTCAGGAGATAGCTCTTGCAGGATAACCAGGGAAAACACAATCTTATAGCCCAGTCTTTGCAAGGATTTATCTTAAAACTATTCTTATTTAATTGACTTCCCTTTAAAAATCAGTTTCTGGGACCTTTGCCTGCCCGGAGCTGGCTCTGTCCCATGGCCCAAGCGTGTCCTAATGAAGTTTTAGTGGCAAAAGAAGACACAGGTGACTTATTCTAGCAAAGGAGGCTGAATATTGGCTATTACCTTTTTTTTTCTCAGCAAGGAGAGGAAAATCAAGCTGGCTCAGCTCCCTCCTGCAGCGGGCTTTAGTCTGCTCTCTGGGCAGTACCCTTCAGTAGGTCGCTGGCTGTAGATCCTCAAAATACAGCCTTCCCTGGGGTTTTGGATTAAATGGGGTTAGGCTTGTGCTGAATTGGGTTAAGCCTGTAGCAGGATCATGTCTCCTTTCTCTCCTCTCTTTTTTCCTTTTTTAATTGTGAACTGAGATACTTTTGTCGGATAACCACACATCTCCCATATTCCCTTAAACTGAAATAGGTGTGAGGGAGCCCAGCATCCCAAGTGGGCACCTAGAAATCAGGGAGTTATCCCAGCAACTTGCCCCTGTATCCCAGCAAAGCCATGGGATGAAGGATGAGAACATGCAGGGAGCTGATGTTTTTTAGCCTTACTTCTTCTTAGAGGGACAATTAACCCCTGGTTATTAGGAGCAGAGCAGCGGACTCCTTTCCAGGTGCCGTCATCTGAGGCAGTAACCAAGACCTTGGTAACTTTAGCACATTTTTGTGATTTACAACTAATACTCACAGCCTTGCCAGTGCTTTCACAGCCACTCCTTGTGCTCCAGATAGATAAGCCTGAATCCTTCATTTGAAATGCCAGCAGCGAGACCCTTGAAGAGTTTATGCAACGTCTTCCCCGTCTCTCCTGCCCCGCTGCAGCTCCCTTTTCCTCTGGGGAAGGTTGAAGGCTCAGCCTAAAGACATCTCGGATTCTAAATGTGCGAATGTTGTGCCTCCCCCCTTGACTTCCAATTGAAAAAGATTACAAATAATGTAAAATAATATAGTTTATAACCTCAGGGCTGTTTTCAAAGGTGTATAGACCAGTTGTCAACAGGCAGAGAGGTAGGGAAGGGAAGGGAAATTATAGGCTGCACAAAAGAGGAAAGTAAAAGTGAAAGCTCCATAAAAGAAAGTGGAACTATTATGGAGCAAAATGCCAACTCATTACAAAACAGCCAAATAAGAGAGAAATACAGCTTTACCCGTAATAGCAGTTTACAAGGGAACATTGTATTGCAACATAACGGTGGTGCTATAATTTGCTCTAACAACTCCAATTATGCCTTTTATTGATTTGGCAACACATTTAATAGGAGTAGCCACACCTCTTGTGTTACAAATCATTAAAGGTGTTGAACAGTGTAATTTTAAAATTGTCCTTCTCCTACAGATGTCAGTGTGACAGCATAATTTCCCCTGATTTCTGCTATGTAAACAGCGCGTTACAGTAATTTCCCCCTTACAAAGCAGAAATGTTGTCAGCCTGGGGTTTTTTTTGTGCAGAAACATCCATTTAATATTTTCCCCCCAGTCTATTCTCCTAATTACTGGGTTTTTTTCCCCTTTTTCCTCTTTCTTTCTTTTTTTCTTATCTTTGGAAGATAAACATGCTGTTTTGCTATCTTCTACAGCAACCTTAATTGCTACTTAAATCTTCAATATGCACTTAACATTGGGGAGGTAAAACCCTTTTGGTTCAATTCTGTTCCACTTCACTCAAGTAGCATTTCAGAGCTGGTTAAAAGCCATGTATCTCCTGGTAGCAATTTTGACAGGTGATCGCAATTCCAGTACCGGTTTCCTTGCAGAACTTGGAGTGTCTTGGAAGAGAATCAAAACTTGTTCATTTTTGTTTTCTTCCCACCATGCAGGATCTAAATTTTTTTATAGGAATCAAGAAGAAACCTTGCTCCTGCTCAAAATACAGGTGTTTGGACAGACACAAAGTGTTGAGCGACCTCTTTGGGCAGGACTGAGCTCGGTAGCTATGTCTAATTTCCCTGGATCCTAGAACAAAAGCTTGATTTTTAGGAAAATCAGGACAAAGATGTATGAGTGGGTAGGACTTGACATTTACTTTACTTAAAAGCTGAGGTGGTGTTTCTCAGGCTTGGCAGAGGCTGGTGGTTGGAGGATCCTCTCTAACCTTTTCTGCTGGCCTTTGCTCCCGGAGCTGGAGCTTGGGATGAGCCAGGAGGGATGCGTTTTCCAGCTCCATCAACCCTTTGGTCCCCAGGTGATGCGGCTGCAGGGCTTGCGGGCGAGGGGGCAGACAAAGAATGTGTTTCCCCCTCTCTCTCCAAGCACACGCAGGCGGTGACGTGTGTAAATGAACCTGACAAGCTCTTTGAAAAACAAATAGAGGCCACCAACCATGCTTTTTGGCACGCCAACATGCCACATGTTTACACCAAAAGTGCCACGTTGCCCTGGTTGCCTGTTCCCAGCGCCTGGCTCCCCTCCCCCGGGGCAGCCGCCGAGCGATGCCTGTCTGCGTTTGTCTGCTTCTGGCAAACTGTCTCATTAACAGCTGGGTGGGAGAGGAGGGGGAAGGGAAAAAGGAAGAAAAAAGAGGGGGAAAAAAGAAGCCAACCCTGAGGAGGGTGACATTTTTCACGCTGGAGTGAGTAAAGCAGCCCCGCATCCCGCTGCCAGGGCTGACCCCCGTCCCACCCCATCTGGCAGCCCCAGAAGAAAGCGCTGGGAGCTGGCCCCGGCTGGGCTGACACTAGCCACACACCCGCTGGCAGCAGGCTGGCCAGGGCTGCCCAGAGCCACTTGGCCACATTTCACACGTGCCTGTGTCCCGAGGTGCCAGACAGAGCTGCTGGGCTCTCCACTTCCTCAGCTGCATCACCTTGGGTTGGGTTCAGGCAGGGAATGTGTTTACATCCCGACCAAGGGTGGTGGTGGCTGCAGGAGAGAAGGTTCCATCAGTTGGACGAGGGACACCACAAGCCAAAAGGTTGACCCACACCCATGGGGCTTGCTCTGCTGTCCACATCAGTGGGGTACCACGGTGGTGGAGCAATGTGAGGCTGTCTGGAAGCTCAGGTTCTGGGGAGGCTTTGGGTTTTGGCCATCCCAACTAGCCATGTGTTGGTTCTGGGACACGGCTCATGGAAACACAGCAACATCTGGAAGGCTTTCCAGCCAAGAGGGCTGGACCTCAGCACTCGGTGCCAAGTAATCTGCAGGTGCATGAAGAAAAACAATGTCTGGTGTTTGCCAAACAACCCCCCCACACACTGTAATTACTACCCATGCCTGCAGATCTTGAATTAAACCGGAAACCGTTGCTTTGGCTCTGACAGAATCTGGGTAAATAATTAACTAGGAGTGAATTTATGGGATTAATTTAAACTTGTTTGTGGAAATTTGGTGGGTAAAGCCGCTCTGAAGTTTCTCAGATGCATAAAAGCATTTCTAAGCACCTCCTGGGTGTAGGCTGGTGTGGTCGTGGAGCATTGCATGTGGGTTGTGTGGACCCATCCGCAGGAGAGGAGCAGGGACAGGTTTCTGGCACCAGCATCGAGTTGCTGTGAACTAGGAATTGCTTTTTCAGAGGTTTTCCATGGATCTGGGTACAAAATACCCTGCTTATACAAACGTCTATTAGCGTGGGGATGGAAAAGGACCAGGGGGGAAAGGTGTTAGTGGAGATTAGAGAACTATGTTTTTAAAAAAATATGAATAAGTCCAAGACTTGACTTGCAGAAGTTGGGGAGGACGGGAGCTGGCTGTCCTGGGTGAACCAGAGGGACACGGTGTGTGTCACCCACACTGCTGTCACTTCTGGAGAACCTTTGGTTTGTGGTGGGACTGCTGAGCAATGAAGAACCAGCCGAGCCTCTCCAGTGACAGCAGCTGGAGTAGAGAGGAGCGTATTTTTTGAAGAACTAAAAGCAGATGAGCTTTGTACCAGCCTCGTGTGCTTGGTGCTGGACAAGGGCACCGATGCGCTCAGCAGATGAGTAATTTGCCTGGGAAGAGGGTGGCAAAATTCATAATTTTCCCAAGGTGCTAAGCTATTGCTTCTTCCAAGAAGCTTGACTGCACTAAAAAAATCCAAATACAATGAGTTTTCACCCCTTTTTATGAACGACAAGCAAGTCCCCTCCAGCCTGGGGGTGTCTTTGTGACAGGAGAACATCCAGGATGGGGAGCACAGCCTGGTCTGTGCTGGGACTCAGGCTCTGAGCGTGGCCTTAACTCTGGGCTTTTCTGGGAAGGAAATTTGTTTTGCTAGAACTAATCATTCCCATGCATTTTTCATTAGCGTTATTATCCCGAAGAAAGGCTGCTGTAAAGTGCTTGTGAGGAGAGGAGATACTTGCTACCTCTAGGGGAATTTCACAAAAGGAGATGGAAGGAGGGAGCGGAGCTGAATAGCAGCTCCTGTTGGTATTCTGGTGTGATGCCTCTGAACTCATCTTCCCCAATCAGTTCAGACTTAATACCGAAAGCCTGCTCAAATATACAAATGGTATGGAAAGATTTCAGAGGGTTTATATAGCTTGGTTTGCCTGGGTCTTCTCAGGGTGGAAACTGTGAATTATTTTGCTTTTCCTGGTGTATTTGACTGTTGACGGTGAAAATTCTTCCACGTACCCGGCCCCTCGTTGTTTGGCAGGTTTGTGTGGGGTGTGCCAGGTGTGTGCAGGCAAAAAGGGAATAGAGGAGCCCTCCTCTATGACTGTTTTAAAGGAAGCAGAAGCATGTCTTGCTTTTTTTTTTTAATTATTATTTTAATTGTGTCCTCCTTCAGGACAATCAGGAGACTCAGGTGCCTTTTAAACTACCGTGGGAGACTAGAAATGGGGTGGAAGATGCTGAGGGGACTGTAAGCATCTCTGGCCAGAGGGACTTGGGTGTCGAGTGAGATGGATATGCAATGGGGTGATAAACTGGAGGAATTTGATCTGTTGGATATGGATATGGAATTCCCAACACCCGTGGCAAGGACCCAGCACCCCTTCTGCCAGTGTCAGGGGACCCAGGAGAATGTCCCCAGGAGGGGAGAGGAGGAGATGGATGCTTACCACAGCCTCCTCTATAAATATACAGTACAGCAGAGATAATTTAAAAATAAGAACAAATTCTCTTAGCTCAGTGAGGAATCTTTACCTCAGTGTGGATATAAAACAAATTAGCTGTGATGCAAACATGAGGCTTGGAGAGGCTGCGGCTGTGATTGCTGGGGGAAGGATGTAGAAAGTAGGGCGATTCCTCTTTTCCTAACGATTTCAGTTCCATTTAAGTTGGAGATCAGATGCTCCCCAGTAAAGATATAAATTACAAAGGCTCTAAACTTCAGCACCAATAAGCTCCCCAAATTTATTTGCATTCGTCATCTGGCAGTTTCATTTACAGTGAAGAAACTTTCACTGTGGATCAGATCTTTTTAATATTTCCTCATAACTTCGCAGTGACAATCAGTTTTTCCATTAGGAGAGATCAGACACATAAGTAATACTGAGAGAGCTACATGAATACCAAGTCATTCATTAGGAGCAATGCCACTGCCATGAATGCTGAGTGAATAGACAGTGAGGGGACACTGAAAATTAAAGGTTATTCTAGGTTCATTAACTTCTGCACTCCTTTCTAAAACAAAACCTTGGGTGAGAGCAGCCTTTGACTCCTAAACGGGATCTCCTTGTCCCCTAATTTAAAAAATATTAACAGCGGTTAACTATTTCCCCTTTCTGCTTAATGTGTGCAAGAGAAAAAGTGTTTGAATTAATGTTGGTGGAAGTGATGAGCACAGACACCCTGTGTGTGTGAGCATCTGCTGGGCTCTCCTTTCACCGTGAAGCCTTTCTGGCTTGATAGAGAGTCACAGAATGGTTTGGGGTGGAAGGGACCTTAAAGCTCATCAAGTTCCAGCCCCCTGCCCTGGGGACCATAACACAGTTGTGCTTTCCTGGTCTTTCTTTTTTTTTTTTAATTTCTTTTTTCTTTTTTAAGATTTTGGGTTGTTATCCTGTAAACATCACTCGTGTGTGAGTGATGTTGGTGGGTGATGTGCAGGTGGATTAAGGACCCACAAGGCAAAACCTGGAGTCTTTACACACACGAATTGGCACGTGGGAGGAACGACTGCACAGTTCAACCCATGATTGTTTAGTTAATTTGTTAATCCCAGACAATTATTAGTTTTCACTCCTCTTGGATTTACCCCAAAGACATGACCATGTTGGTGATGGAGATGAGTGACTGTTGAGTCCTCAGAGAGAGATTTTGTTTGGAAGGGAGGAGTAGAGGTGCTGTGCGAATGATTTTATGGGAAATCTGATCCTGAAGCTGCCTGGCTGTTATTTGCCTCTTCTTCTGGGCTTGTGTTTTCCAGGTTTTGCTCCTTTAGTTGTGCTTGTTGCAGCAGTTGCAGAGCGGGAGTTACCAAACAGTCTATGGGCTGCTTTGTCTACCTTGCTTCAGTCTCCAGAGCTTAAGCCTTGATTTAGGGAAGCTCTGAAGCTGTTTCCCTCTGTCTCCCTCTAGCGCGGTGTGGAGAACATCTTTCAGCTCATTTCCTTCCCTTGGGGTGTGTAGGATACAGCAGGGAACCCCCAAGTGTGGGATGCTGTAGAAAATGCCCACTAAGTGGTAGTAACTCTCAAGGGCACCACAGACCAGGTCAAAGCTCCTTCCCACCATGCTGGAGAGTCTCCACCACCTTCCTCTCGCAGGGGAAATATCTCACCATCCACATCACATGCAGCGTGGGCAAGTGGCTGGGCTCTGGTGCTGCCTTCCCTCCTGCTGTATGTGGATTTCCCTGCCATCCTGGGCCATGGACCTCCTGACTTGCCTGCGTGGCGAGGAGCGAGGTACAACCATGTTCTACTTTTGTTGCTGAGCCTGAATCTGTGTTCCTGCAGGGAGGGGGAGAAGCAGCCTCACATCTTATTTTAGTTTTTTCCCTCCTCTTTCCCTACATGGGTTAATCTGTTTAGCTTTTTAACCTGTGAGCCAGAGGAATTCTCATCCACCAACAATGGGAAGCTCCTGAGCTGGGGATGGGGGGAGGTGGAGAGGAGAAAGGATGGGGGGAAAAACGTAGGGGAGGTGGGGCTGGCTGGTGAGATAAAACATTCTCCTGAATTTCTGGCTGGAAAATTATGCTGATGGTAGAAGGCGAGAGGTTAAACTGAGACAGAAAAGTTTGTGTCAGCCCTTTTTTCTGATTTCTCCCTTCTACAATTGCCACCTTCTTTTCTCTCCTTTCTCCCTCCGCCCCGCCGTACCATACCCCCTCCCCGGCTGGAAAGGAGGAGGTTTTGCTGTCTTTGTATTTTAACTGTAGCAAAAAGATTAAATTGTTTACGAGCTGCGAGCCCCGGCTGCCTGGATGAGCTGGGAGAGACAAAGATAGACAGTCTAATTCTCCGGTGTACTTTGTGCTTCCGTCCCCCTGCGCTGCCACTAATTCTTTTATCTGGCCCCAACACTCCAGGCATTATGTGCATTCATAAAAAAAAAAAAAAACAACCCTAAAAAAAACCAAACCCCTAACTGAAGCAGGCAAAATTACTGTTCTCTGCGCTTTACCTCTGATAACAATCTCTTGAATACTGATTACTTTTTTTTTTTTCCCCCAACACAAAGCGACCAACACAAGTTGGTCTTTAACCCTTTATCTTTAGCAAGCAGAAAGACACGAGGAACATCTTACTCAGTTGGAAAAAAAAAAAAAAAAATAGCATACAGAAGAATTACTGTTATCTCCTAGCCAGAAGAGGAACAGCAGAGATAAGAAAAGCCTGAAGAATTAAAAGGAACGTTGCATTTGGGCTGTAAATTCGTGCTGAAGCTGGTTCTATTTGTCTGTCACTAGGGTTCATAATTTTTCGAGGTTGTTTTGATAGACTTATTGTGAAGACTGCATAGAAAACTCATCAGCATTTGTTGCCTCTGAGCATTATTGTCAGTGGTAACCGCATGGTTATAGACTGGAGGAAGATAATGGTTGAAGTATAAAGGAGATAAAGGCAAAACCTCTTCTCATTAAGGGCTATCTCCACCTCTGCAGACTCTACAGTATTGAGTGACTGGCGCTAGTGCATTGGGCATAAATTATAGCAAAAAAAACTAAAGGCAGTATCATTATTTCGAAAAAGTTATAATGACATGCCACAAGCTTAAGACCTATTTACTCCAAAGACTGACGATAAATATAGCCAGAGCTCGGTGTGGAGTGACCAGCAGTACCTTCCCCATCGATCGTGCCCCCGTGCAAATCTCTGTGCGGGCAGGCTGCTCCAAAAACCCGCGTGGTCCTCACCACCCCAGCAGGGGCTGAGCTCCAACCTTTATCGTACATACAAACCCCAAGGGTTTCCTGCTGAGTAACACCTTGATGGAGGCCAGGGACTCATCCTCACCTCAAATATTTGGAGCAAAAATGCCAATTTTTGTTTCAATTTCAACTCTTCTCTTGGGCAAAACCCAGCCTGGGCAGAGCTTTCTCTGGAGGGTTGTGCTGGGATGGTGCAGTGGGAATAATCTAAAAGGGGACAGGATGGTGTGAGTCTGTCCCATGGTGTCTTCCTTGGTGCCATTGCATCACTTTCCCTGCCCTTTTGGTTTATTTTTTCCAGATTGCTGTTCTGCAAAGTGAAGAAAATCTCCTTTCCAGTGCTCGTTCTGTCGTTGTTTTTCCCCTCTTCATCCTCAGCTGCCTACAGTTTGATCTGTTTATCTTCAACACGGTGGGGGGAAGAATTAGATTCAAATTCCAGCCAGGTCCACAGCAGATAAAGCACACTCCTTTAGTTGTTTTTACTGGGCAAGCTTGTAAAAAGCACTCTGTACACCTGTAACGCTGATTATCTGCAGCTTTCACGGCTACTTTCTAAATTGGAATTAGTTTCCAATGCCCCTCTGAGGAAGGAGGATGTTTTTTTCGCAGTTGGAGAAACTGAGGCTGGGGACTGGGTGAAGCTGTGAAGATTTGCTGGCGACACCTCTCCTTGCCAGAGCCCGCTCCCAAAGCCCTGCTTTAATAACTAAGCCGAGTGCCTTTTTAGTGATTGCGCTGGATTAACGGCCCCAGAGGCTCCTAATCTGCTATCCATATGGCACACGCAGGGCAAGGATCTACCCACTGATCTTCCATTGTATTTCAAGGCTGATTAGATGGGACAGTCCCCCGAGATCAAAACCCCGGTATCGTCTCCCCAACCCATTCATTTTAGATTTGCTACCGCCATGCCCAAAAGGATGCAGTTGCCCTTGCTGCTTCTCTCTCCTCTCTGCTCCATGTGGATCAGAGCCCACTCAAGGCTCTCGTGACATTGCTAAATCCATGTTGAATTTTCCATCGTTGTAGCAGGATGGCTCAGCGGGCAGGAGGAGCGGGTGCTGGGATGGCTTCTCACCAGAAGACAACTCTGGAAATAAGGCGGTCATGGGATGTCAGGACAGGGTGGTAGCTCACTTGTGGGGGTCTCTTTGAAGAACTCTAGTGTTGAAGACTTCCAATAGCTCTGGAGATATCGTGACATCCCTTCTGGGCATGAGCCACACATCTTGGTGCTCCTGTGAGGGTGGAGAGTTGGTCTGTGTGGACCTGACAAAGTGCATCTCGCGCTGCAGGGAGAGGAAGGATGCCACTGCCACGGAAGGCAAGGCACATGGTAGCCCCTGGTATTTGTTGTTTAGGCAGGTACAATCAAGTGGATGCCTGGCAGCATATTGACTCCATCTATAATTCTGGAAGAAAATTGTGAGGAAATGTGAATTCTGGTTTCATTTCTGTAGCTTCCCAGTGAAATAGTGCCTAGTCTGCAGGGAGATAAGAAGAGCAATAAGGCCGTTGCACTTGATTTGGAGGTTGTTCCGCTGTTGCCACCAACTTATTGATAATTTTGTGTCTTGCTACAAATCACAGCGGGCTGAAGAGTTGGCTGTTGATATCTGCTCTGCCTTCCCAGCTTTGCCTTTGTCATCGGTACTGAAATTAGATCGTGGGCTTGGTCTCCAGTTCAAAAGCAAAGTTGTGCGAGCTCTTTCTGACAAACTTGAGGTTGAAAGGAGGGGGAGGTTGAACATTTACACTGTTTGGGGGGACAGTGCTGGTCTGGGGCTGAGTCACGTTGTGGGGACTTGCAGGTGCTGAGCAGAAGCTGTTGGGATCAGGAGCTTAGTGAGGAAGGTGGTGGAAGGGGGAAATGCAACTAGATGAAGATTTGGCTATTTGGTGAGAACCAAGGGAAGCTCCAGAATTTCCTTTTGGTGCCTTTCCTGGGATGATTGGCAGCCAGAGGGAAGGAGGTTGTGCTGTAGACACAGTGTTTGTCTCTCTGTCCTGAGTGGGCTTTCTAGATTGGTGATAACCCCAGGGTTGGCTGAAGAAATGTCACTCTAAATACAGGTATCGACCTCAGGAGAAATATTTTCATTTTACAGTGTGAAATGCCAACAACGATATCTACCTGACGGCTCCCAGATTATAATATCTCTTCCCTACCAGCATGGGTACAAGCCTTCCATTCAGGCTTACAATAAATACAAACATGGGTTGCAGTAATATTTCATTTTTGATGGCATAGCCGTGGGTTTTGATTATATAAATCAGGCTTTAGAAAAGGAATACAGCTTTGTGACTGACTGAATAAATAAGTAAATGCAAATGTAGAAGTCCCCACAAATAATAATAATAATAATCATAATAATAAAATCCACAGCTTTCGAATGGACATTCAGGATCAACTAGAAAACATTGCACTCTTGGTGTGAATAGGAGAAATCAGTTGGGTGCAGCATGCAGGCGGGTTCCTGATAAACTAATGCTCCTTCACACAATTTACAATCCAACTGAATTCATTTGCATGACAAAATTGGCTCGGGTATTCATGTGTTGCAGCAAGACAAGTGTAACATTACAAAGAACAAGTAACCATGGGGAAGGTTAATGCAGACAATAAGGAAATACAATGACATGAATCGGGTTCTTCTTTTGCCAACCTTTTATCTGAAATAGAAAAATAACTAGCTCCCACCCCCCATTCCTTCTGGGGAATAAAAGAGTTGTTTTATGGAAGTGGGGGGAGGGAGGAAATGTGCAAAGTTGGCAAATAAAGATCTGTAATTTCCCTTTCTTCTACCTCATGGATTTGAAAACGTCTGCGTGTGTGTGTGCAGGGAAGGTGGGAGAGGAAGAACAGGGTATTGTTATTTTGGAGTAAGAGAGGAGGTAGGTGGGACATAAGGCCAGATGGAATGGGTCCGTTGGTGAAGGACACGTGGCCGGTGGCTGTCGTTCACTGCCCTCGTGTTGAATCCTGTCCTCTTGTAGCAGAGAAGTTGAGCTCCTTCAGCTCAGATAGAGCTCAGCTGGAACAAGCTTTGCATCACAGTGGGACTGAGACTTTGGGAAGACGTGGTGGGTGTTGTGATGGCACTCTGGAGATGCTCAGCATTTATTTTGCAACTCAAGGAGTTGTTCAGATACCACCATAGGAGTGGGTGTTGATGATCACATTCCTAGCTGGCTTCTCAGTGCTTGAAAATTTTTTCCCCATGTGTGAGTCCACATGAAACTACTCTGCCATTAGGCACATGATGCTTGGTGATAATATATTCAGGGTTTCATTTGGAAATGAGGTGGACAGAATTCTTCATTGTAACCTGAAAAGCGAGTTATTGAGTTATTGAATATTTTTTTTTTCTTTTTAGTGGAAAATAACGCTTAAAAACCTCTAATGAGTGGAGAATGTGTGAATTGTTCCCTAGCATTTTGGTGGTTAGTCTTGTTTTGTAACTTAGTGTTCTGAGGACTTTCCCTTAAGGTTCTGGGTGCAGTTTATTCCTCCCAAAAACCCATTTCAGCAGGTAATAAACTCTGCAGAAATGGTAAGCTCATCATCTTGCCTAATGTGTGAGCACCTGGTAAGTTTGGCGGCCAAAGCATAAGCTTAGCTGCTCACCTTGACTTCTTGCGTGGTTACTGGTGGACGGTCTCAACCTGTTTCACCTCCCCTGGGCTCCTGTCTTTGAGCAGGATGAATCTCTGCTCTTGCAGGGTCTGTGTTTGGTAGCAGGAGAGCTGGCGTGGGGGTTTGCAAAGTTTCTCTGGTCCCAGTGCTCTGGAAACCGGCATCTTCCTCTCCTTGTCAGGAGCAGGGTTTGGTGTGCACCAAAGCCGTGTCGGTAGCTCCAAAGTGGAAGAGATGTAAGGGTTGGCCATTGAGAGCTTCCCCTGGGCTCAGAGAAGTCTCTACTCCTGGACGCTGTTGGTCTGATGCTGCCTTCAGCTCACAGCTTCACTTAGGGTTGCTAGCACCACGCAAACCTCTTGCAATGAGAGAGGCTACGTTAAGTGCAAATTCTAATTATTCCAGCCCGGAATTGCTAGGAGAGAAGAGCTGTGCTGGCTAATTGGCTAAATGCTTAGCGCATGGGGGGAGAAACTGTCTGGGAACAAGGACCACGTCACTCCCTGCGAGCAGACGGCATCGTTTCTCTCATTGTTGTGGCTCCGGAGTGCTGAGCTCCCTTTCCAGCCGGGATTAGGAGCTCTGACATCGGCACTCGCTAAGGAGAAGGGCCCCTCTTTAGATCCGCTTTGCTCAGCGGCGCAGCAGGCTGGGCCCTCCATTGCCATCTGCAACAAATCTGTAACAAGTTGACAAACGACTAATTTTAATTTAATCTTTCCGTTTCCAACTTAATGATAAAAAAAAAACCAACAAACCATCCAGGGGAAGGAAGTGCTCACCCACATCTTGCCTTCACACCGCTCACTCGATGGGGGAGTTTCAGTGCAAAAATGGTTCGGAGCGCAATGAGAGCCTCACAATTTTTGAATTAAATTTAACCCCGGGGTGCCGCTGCTTCAGAGCCTTTGGAGGCAGAGTTGTAAATCATGGCAGCAGATTCTGCTTCTGATGAGCACTTCCCATCATGATGACATTTAAACTATTAATTAATTAGGAGAGAGCAAGATGAGAAGATTTGGAATTCTCCCCTTTGGATAATTACTGTCGAACACATTTGTTACTGTAATGAACGAACAGGATGTGACTTCAGCCCGTGCATTCTCCCTGCTTGTGTGTCCTTTCACATTATTGTTATTATTTTAGCCTGCCTTAAACGGAGAAAAAGGGTATTTTTCCCTTGCCACCATCATTAGGGGTCATTTGTGTTTTGACCAAGCTGTGGTTGGGAAGGAGGAAATGGATGATGAGAGCGAGAGGGACCATAAGATACACTGATACATGGAGCCTGATGGGTGTGATGGTCCTCGTGGTCCAAACCTGACTTGTGAATTCCAGTTGGGCAGCTTTAGGCCATTCAACCCTTTATTAAGCCCATCAAAACTGGTGGCAACCTTCCTCTTGAAACTTGCTTTGAAAAGAGACCCTGAGTCAGATGTAGGCAGCAGGATCCTCTCACGGGCTGAGGGTGCTGGTGGTCCCCAAACACACTGCTGGTCTGATCCATAACCATAAACCATCGAGGAAGTGGTTGCTGTTGGAGACTGAACCATGACAACCAAGATCTCACTGGGCTTTGTCTGTGCCTGGAGCTGTACTGAAGCTCCACTCCTTCTCAAACCATCCTTCTCACTTTCTGTTCAGAAAGATTTTTGAAAGCTTCTGTGGTTTTCCCTATTTCGACAGGATTTTGTCCTCTCTAAAAGCAGAGTGAGTACTCATGGCATCTCTGCTTCCTGCCAGCAGAGATCCTTGTTTACTCCTCTAGTGTTAATATGCCCTTTTGCAGATAATCAATCTTGCTTGGCAGGATCAATTAAAATGAAGTGGGGATGCTCCGTGTACCTTGGTCTGGAAATTTAACCCCGGTTGTACTCCCATGTCTAAACCTACATTTGCGGAACTCCTGGGCTAGATTGTCACCATCTCCAGTGTCTGTAACAGTGAACGATTTAGTGAAAGGAATACGTTCATATTGACTCTTAGAGGGTAATTATTAATTAGAAGCAACAGTAATGAAAAAGGTTTAGGCAGACCACCTTACTGAGAACATTGACTGGGAGAGTATCAGCAGGAGGCTTTGGGTCATGTAGGATGGTGTCATCTCAACACCTTTCTGTCCGCAGCACTGGGACACTACGGGATGTCCCAGTGGATGAAGTAAAGGCAGTCCTGCCATGCCAGGACAGCAGGGGCTGCTCGTGTGGGGCTGGGGTCCCCTCTGCAGCAACCCCCCTTGGTCACAGCAACCCACGGGTGTGCTGGTGCTCTGCTTTGAGACGCTGGAGCTCCCCGAGAGCTCCCTGGCACTCCAGGAGCCTGGTTTTCCAGAGAAAAGTGTTCTCTGCTGTCTTTAGCTGCAACAACTGGCCCTGGAGAATTATCCTCAGGTGAACCAGTGATTTTTTGGCAGAGAAACATTTACATTTCTTATTTTAAGCAGAACTGTCTCTAGGTACTTCTTTTTCATTTTACTCATTTTAACCTTCCAAAGAGAGGGTGTTTTTTTTCCTCCCGGATATTTCCATGACCTATTGATGGGTTTTTTTCTGTTTAAACGTCTCTGTTCAAAGTTATCGTGGTGATTTTTTGGTGTCCTACATGAAATTAGTTTGGGCTCCCTCTAAATTCTTGGTGTATAAATATCCACCTTGAAAGAACTGCTCTGCTTTAACCTGAGTACGTGCCGTCGATAATCTCTAAGGGCTCCGACCTTCAGGGCTGCTCTCACCGGCACAGACTCTGCTCAGTGATCAGGGAAATAGGGATGTGGATGACTTGAATTTTTTTCATTGCCCAAATTTTCCTTAATTGCTGCTGCTGCTGCTGTTCTGGAGCTGGGAGTTGAGCTTGGT
This sequence comes from Thinocorus orbignyianus, assembly GCA_013400375.1. Classification (NCBI taxonomy): domain Eukaryota; kingdom Metazoa; phylum Chordata; class Aves; order Ciconiiformes; family Thinocoridae; genus Thinocorus; species Thinocorus orbignyianus. Next base: position 132,207 of record VXBW01005078.1, on the reverse strand, counting down.
CATTAGGTCCAGCCCAGCCGTGCGTGGTGCTCTGCAGGATTTTGCTAGAGGAGGGTTATTTCCCAGTGCCCTTGACTTGACAAAGGCAAACCTTTGGCGTGGAGATGAGCGGATGCAGGGTTTTTAACCGGGCTCACGTCACCTCCTATCTCCTCCTAATGTTGGCAGAGAAACCTTTATCCTCTTGGGAACACCTCATCTAAAAATAAAAACCCTTGTTGGATATGAGGGCATGCACGGTGTTGGAGGTTATGGCACCTTTGGTCATGGCTGGTGAGCAACGACCCTGATGGGACATGAGCAACTCCTTCCCTTGGCCACCCAGGGAATTCACAATTCACCCAGGACACTGGGGGTCTTGGGGTTCTACTGCCTCTGAGCTTCACCTGATTGGTAAAATCACATTAAAAACCTGTATCAAAAAAAGTCAAATGGATGTTTTGGGGTTTACCAGGTGGATTTTCACAGGGATTGGGCAAGTTTAATGTCCACAGTCATCTTTAGTAAATAGGACATGTGGTAGAAGTTTCTGTAATGGAAAAAAGATGATCTACAGCTACTTCATGGTAACTAAAGGTGTGGAGTTTAATATGAAATATCATTGTTGTCATAAGAGTGTTTTCCTTTTTCCTCAGAACTTTTCTCACTTGGGACACTGATCTTTTTATAGGAAAGCTGTAGAATTTTTATGGTAAAAAATAGAAATACTGATTCCTCTTTGGAAAATCAGACATTTTTCCCCAGTGGGAAAATAAGTATTGTTAAGATACTCTTGAGGGGGGTTGACATCAACATTCACAGGGTGTTTTTTTTTTTCCATAGGTATTCAGAGTGAAGGGTTCTGGCTTTGCTCTTATGCCTGGAAAACCCAAACAAAACCATTCCCAAACCCTTAAATAACATCACTTTTTCTCATTTATTTTTTTTTCCCCCTCCAAATATGCCCACATGAAAGACAGGGACCCAAAATGAGACACAGTCACACTCAGACACAGCCACCTCCAGGGAAGTTAATGCTGGAGGAAAGGTCATGACGAGGAGGGATTTATTTTATTTAATGATAAGTGTTTTTTTCTTTTGATTTTAAGTTCCAGTGATTTTTTTTTTTTAATTTATAATTAATTGGACAGAAAATATTGAGCTGCACACGGAAAGGGCTAAAATATGAATCTAAGTTGAAGAATACTGGAGGGGTATGGTAGAATTAATTTGTTTGTGCTCTGGTAGCAGCAGAGATGAAGCTGGAAACCTTTGGAGACAGATCAATGCTTCATGTGTGAGTCAGAAGACACAGTCAGTCAGCAACAATCATCTTTCTGGAGATTCTAGATAATCCCTGCTTCAAAGCAGCAACCTGTGTTTTGGAATATTCATTCTCTGATATTCAAACATCCAACTTTGTTCTTCTAATTATTATTATTCTTTTGATGTTATATCAGACAAGTGCCATAAGGGTCTGGAAAAGGGCAAAATAATTATTTCCTTTATATCTTAATACCCATGTGATGCAGAGGCTTTGGTGGAGAAAGGAGTATTTTTTTTGACGGATCCAAAGGGGGAAGCTTGGCAACATGGTAGAGTTGAGTGTAACCATAAATAAAACCCTGTGTGAATTCCCCCTTGGAGACACTACAGATCTATTGAACAGGGCACCCTCTCTATAAAAATTGTTCTTGAGAGGTAATAGCAAGCTATACATTATGAAAAAATATAGCACAGGGATTTGCTGTACTTGGAGCAAAACTATGAGAAAAATGGTGGGAGGTAATAAGAGATTGTCGTTCCATCCCATTAGAAGTGTGTTTTATTCCAGACACCCAGATTTTATCTTCCCCCTGCACCTGAATTAGAAATGAAACTGCCAACTTTCCGGGATGTGCAAGAATCCACACAGTAATGCATTTTCTTTTTTGTTTTTGTTTTTTTTTTTTCTTTTTTTCCCCCCTTTCCTTTTCTCTTTTTGGGGAAGCTAATTAGGGCAAATGTAGATAAAACACCCTGTGTGTGTTATGAGCTTGTAAATAATGGAAAAGGGTTTCCTTAGGAAATTAGCACTAGGACATACAGGAAGCAATGAAATCAAATGCTACAAATATCTACTGTATTCTCTACATAGATTAAGATAATAATAAAAAACACTCTAAACCCAGTCATATGCAGAAGGGAATCCTCTAGGATTTGACTGGCACAATCCTGTAAAAGAAGAAGTTCAGTAAAAAAAAATCCACTCATTTCTAAAGAAATTTCCCAGATTAGATTTGTAAATCAAAAACCAATATATAACATGCAAGAATTGATCTGTTTTATATTCCTCAGTTACATTTTTGTGAAGCACATTTAGAAGATTTAGAACGTATTTGCGCCTGCTGGTTGAGCCATTATATGCTTGAGTTCATACATCTATTTGTGAGGCTATAAAACAGGCATCGACTACCCATGTAAATTGTGTTCTCCACAATAAATTATATGCATACTTGCAAAAATACATAACTGCTGTTGGTTGGCTTACGTAGGCTGAATACTAATGATGTTTAAAGTTGTATTGTCCCTCTTCTCGGGCCTAATTTAGCCTCTACATCAAAAATTATGTAGGAAAAAACACTTCATCCTCTCACTGAGAAATAAAATGGCACTTACGGGCATCCACATATCTTTCTTTTATGAAACACCACCATTTTCATACTAATTTTAGCTGCATAGGGTTCATGGAAAAGTCTGTCTCCTGCAAGCCTCTTAGGAGGCTTCAGTGTGTGTCTGCAGCTGTATAGAACGTGGGTTTGTGGGGTTTATAGAAAGGAATTGGGGTTTGTGTGTGATGCACGCTCACAGATAGTCTAATCCTTTATGTTAGTCAGAGTACTTTTAATTCCTGAAGTTCAGAGAGTTTGTTTTTGTGTTTTTATAATTGTACCCCATGGTTTAGTACCACAAAATCCTTGAACAATCTGGCAGCCGCGTCAAACAACACAGGGACGTGGTGCATCTTCCTCTACCTGCTGCCCGTCGAGGCACTGCTGGGTTAATTAATGGCTTTTGCTCATCTTTCAATTGTCTTAAGAGCTGCGAAAGGCGCCTCCTCTCACAAAGGAGTTGGGGCTGACCCCGACTTCACCAGTTTGGGTCATTTATTCTGGAGCGTGAGGTCGTGCAGCCGCTGCCTCTCTGGTCATTTTACATATTTTAATGGCCTCTACGTCCTCGCTGCAGGAATGGATGGAGGTGCCGCGTAACCTTCGCACGTGTTCTTCCTCCCATCTCACCCCTGGCTCCCTGCTCTTCCCTCCCCTCCTGCCACGATATATTGGCATCATTTCCCTACGTATTTTTTTCACTCTTTCATTAACCTGCTTTATTTATTACTTTCTCTACTTACTCTCTCCTCGCCTTTTGGCACAGATCTCTTTCCTTTCCAGGTTTTGTGTCCCTCAGTGTATTTTCTCCATTTTCCCCTTTATTTTCCTCCTTTCTTCATTCCCTTCCCTCTGTTACAAACACTCCTCCTTCCTCCGGCTACAAATTACGTGTCTGCTCCTGCAGCCCATTTCTCGGCATGCGATGGATCACCGCGAGCGACCGGGTACCCCCGTCTCTGCCAGTGGGAATGGAGAATTTTCCCGTCTTTCTTCCCTTCCTGGGCCGTGCAGGGAATATGGAAGCTGTCACACACTTCCTCTCCTGCCCAATGATGTGTAGGAGAATAATATATCCCTTTTATTGGGCTTGCAACTGGGCAGAGGAACGAGAGAAGCAACTGCCTCCTTTTTCCTCACCCACAATATCCTGATCTCCTTTTAGCTCTATCCTATGTTATCACCATCATCTCAGCTGTAATTTTGTGGAGCTTTCCTGAAAGGCTTCGGCTGTGTCTCTGGGGACAAAGCCCGTGTGGATGCAGGGACAGCACTCTCTGGGGACACGGGGATCTGGTGACACAGGGATGCAGTGACACAGCTGAGAGTGACTGCAGGGATGCAGGGAGCTGTGCTGCCAGGCACAGGAGCAGGCTGGATAACTCAGGGCTGCTTTTCCAGCCTCACCTCCACCACCCTTCATGCAGAAATTCAGGTTTTATGCCACGTTAAAACCAGCACTGAAAAGCAAGTAGTATATTTTTCCAGGGATAAGTTTTTCAGGGAGCTGGAAAGGGATAAAGGGATGGGTACAAAGGTGTGTGCATGATGCAGCGCTGCAGAGGATGCCAGGTTATGCAGGGAGGACAGAGTGTGGCTGCCTGAGACCCGCTCACTGGTCTCATTCCTGGGTTTCCCGAGACCTGCTCACCAGTCCCATTCCTGGTTTTCCATGCACCAGCTCTGGATTGCTGTATCCAACACCAAAACCTTCAGGCAGAGCTCAGCTCACAGGTGAAATCCAGGAGAGGACCCCTCTGATGATGGGTCGTGATGTGCACAGGTTTATATGTAATTAATACACATCTGTATAATTTTCCATGTTGTTTTTCTTAGTGTGTGACCAAATTTTTGACTTCCAGAGGAAGGAATTGTTCCTGGAAGGACTCTGCAGTGTGGCAGAGAGCAGGAGGGAGTTCATGTGGTTGATGGCTTTCTGGAGCCAGGTTATCCAAAGAGCAGTTTGTGGAAGAGCAAATGACACGTCTGATTTCTGCAACCAATTTGTTCATTAATTTAGTGGAAGGGTGGGAAAAGACAATTACACCACGTTCACACCCAGAAATGCTGATTTCTTTGTTGTCATCATCCTTGTGGCAAAATGTGAGCATCAGGGTGTTGCTTGGGGGAAAGGGTGGCAGGTCTTCCCGAAGGGGCACCCGCTTTTGAGGTCAAAACTGGGTGTTTTTGTACAAGCATAGCAAAGTTCCAGAAATGCCTGTGGTCCTGAAAATCGGCCTGGGACAGGGAGATGATGGGCATGGCGTGGCCCTGAAATACACCCTCGTGGGGCAGAGTGAAATGGTCTGGTCACAGCCCGTGGGAAGAGCTTTAGCACCACGTTTCAGAGTGGTGGTGGCTGACAAAGTAACCTAGATATCGTTTTCCTTTGTGTCAGTTCCAGCCACTAAAATTAGTATTAAGAGACACAGAAAAGCTCAGTGGAGTTTTCCCAGTTTATCCTGCGGCTAATCTTTTTATATCTTCTTTTTCTGGTGGTTCTTTTTTTTCTTTTTTTTCCCCTTTAAAATCAGGGGGAGGGGAAGCCCTTTCATTCTCTGCAGCTGGCATGTCTAAACTACTAACATATGTGCTTCTTATGCAACATACAGTAGCTTAGGACTTTTCAAAAACACAGAACCCCTGAATCCAATAAAATTGCAAATTTCACTGTATTTCACAATATCCTAAATAAACATGAACAGCGTGCATTTCTCTTTCTGGCATCAAATATTAATCTGTCCGTGGTCGGAAATGTGCTTTCCATCTTGTGTGCGCTCACATTGGGTAAACACTTGGGAGATTGCTATTCCAGACCTTTCATTCTCTCCTGGAGTCAAGAGCATGACAAATTTTTCTCCTAATTACACCTGCCACTGTTTGCCTTCTAATACTGTAAATCCTCCATCACATAGTTTTTCAGATTCAGGATTAGGTTCCTTTTCTGTCATACAAATGATTGGAGGTGCAATATGCAGTTAGCAGTGCACATTATGAATGTTTAGTCTTTGTTGTCTCTTTTTTTTTTAATTTTTTTTTAAAGTGAGGGATGTATGTGAACAGAACTAGATCCACATTTAACTTGTGATGTTGACCCAGGACCTCTGGGTTGATTTTTCTGGCTGTTTTTGTACCCGTGGAGCCCTCTTCCCTCTGCCTGAAAGCACAGCCGCGCGCTTGGCTCTGCTTTTCGGTTTATTTGGATTGGTCTCTGATAGTGGAAATTATATTTTCTCATCTCTCCTTGTGTGTTTCTGTGTTTGTGGGAGAGCGTGGAGCTGGGCAGGTGACACCTTTCTTCTCTCTGGGGAGTTGACACCAGTGTGATGCTCTTTAGCACCAGGACAAGGGCAGGGTCTCTGCGTGCTGCCAAGGGGGTTCTTGCTTTTGGACATTGCTGGGAAGATCCCAGCTCCAAGCTCATGGTTCCAGTGTGTGGCTGTCATAGTGTCCTGGTTTGTCACCACAGTCCACCTCCTGCCTGGGATGTTTCAGGGTCAGCATCTTGCATCTTTCTGTTGGGAAGGGGCAAAACATGAGACTTTTGTCTTGATCGGGACCCTCTTGTTCCAGGTAACATTAACTAATGCCAGGTTTCCCCTCCCCTTCTCTGCAAAAGATCCCTTGTGCCTCTCCGGTGGGATGGAGGAGATTCAGCGTGAGGATGTTGGTACCTCAGTTCCCAAAATGAAGTAATCCTGGGAGCAGCAGATGGTCCTGGTGTGCCCAGTTCTCCTGGCTACCACAGGACCTTTATGGGCAGTGTCCAGTGACGTGTTTCTGGAGGTTGTGCTGCATTTGGTTTATTTTGCTTGTGTTTTTTGACAATAAAAACAATTAAGAGCAGCCAGTGAAGGTGGATTAAAACAAGTCAGGAACTGGTGGTGTACCAAGGCATCTAGCTGCCCTTCCATGAGACCCTTCCTCCTGTTTTCATGCGGGGGAGCGATGGGGACGGCAGTTTCTGCTGGGTTTCTCCTGCTCTGGCTTTATGTTTAAGCAAAAGTCTCTTGGGCAAAGAGGCCGTTTCGCTTTGCTGGTACAAATCCTCCATTAACACGTTACAGCAGGGGGCCAGAGAAAAACCGGGCCAGCTCCGAGCTTAATCGAGAGTTAATACACAAATGATGAGCTGATGGAAAGAGAGGAGCTGCGATATGGGTGAAGGACACGCAGCGAGGGAGAACAACAGCAGAGATGTCCACGCTGCTTCTGTGTGTTTTAAATTGGCCAAAAAAAGGGTTTACCTTAAACAAGGGTTTGCTTTTGGGATGCAGGGGTGTCCCAAATCCAGCGTGAGCACTGGATGTAGGTGATGTGCATCATTCCTGCACTTAATTTAAGTGACAGCAGGATTTTAGTGTGTGGCTGAGGAAGGTGAGGGACCGGCGGCTGCGTGGTCGTGGGGAAGCGGAGGACGGGTTCATATTTGAGTTATTTTTGCTGCTCCTGTTTGCAGCGTGTGTGGGGAGGCTCGGTGGCAGCGAGCACAAGGGATAAATAGAGGACTTGAGCCGGGAGAGATGGAGTGAAACAATTTATTTGATTACTAGGTGAATAAGCTAAGCTCCTTGTGGATAGATGCGCCCGTGGTCGCTCCGTGAAGCGGCGCGTTTCTCTGCTTGCCTCTGAGCACTCTTTTAGCCAGCTGCCAAGGAGACAATAATTCCTTCCCTCCTACCAGACTTCCAAAAGTTACATATTTTATATCAGAAACTTAGGCAGTAGGGAGAAATTTTGCTTGGTTAGGAATCAGCCTCGATTTTCAAAATGTAAGTTAAAAAAATCGCCTGATCTGTTTTACTACTAGATTTTGGGTATTTTGGATTCCATTTTTCTTTGAGAAGCTGGAAGATTGACTAAATTAAGATTTTTCTTGTGCGGTTTGCCCTTTTTTTGAAAAGCTCTTGCCCACAGAAAAAAACTTCACATTTATTTATTGTATCAAATCCCATCTTTCTTACTGAGTGCCTCCCTTCAGGACAACCCCTTGCAGATACCCTAGAGAATGAGTATCTCCAGCTTTGGATGGGGCACACTCAATGCATATGATTTAACATCCATGTATCAGATTATTACCACACCCCAGAACAACTGTGAAAATACTACTTTTGTAGCAGAAAGATAAGCCTGGATTTAAAAGCAGAAATTCACTCTCGCTTTTCTAATGCTCCTTGACCACAAAGGGGACCTCTCACCATCCCCAACCCGCCCTGTTTTCATTTGATTCTCCTTCTACCCCATGGTACATTTAAGTTTAGGCTTTTAACTTATGCCATTTACCAAACAAGAGGTTACTGTCACCTGGTGGATGGGCAAAACGTGGTAAAATTAATTAATCAAGAAAGGGAACGTGGCTGAGTGTTAGTAAGGGCTTTCTGCATCGAATCTTGTCTTCATTAGAGGGAACAAAGTCTTGGCTGGCATGGGGATGGGTTTGTGGCTTGGTGTGGTTCCGTTGGCTGATCCCGTGTGAGGATTCTGGTCTCTTAGGCACCAAGGAAAGGGTTTGGGTTTCTGCTGCCCTGTGGGTATCATCAGCATTTCAGCCTGGCTTGTGCATCAGCTTTGGAGCAGCGTGTCCCAACCAAAACCATGCCTCACCAGTGGACCCGCCTCTGGGCTGCAAATAGTTAACTATAATTGACTCTTTTGTAGAGTTTCCCTTTCCAAGCAAGAGGTTTGGGGGATGTTTTAGCTGAGAACAAACAATTCCCTTTAGGTTGGTATCCTACAGGCGACAATTTCAATTTTAAAATAAGCCTGCGTTCAAATACAACATTAGGATTCAAGCTCTTCCGAAAGGAGGATTTGAGCTTTCTCGTTTCTCTCTTGGATGAAGACTCCAAGTGCCAACTTTGCTGCCAGCCTGAGTCTGGGGGCAGATCAATCCCGTCGTAAAGCTGACACGACCTCATCCGACCACCGGCTGTGGGGATGGAGAAGTGCCCGCGCTACTGCAAAATCCATTCTGCTGGGCCCTGGATTCCTTCCAGTCCCTCAGAAAGAAGCAAACGGTGGCTGCTGCCACCAAAATCCTATTTGCGCCCGATTGCCATCCCAATACCCATTTCCAGGGGTGACAGGCATGTCGGAAAGGGCTGGGCTGAGGCCAGGCTTGGCACCGGCTGCATCCCGGCCACGGTGATTTACAGCGACCGGCCGTGGCGGGGATGGTTTGTGGCTCTGACCTGGTTGTGACCCCGGCAGATAGCAAGGCACCGTTTCCCTGAAACACAAACAAAAGGTTAAATGCTCCAGTTCTCAGCTTTAGGCAGAGCCAATCATTCTGAAGAGGCTCTGTTGTCCGTCCTGTCTGTCCATCCCCCTCCACCACCCCTTTAATTGGGTCTTTATTTCATGTAATATTTCTTTTTCTCTTGCTTGTGTGTGAGCTCTCTCCCTCGCGCTCGTCCACACACACTCGCCCACTCGCCCTCTTTAAAACATCTTAATAGCAGCCACTTTAAAACCACGCAGCAGCTCTTTTCCTAGACCTCTTTACAACGGGCTGGATAACATCTCCATCACACGAGGCAAGTTTAATGAGTTAAATCTCTCAAGGGTTTCAGTGTTTGCTTCCAGGGTTGCAAACGTGATTGCCCTATTTTATTTTATATCTGTTTTTCCGGGGGTGGATGGTGCTGTGCCTGGCAGAGGGCTCTGGCTTTGGCAGCTCTCACCCTGGTGCCAGCCTGGGTACCACTGATGCATCCCTCCCTTCCTCCCTCTCTTGCATCCTTCTGACTCCTCTCCCGACACAGGAATGAGTCAGAGACAATATGTTGTGGATCAGCAGCGGAGGGAGTCACGGGAGCATCCCTGTTCTCTTCTGCCCTCAGCAGGGAGAGGAGAAGGAAAGCTGGAAGCACCTCCTGAACTACCTACTGCGCATCTCCTCCGACGCTTCCCCCAGCAGGAGGAATCAAACACCGAAGGAACAGGCCAAAAAGTTATCAAATTTGTGTGCTTCAAAGCTTCTGGAAAAAGTTATCTTCTGTAGGGTCGTCAGCCCCCTGTGTTTTTTTGAATGTGCACGTGGTAGAGGTAAAAATGGAGATGTTAAAAGTTCGTCCTGATAAAGAAGGACGACAGAAAATCCAAAGGCAGGAGGGGCTCAGCATCCTGCCCTCTGGCTCTAACCCATACGGGAAAGGGTTAAAATAGTCAGTATTTAACTTCAGACAGTGCTGTGTGTCACACATACCTACTTCACAGCTGCTGGACTGGCTCTCAGGCAGGTCCCTGACATGCCCGAGATCAGACAAGGGATTTGGGGGGGTTTATGCTAAACAGGAGCAGCTGTGATGATCCAAACCGCCTTTCTGTGACCAAACTTCCCTGATTCTGCAGAGCTGGGAAAGAAAACCAGAAGGAAAACCCAGGTGTCCTCACTTGGCGTGGTGTTGGCTGTTCCCGCTGATGAATGAGCCTGGTCCATAAACGTTGAACTTTGATTAATTCCCGGTGTCCAAAACCTGCTAGAACTTGGCCATTTGGCCTCATTGAAAGCAGCACTCAGATGTCACCGTGATAGGAAAAGCAGAAACCACCTACAGCAGCAGCAGGGGCTGTAAAACATCTCGGGAGGAGAAAGTGACAGCTCGGAGTCATCTCACTTACCATCCCTAAAGGACTGCGCCGGCATAAAGCTGCGCGGCGTGAACGGAGCCGCTCGCGCTTACACCAACAAAGCTATGATGAATTGAACTAAATGAACTGAGGCAGTCCATAAAAAGTGTTTGCCTTCTTTTTAGGCCTGGAATTGGAGTTTATGAAGTGATTGTTCAAGATAAACAGGAGCCGCTGCAATAAGTTCAAACTAGTTTAGAAAAACTGTATATCCGTATCCCATAAATGTTTTATTATTTTGGTTTTTTTTCCTCCCCCTCTGAGAGCTAATGTTTTGCCTCGGATTGTTTACGTTTCCAAGCGTTTGACCTGAAACATCAGCAATGCTAATGACATTTAAAAGTAATATAATGGATTTATGATACTGTCATTTAATTTGGAGGCTTCAAAATGCCAAATTGAACATTAATTTCTGCAGCTGGCCGCTGCGGCAGGTCAGCATCATCCTTGGCGCCCCGAGCTCACTGTGCCTCGCCGAGGGGATGGCCCCAATTCAGCTGAGTTGGTTAGAGAAGGGCTCTACCTCCTTGACACCCCATCCCATACCTCCAGAAATCAGTCCTGAAGTTCTCCATCTCCCCCCACCCCAGCTTGTCCCCTTCTATTAGAGAACACTCCTGTTAAAAGCCAGGAGTTGTATTTATTTGGTGCGGTGCTGTCTAAACACACCGTGCCACGGAACAAAGGCATTGTAATTCCCCTGGTGAATATTAGAAATAGATGCACATATGTACAGAGCTTTTCAGAATACTGTAATTATATTTATCTTCCTGCTCTTGCTTGTAAATTTTTTATTTATTTTTTTCCCCCTGGAAGATTAAAGCCGGCGTTTTACAATCCAGGCTGCACTTCCCTTCATCCCCTTCCCGCAAACTGGCGAGATGTTGTCAAAGCCTTCACTCACATTTGTCAGTTCCAAAGGTGTTTCCCTGTTTGCCATAAACCAATATATAGTGGTGGTAGCCTTTCCCTGCAGTAAATTAACAGCTGAGGCATCAGCTGAGCTCTCCAGGCTGGCTCTGCATCAGCCCTGGTGACACTTGGCCACCAACGGCCGCTGCAGAACTTCTGCCCAAGTCCCATCCTGGGAAGCATCACGACCGCCACGCGAATGGTGACTGGGAGCTGTGGTCCTTCTGGAAGAGAGGATGGGAAATAATTGAGGTTCTAAAATAAGCAGCTGCTCTCTAGTTAGCGTTAATGAGCGGATGAGATTTAATTAATTTGGTCCAGCAAGTGGGTCAGCGCTTTCCCCAGCCAGAGAGAAGGTGTCGTGGATGGGGGAGTGCAGGAGAGGATGCTGCCCCTTTATTAAATAAGGGGAGATTTTGAGTGAGATTTTGGTTTGACTTTATAACCTGCTCGAGGCAGTTGGCTATTGCAACTCGGACCTTAGAAGACACCAGATCAAGAAACTCAACCACCACCTGACGTGGCAGTTGTCTTCCAGCCCATTTCTGCTTCGCCTAACACGGATAATTTTAGCTTGTGTGAAATTAAAATCCCCTCCCGCCCTGCTTCCTTTGCAGCCCCACTTCTTCCTGCTCGTCAAAGTAATAAAAAACCAACTCCTCCCAGCTCTACCTTAAGGTAAACAGCATTAATTTAGCAACAAAACAGCACGGGCTGAAACGTGGGCTGCTGAGGAGCCTGAGAGCAGCCCCGGGGAGCAAGGGATGCGGCGCCGGCCTTGACTTCGATTTCTCACTTCTGCTTGGTGTTTCTGACTCGAGCTGGTGTGTATCCACCACCTTTTATTTAAACATAGGAGAGTGTTGTTTTTCTTTTTCTTTTTTTTTTAATTTAAATTAGATCTCAGAAAATAGATACCGTGCACCTTTGTGTTGGTAAGAAAAAGAAGTGGTGTCATTCATGTCAGATAATTGGTGGTTTTAGCTCTCTGCAGAATAAATTACAGCAGTCGTATAATGGCCTTTCATCCAATCACTTCTCTACTCCAGATCTAGACTTGAAATGAGGTTTGTTGAAAACATCATTTCAGGGATTATTGACCACAGCAAAAACCTTGTTGTACATGTTCTTTGTATGTATTGAAAATACGTGAGTTAAAAAGGGAATAGTTGGTGCTTTGCCGGTGAATTGGAAGCTGCTCCCTGGGATCAGTGGGAGGCACGAGGCTCTGGGGGGCACGTTCAGTCTCTCTTCTCCCTCCAGAAAGAGGATGGGAGGTGGGGACTCGGTGCTCCGGGTAGGAGAGTCCCTGGAAAAACAGGCTGCACCATCCTTTAGGGTGGATTTAGCAAGAGGGGACATCATTTAGCCCATTTGTTTGCCTGTTGGGGATGTTTTGATGTCTTTTGACTTCTAAACTGTTACCTTCTGTGTGTTTAAATGACTGTTGTTTAGGTAATATGCAAAAAGGGTGTGTGGATATGATGAGTGAGTTGCACAGGTTGCTCTTTCGGGCTTGATTGCCTTTTTTTTCTCCTAGATGTATGGTTCCTGCAATCCTTGTCCCTTTCTGGGGCCTCTCTGTAGTGGAGAAGTGCATTAGGATAATCTCACATCAGGTGCCAAAGAGTTCAAGCCAATCTTTACGTGAGAAAAGGTTAAAAGACAACGTGGTCATAATCTACAAATACCAACGTGGGGAAGAATAAAAGGCAGTAAAAGACTTCAAAGCTGAGCAGAAAAAGAAATAATAGGGGAAAAAAAAAGTGTAACTGGGTTCTGTGGCTGGAAACTGATGGCAGACAAATTCAAATGAGAATTGAAGTGTTTGTTTTGACAGTCACAGTAATTAACCATTGGAGAAAATTGCCAGGGGATATGGTAGATGCTCCATCACTCACAAGTTTTATAAATAAAGGCTGAATGTCTTTATAAAACAAAACACCATTTCTTTGGGGGTGGGGGGAAAGGGGGGGAAGTTGTGGATGAGCCACAGGACCTGTGTATATTAAATTTCTGGGTTTGAGTTCAGGTTGGCCTGGAGGAGCTCCATGGATCTTGCTGGCATCTAAATCTGGGGACCCATTCCTTTGGAGCCCTGGCTTTTGGGTAACACAGAGCCCGGTGTTGCCTTGTGCTCTTTGAGTCATTTTTCACTCTTGTAAGAATTCCGGGGCTCTCTGGCTCCGAGCTGAACAAAGCCCTGCTTGAGGAACATAATAGACCCCACCAAAGCCGAGCTGGTCTTGCAGCACTTGTCACAGCGAGCGAAACAACTCTGATGGAATAATTGATCATTTGCTTGACTAAGGATCAAAGCACCTGAAACTTGGTCACCTCTGTCTGCCATAGCGTGCCCTGAAAGAATAAATTCTTGAAAAATAGTCTTTTCCACCTATATTATTTACTCCCTTTTCCCACTCATTCTCATTTCAGTCTAGTACAAAACCTGACAGCTCGGAGGCCCGTATGATGGTGCTACAGCCACCACCATTAGCTTCTGCAGCTCTGGTTTTCTAAAGCAAGCCAGGGGATTTAGACATCCCAGCTTTGCATACGGATGAATGGGGAATGAGGTTTGCCAGCCTCCCGAGCAGCTTGGGAAACTCCAGCTCCTCCTATTTCTGTTTCACTGTTTAACTTCTGCTACTCGGGGAAAGTTCCCCCAGTCTCTACCCGCTGAGACCAAGAGGGAAGAGCCTGCCCAGATGCTCTCGCTCCTTGATTTTCATTTAGCCCCTGTGAGGATTTCCCCAACCGCTGTCGAGGAGGAGTCTGCGTTTGTGGGAGGGGAAAGTTCCTTTCTTGCCTGCTTCTTTTCCTTTTGGCCAAATTATATGACCCCTACCAACAGTCTGGGTACTAGTAAAACCAGAGCCACCGTAGCAAAGCAAGGTTTTGGTGCTGATGTAGATGAAGCCCATATCTTTTTATTTTCTTCTTACACCGTGCCTGTTTCAGAGCTCAAGGGCCATCTTTTATGCGACTGCTGCTGCTCCTGGAGCTAACGGTTCCTTTGCTTCTCGTCTGTCAACCTGCTGTGGCTGCCTCGCATTTCCCTCCTGCTGCATTGTTCAGCTGTTTGGAATTTGCTTCCAAAAGGCACCAAGTGTATTTGTTTTAAATCTCCAGATGGATCCTTGCTGTTCCCACTTTCTTTTAAAGCTGTATCGTTTGGGGAGAGCATCTTGTAGCCCCTAAGGAAATAACACAGACAGGGTAAAGGAAAAAAAAAAATCCCTTTCTTTGGGTGGAATTCACGTCTAGCAAATCAGAAATAAGATCTCAGCACTCTGAGAACTGTAAAATAAATTCTCCAGAAATAGAAAATACTTTTATCTTGTTTTCTTCCCAGTTTGTAGTGTGTGGATACGTGGGAAGAGCATACCGACACCATGACTCTCCCCTTCTGATCAAAACCTGTCTCTGGAGAAATTGGTGAGGCAGGAATAGGACCAGTGGAAACATCTGATGCGGAGCGAGCAGGTGGGATGCTGGATGCAGTCATCCAGTGCCTCATCCTGCTCCTCACACCTTCCAAGGTTGACTCCCTGCTCTTCTTGCTTCCTTTCCCCTGTTAGCGACAGCCTGGAGCGATTATTCCCCGTGTTCCCATCGAGAATCGAAAGTGCTTCTGAGCTCTCTAAAGGCAGAAAATCATTGAAAACCAGTAAAAGTCCATCTATTCTGAGAACTGCAAAAAAATCCAGCTATGCAGGCGAAGCCTTGCCATTGTGGCATCACCTGAGCCTTTGCCTGAATGGGAAATATCACTATTTATGGAGAAGGAGATAAGTGCTGTGCTCACAGGAGGTGTGTTGGGGTGTCAGGAGGGAGCCCCAGGCAGTGCCAAGTCTCAGGTGCTGACTGTGTGTAGAGAGGTGGAAGAGAAAAATAGCCTTTAGGAGGATCAAATAGTGGACTTTAAAAAAAGAATAATAAAAAAAATCAGGTTTGATTCAAAGGGTTGAAAAAAAAAAAGGAAGATGTAAATGTAGTTTTGGAAGGTGTGAAGAATTATGGTGCGGGGCTGGGACCCAGCGGGGAGGGTTTCAAGCCAGAGCAAAGTTTTACAGCCCCGTTATAAACCCTGCGAAACAGGGTTGAGAGGAAAAACCTTGACCCTCTCTGAGGCTGCCAGGTGCTGTGCTGGCGACAGCGTGGTCTTGCTGTGGACTTCATTAGCCAAAGGGAAAACATCTTCATCCTCTGCAGCGCTCCCGGGGGAGTCGGGTTAATAGGAACCAGATCACGGGCAGCGCCGAGACTTTTGTCAACTCCGGAGAAACAAACCGCAATTTGATTGTTCCCTCCACGAGGAGATCAGGGAGGAGATAGGGTCCAGCTGTCCAGCCATCTAGGAGACTAATTAGTCCAATTAATTAAGAAGTTGCTCCGTGTTTCCCCAGTGTCACACAGGGCTCTGAGAGAGAGAATGACAAGGGTGTAGAGAGCGAGAGGTCATAGGGAAAGCTTAATGTCTGTTGGGGTAGATATACAGTAATTAAGTGACAATAGACAGGAACTTTGCAGCTAGAAGAGTGCTAATTAAAACCTGTAGGGTACTATTCTCCCTCTGGGTATGCAGCATGTGCCCCTGCATCCCACTGGCATAGATGGGACCGATCCGACAAGGAGCAATTTACTCTTGGAACACCAGCAAGACTTTTGCTTGGTGGCCTTTGCACAGGTGCCATATCTCAGATATCTCACAGCATATCTCAGATAGCTTTTTGGGTGCCAGGAATGTCTGTGGAGAAACCAGATGTTAGCTCTGTTTTATGGATGGGAAAACTGAAGTCTACAGTGAGTGTGGCTCCTCCATGGCCAGGATTCCCAGTGGTGGAAGCTCAGGATGTTCCATCCTTCAGCAAGGAGCGTTTGGTTTACTGGTGGCTTGCTCAGGGAGTCTTGCTGTGGTGAGGTGACTTGGAATTTTTTGGATTTATGTGCATAACTGTGTCCTAGCTCGTTCTTATGGCCCAGGAAGATGTTTTCTTCTCTTAAGTCTTTGATCAGAGGCGATGTGGCACCCCAAGGCCTCATGGATAAAGAGGAGACCCAACGCGACCGAGTAGGATATTTGCTTTTCTGCCATCCACGTGCTATTCATACTTCATACCCGCAGCGGGGAGAGCCATCCTCAGTGGAAAGCTAAGCAACAAACGTTAACATTTCCTGTTAAAACCTGAGCCAATCCACTTGATAATCCAGACACGGCGTCCTGAGTGAGCATTGCTGTTGGATAATCACACAGTGGTGTGGCCTTTTGCCCTCGTGCCTCGCACAACACACCCGAGGCGTGAGATTAGGCTCCAATAATAACACACCCCGTCGTGCCTTTTTGCTCAATTGATAAACCTGCTGTATTAGGAGATATTGTCATAAAACTGAATGGCACCCTGTAAACCTGAATCACTCTCTCTCTTCCTTGTAGCCGGGGAATTAGATGTTCCAGCTCCTGTCTTGGCTTTATTTCACATCCACAATATGCAAGAGACTATATAAGCTGCTGCTTTATTATTTTTAAAACACTATGAGTGACTCCGGTGCTGTATAAATATCTGTTTTATATACTTTGTCTGATTCCCCTCTTGCTTGCTGTTGTGTAACTCCACTGACTTCCACGCGGGTCGTTTTGGGTTTATATCCTGGCTGGAAAAGCAGAATTTTACCCCTTTTCTTTTTTCTCCAGAGAAAATGTGAGGGGAAACGCTACTGCTGTGTATGTAGCTCTGCATGGAATTGAAGTTTTTCTTTGCCAGGGGTGTGTGTCCATGCGATGTGGACACCCCTGGTGCTCCTGTAGGGGTTTTTAGTCCTTTGCTGGACCTTCTACTTGAGCTGCAGGTTCATAAACAGGGTTGGGAGAACATCAGGATGGAGAAAACACGGTGGCTGGGGATGCTCATGGGAGCTTTTTCCTAACAGAGATGACAAACTAGAAATAGGCTCTTATTTTTACCTCTACAAAAGCATCTCCCTCCCCACCTTGTGAAATTCCCCGCTTTTGTAAACATGTTCTTATGAAGTTGATGTCGGGAGCTCCGAAGTCCAGCGGATTTCCATAACAGAGTGGCACCCCCGGGGTGCCCTGGCTCCGTAGCAGATTGATTAACAAAGCCTCGGGCCGGGGGTGGCCGCCCGGGGTGACTCGGTGGCCCGTGCGGTGCTCCCCGCCGGGCGGCACGCTGCTCGGCCAGGGCCGGCCACTTCTTCCCGTGTCTGTCCCCTCCCCGGGCTAGGGATTAAGCGGGAAGTGATACAAAAGGCACATATGCTCCTGTGTCCAGTCCTGTCTATTCATATGTGTGTTACTTAGCCTAATAAGGATTAGACTTAATGAATTGGAAGGAGTTAACAATATAAAGAGGCGATAGAAAAAGGCCTAAGTAGTCGTAATTCCATTTCATGTAGCTTTGGTGTTGCTTTGCTTTCAGCGAATAGGTGTAATCCTCTTTGAAATCAAAGGTGGTACAAAGTATGAATTTAAATTTGACATTTACAGCTCCTGTAAGATTTAGTATTCCAGAAAGGTTTGCTCTTCAAAAAAAAAAAGAAGGAAAAAAAAAAAAAAAAGCCAGGCACGCCATCTGCTCCCCGGGACTGTCCCTCCACGTGGCTCCTGCACAAAAGTTTTGTGGCAGCGGGGCTTTTCCAGCAGGAGAAACACCAGGGCCTGGGGATGGGGTAGCACCTGGGAGTCACATCTCTACCTTTTGCAGATCTTGCACTGGGTTCATAGAANTGATTCCCTTATGCCGTTTCTGTTCCCCTGCGTGGGAGATGCCAAGTGAGCTCCGTTGGAGGCACCTGCTGGCATCCTGTCCCCAGCTTGTGCCAGACAGAGCCAAGGGAAGCTGTGCCCATGAGGCTGCCTGGCTGCCGTCCTGCTGGGGACAAGGTCTCCGGTGACATCAGAGTCCCCTTGGCTGTGTTTGCCCCGTAAGCACCACTTTGGCCACTCACACACTTATTTTTTCTTGTAGTTTTAAAGAGAAATCACAGCGTTATCCCGTGGTGATGTGTATCACAAACAGTTTTACTCTGTGGAGATAAATGGGTGTAAAAACAACCTAAGTGTAAAAAAAAAAGCCCTGGGACTCCTGGGGATGCCTTCTGCTCTTCAAATTGGCAATAGATGGAGCTGCCTTTCTTTAACCTGTGGTATGGGATGCCTGGAATGAACCCGGAGCTGGGATCCAGGACATGGCTGGGCACAGGTGAACACAGAGCACTGACTTTTTGTCCCCCAAAACATACAGTATAACATCTTACTGCTTTTTTAAAACGCATCTTCCCTTTAGACCTTCCAGGGCTTTTGCCGTATGCCCAGCTTTAAAACACATCGAGCTTCCCCCTACCTTTGGGAACAACCTCCCCAGAGATGCCCAAGCATGGCACTCTGGTGGCTTGAGAATGGGAATAACAAATTTGGGGAATTTAGGGAGTGTGAGTTGGCAGAGAAGGCTGGGCTGGGGGGTACCAGCCTCACTGCTGTCCTCAAAGATAGTCTTTTTCTTGCTCCTGAGAGCAGACAGGCTCTGCGTGGAGGTGTCATTTGCTGCCTGTCCCTTATGTCATTGATTTTTAAGTCGTTAATTAACGCTAGGTGTCAGCCTGGAAGATGAATTCTGGCCTTCGTCTCCCTTCTCTTTTGTTTTTTGGATTGTAAATGTTATAGATCTCCCATGATGGAGGGACGAGGGGTCAAAGGACATGAGAGCATCTCTGCATATGTGCACACAGTCCTCCCGAACTGCCCATCTGTATCGCTCAGTGGATGGGGATGGACACACACACACACACACACACACACACACCCCTACACCTTTTGTTGCCTGTGTCACTTCAGATAGAGACGTACCAGCTCTGGAGGGACAGTATGGCTGGGTGTGCAGGGTGTAGGGGAATGCTCTTGGTGTATGGCTGTGCTAGATTTCACCACTTCTGGTGTTTCACCATTCCTGGAGAGACAGGAAGACTGTCCAGAAGGGACAGTCTGTGCAAAAGGAGGGGTTTCTCCCCACCATACCATCCTTACTTAGCTGCAGACCAGCTGCATGGCACCAGGGAGGGAGGACGAAGGAGGAGCATATTCTCTTCTTCACCCATATTTGGAGCTCTTTGCGGTTGTCAGTAACTGTGCTTTTAGCCTCATTTAGTAACAACTTGAAACTGAAGCTGCCAGTGGGGTTTTCCAGGCTACAGCAAGATGGGATCAGTTTGTTCTTCTTTGTACAGCTGAGTGGAAAAAGCCTAAAGTGTCCCCTGTGGCTGGTCTTCCAGGACTTGTCCCTTCCCAGAGGTGGCCAGCAGCGATGATGCTGCCAAGGCTCCTTGCACTCTGCGTATCCCGGGTGGAAGAGGAGCCTGTGGACCCCTGTGTTTCATGAACTGGTGTGGTCTGGGCCACCTTGACTTGGTGTCACCTCCTTACACCCCGTAAGGAACAGCAGAACTCTGTAGTAGAGCTGATCTCTGAAAAAAATAACTTAGGCTGAGAGTAGACTCAATAATTATTTCAAACTGTCCGTTGCTGTGAGCTGCAGTAAGTGGGAATTCTCAGTATCGTGTTCATCATCCTATTTTTTCCTAATCCGTATTAATTTGAGGTGTATCCTTGTTCTCTGCAGACACCGGCTGCTTGAGGTGGCTCGGAGGAAGTGGGATTGTTTGTGTTTTCCTACTTGGGTGGAAAGAAAAGGAAACAGAGAGGTGGCAATGCCACTTGAAAGGCAAACTTTAAAAACACCGAGCCTGTGTGTGCTGTACATAGCCCCTGGACAGGATACTGGGGATAATAATAGCAGAGCATCCAGCCTGTGCAGCAGGAACAGTGTGTTGGGCAGAAGGGAATTTAAAAGGATTAAGGAAGCAGGTACTGCAGGACTCGGTGATTTGTAAAATCTGATCTATTCCCCAAACCCCCCAAATGAAGTGTTTTTCAAAAGTCTCTTTAGAAGACCCCCTAAGGGTGAAACATAATCTTTGCTGGGAATTGTCAGTGGTGTTTCCCCATCCTTCCCACCCACATCCCCCCCCAAAAAAAAAAAAAGAAAGAAAAGGTAAGAGAAGTTTGTGATTGCTGCTGGCAGAGACTTCATCCCAGTTCCCCTCCCGTTTGGTGCCTTGATTTCATCAGGGGCTGAGCTGCATCCTGCGGTACCCAGGATGCTGTTGAAGGACCCTTGTGACCGTGTCGGTTCTAGCTGCTGTCAGTTGGGTTTAAACAGCCCTAACAAAATACACAATCTGATTTTGGAGCATTTCAGGCTCTAGAGGATAAATAATTCAGTTACCAAGTTGCCTTCCTGGTATCATGTTTTTTTACACCGTGAAGTGTATGAGAAGTCTCAGGATTTCCTCTGCTTCACTTGCTGTTCCCGACAGAGTCTTTATTGTTTTGGAATATCTTGTGTTGTGTTTGGTTTTCTAACTTCTCACATAACATTTCATTTTCTGGTGGTTTTGAGGAATGGATTCTGAAATCTGCTGCCTTTTTTGCCTGTCCATGGGGCAGGAGGGGACAGGTCCAGCCCGGTGGAGGTGATGGGGAGCCAGGCAGTGCTGCCCACGTGCTTGTAAACATGCAAATTGGCACCTTCGCTCAGTTTTATTTAAACAAAATCTAAGATTACCAGGTTTTTCAAGAGAAATGCCCCAAGTTGCATGCCCACACAGCAAGTGGAGCCACCTGGGCTTTGAGGTTTCCTTTCCCAACATGGGTAATTCCCGATGCCACCACAGCCACGTTGTTCTTCATGCCCTGCCAGGTGGACACGGTGCTGCTCTGTCACCCCAATTCCAGCCTAGTGGAGTAGACTTTACTCTTGATTACAGTCTATTTTTTTTCTTTGGTACTTTTGGACAAATTCTGATTTTTTATGATGCCACCTTACTGCCTTGGGTGGGTCGCTGTTGTTTTCCTGTTGTGATTTTTCCCTTCTGCTGTGTTTTTGCTCACTGACCTTGGAGGAGATCCGTGTCTTATCCCTCTTCCTCCATCCCATCTCCTCCAGCCAAGGAGAGGTTCCACGCTCCAGTTGACTGCCTGCTCCCTTCTTCTCTTTGGAAGAAGGAAAACATCTCCCCTTGGAAGCCACATAAACAAGAGGGATGAGTGGGAGGAGGAACCATGCTGCTCAGTGAAAGTTTGGGGTGTTTGATTTACAAGAAACCGTTGATGACCTGATTGCTGACACTGTTAAAAAAACCAAAACAAGCTCCAGGAGTAGAAATTGTAAATGAGCTTTGGAAGGAGTGATGCTAATTTTTCCCATGCATGGATTTAAAGCAGGCTGAGCTTGTTTTCCAGCTTGGAGGCTGATCCAGCTACACACACTGTTAATCCACTGTCCCCTCGCTGTACTGTAAATCAATGGGCAGGTCACACGCTGAGTGTTTTCATACACCGGGGTTAAGAGCGGGCCTTGGACCCGGTGGCTTCAGGTCACTCCAGCATCACAGGCTGAAGGTTGATGCTCTCAATGGTGGGATTTTGGGGTAAGCTTTTATTAAGTGGGAGAATAATATCTTTCGTGGTCCAGAGGGTTTTTCTGGGAGAGCTTTGGGTTGCGCAATTAATCATCGACTGTGTTTGGCTCCTTTTTCCTCGTCCCCAGAGGACACGAGGAGCAGAGAGCTAAGGTCATGGAAAGCCCTGTTTGAAATGGGCAGCTCTTGGCTGTCATTCATCCTCGGCTGTTCAGAAACCTTAGTGTTTTTCTACAGTTCTGATAATTTTTTCTCTTTGTGTCTTGGATTTTCTCCTGAGAATTTCCCATTTTCTATGTATTTCCTACTTTTCTGTATATATATGTGTGTGTGTGTGTGTGTATCCATGTGAAACATCACAGAAGCACTGAAAAAATGCAGAAAGTTCTTAAGTCAGGCTGTTGTAAGCTTGAGACACAGCCCACGTTAGTTGAGAAAGCTCACTCCGATCTTGCAGGACGCGTTTGGGATAATGTCAGAAATTTGGGAGCAGAGGCCTCAGGCCACATTCAGGACTGGCAGATTTGGGCATAACAAAAATCCACCCAAAGAAAACGCTTGGCTGAGCTCCTGGGTTTCCTCTGACATTCATTCACGCCAGGAAAAGACAAATTTGGCTGAACCTCCTTGTCCTGTGGTCCTGTGTGTGCGCTCTCGTCCTGGAGAAGGTGTTTGTTTGAGAGCAGAAAGGTCTCCCTGTAGGACTGAAGTTCATTTCTGTGC
Source organism: Thinocorus orbignyianus (assembly GCA_013400375.1). NCBI lineage: Eukaryota > Metazoa > Chordata > Aves > Ciconiiformes > Thinocoridae > Thinocorus > Thinocorus orbignyianus. The sequence goes on along the minus strand of VXBW01005078.1, from coordinate 109,813 downwards.
ATAAATCTCTGCAAAATCAAGTTTTAAGCACGCAAACACCTTTGGGGACATGGTGATCCCAGTCGTGGGGTGCCCTGGGTCCTGCTGTGAGCATCCCTGACATCTCCTCTGCTTGCTCCCGTGGTGAAGGATCTCCTGTAAAGACAACAAACAGAACGCTGTGAAGTATGCGTCCCCTTAAATCAAATCCTGGCACAAAGCAAGGTCCCGTTTTCAGCAGGACACTGGCTCTTGGAAATTTACAGTATGCTTGGTTAAGACGAGTGATTTTATTCCCTAAGCAAGCAGCCCTGTGCTGTGCAGGTGTTGCAGTGCTGCCAACACAGGCTGTAAATATCTCTGGACAACAAAAAACTGTTCATTAAAGAAATGTACCTTCAGCACTTAAATCCCCCTCTATAAAGCTGCTTGTTCCTGCGTTTGACTGTGACCAGATCTCTCTGATTCCCTGTCCGTGTCTGGTGGGTAATATCTGCAAGGGATGTGTTACCACTTCGTTAGCCGGTTCCTCCCTTCCCTCTGCTTTTAGATGTCCTTAGCATGACAATATCCCGTTATCCTCCTGCCATCTTCCAGCCGGTGACACGGGGACTCATACTCAGATCTTTCATCCAAGTCTTGGCTATTTTCACCATTCAGAACGAGCCATTGTTAAAGTGACATCTTAATGCCAGTTATCGGATTGATCTATTACCTGTCTCCTTACATAGGGATGAGGAAAAGAAATGAGAGAATCCTTTAATCATTGGAATTGGAGAAATATAGCTTAAGAAAGCCTCTAACAACGAACAACTTGTTTTAAAAGTTAGTGAGTTTCGTGTGTTTCGCTTTAATAAGTGGGTTTATTCCAGCAGAAAGAGAGGGCTTTATGTCCCTTGGACTCAAAGGGGTTTAATGACATTGAACCCCATTCCATGTGTGTGAGCAGGGTGGGTGAGACCACCCCTCTTTTCAGGGAGCACAGAAATCCCACCTTAGCGAAAATTATCCCTTAACAAAATCTTCCTGTTTGTCTCTTCAGGCCTAAAATGGGGCAGAAGATCTGGGGAGTCTCTTTTAACGGGCTGCAGAACCAGATGTTCTTCCCACGTAGAGGCCAATTCAGCACCTTCTGCCTGTTCCGGAGTAAATGAAATTGTAGAAATAATAATTAACAGTAACGAATGTAAAGATTGAGGAGAGACATGCAGGAACAACACTTAATGGATAGACAGGGCATCTTTCACGGGACGTGTTAACGAGGCAAAAATTGATTGGGGAGCCTTGGTTGGGATAGATGCGCTTTCCCGGCGTGAAATGCCTTTGCCGATTTTTATCGTGGTTTGGAAACAACTCCTTGCCCTTCCGTGCCGTGGCTTTTATAAACAAGTGTTCTGTTTGAAAATACGTGTTAAACCGTGTTAAGTGATGTAAGCAAATAACACATGTGCTGGGTTGGAGATCCTTTATGCCGGTGGGTGGAAGCTGGTTTGCATACTGATTTGTAGCCCTGCCTTCGCCGCTGCTGGCACCTGATCTTTCTTGCAAACGAGGCTCTTCTGCCTCGAGGGTTCTCCTCCGATTAAGTAATAAATAAATAAGGATAAAACGAACGTAGCCTTGCCAAAAAGAATTTTGGAGGTTTAAAAAAAAAAACAAAAAAAGAGAAGGATGTAGAGGGGGTTGCTATTGATCTGAGCTATTAAAACATCACGGCTGCTTCTCAGCGTTAAATGGCGATAGGCTTGGGAGGTGAATATGGAGAGAAAGAGTGAAGATTAAGGGGTTTGTTTGCTGGTGGGGGTTGGTTTGGTTTGGTTTTTTTCTTGATGGTTCCTTACTATCATCCACAGTCTGTGTGCTTGCAGAAACGTAGCAGGTTCTGCCGGAGTCGATTCCCTCTGATGAAATGTTGCTTTTCCAATCGGGCTTGCGGGAGTTTATTTTTGGAAGCCCCAGAAAGGAATCCAACCCTAAATCCCTCGTCATCTTAAACTCTCAGATTGCAGGGGTTTGTCTGATGCCTTAAACCTGACACCCTCTTACCTAATGGCCTTCAGATGGTCCCTGCGATAGCCCTCAAAGATTTTATCCCAGCCCCTGTGCCCTGGCAGAGCTTGCCCACAGCTCCCAACAACAGCCAGACAAATGGGATGAGCTACTCCGAGCTCAGCAAGGAGATGATGCTTGGGGATCCCAAGGAGGGATGCTCGGGGAGGAGATGACATTTGGGTGATGCTTTTTTTGGTGTATCTCACCTGGGATGTGGCTGGTGTTGCTTTATCAGGCTCAGGTGTGAGGATGCTCAGACAAACTCTTCTGCCAGAGGTCATGGCTCCTTCCAAGCCCATCCCCGTGGCCTCCGTGCCGGGGAAAACTTCCTCGTGCTGCAGAAATAACTGCAAAGCACCAGCAACATTGGCTGTGGTCTGTGTTTGGAAAAATAAAAGGAAACCAAACTCTATAATGTTTTATAGCTGCTGCCACGGTGTCAAACCCAACCGTAGTATACTGCGGTACTTGGCTTGTTATGAAGGGTAAGCCAAGGGCAGGCAAAAAAAAAAACCCTTGTTTTTTTTTTTAATATTATTAAACTTCAAGTGTTCCAAGTTGCTACAAAGAATAAAGAGTAAATTTAAAAAGGGACTGTGAAAAATGGGGCAATGAACATCTGTGCTGTGTTGATTTATCCGGTAAAAACAAGCAGAGGAGTGAGAGCAGGAGCAGTTTCTGCGCGGCGTCGGGCGGTTGCAGGGAGCGTGTTTGCTGTGTGGTGCTGGGGTGAGAGGAGAGAAACCCCAGCCTCCACCACCAGAGCCTCTGATGTTAATCTTGGTGATGGGGAGGGAAATATTGACAGCAGGATGGTGCTCTCTGGCTTGAATGACGGGCCATATGTTTGTAAAATAGACTGAAGTACCAAATAGAAAAGGCACGGGCAAGTGGAGAGAGAGAGAGAGACGTATTTTCTCTTTACATGTAAAACTTCCAACACTTGGCAGGAGCCCAGCAGCAATTAATCAGCAGGAGCCTTTTAGAAAGCCTCTTCCTAGGAAATAAGGGTACAGAAAAATCCTTTAAATTAAACATAATTTAAAACAAAGTAGTGTGTCAATAGGGAAAAGAAAAAAAAAAGCATGGAGGATGGATCTACAATAAATACAGATGACTGGGTATAAACCCATCAGGCCTGATCCTGGTCTGGTGCCCATCTGTGCCACCGTATCCCTCTGGGACTCCAAATTTTTGCACAGGGATGAGCAGGACAGTGGGGTCGGGGTTGTCCTGGGGGCCTGCAAGCAGCAGGGTTGGGGTGCAGAGTGGGATGCACATCCCTAGGGACTCCCCAACCCCGGGATCCCCCATCCTGGGAACCCTCAATCCCCAGGATCCCCCCATCCCTTGGACCCCCCAAAACCTCCATCCCGTGGTGGAGGAGCTGGGGGGGCTCTCACCATGCAGCAGTGAGCAGGAGAAATGCTGTCGGGGGGGAAGGGAAAGGAAAAAGAGGGAGGCGATCAGATTTCTAAGCACCCTTGAAACCAAAGCTGCACTGTTTATAAACTTCCATAAATATTAATTGATATTTAATAAGGTAGGCAAACACAAGGGAAAGTATTGTTTTGGCCAACTCCTACACAGCGATCCCAGCCAAGCGTGAAAGAGTTTGTGTAACTTTCCTCGGGGGTTAAGAGCAGGTCACCGAAGGTCCTTTTTCCTGGCTGATGTCCCAGCTTTTTAAGCTATAAGGGAACATAGGAGGCTCTGGGGAATTTAACCCAAATACCTGCTGTCTGCAGGGTGAAACTACTTGGCTGCACACAGGGAAGGGGCAGAGCCTGCGACACGGGCATCGCTCCGCACCCAGCCCCGGGGGCCGGGGCTTTCCGGGGGGATTAGGCTGGAAAAGGGGTGACTGTTTTGTCAGATGGGATGTCTGATGAGATAATCAGGGATGTTAATTGATATGCTTTCCCACATAACTTGACAGTTCAAACAGGTGGTGAATAGCCCCCTCCACTAATTCACATCGGGCTGCAGTCCCGCGCCGGGGCTGCGACTCGTGGAGATAAAATGACAGAGAAATAGGTCAGTGGGGGAGAAGGAAAAGCTTTACACCCATCCATGGTCCTCAATTCCCACCAACCCTACTCTGTAGTACAAGTCCCTTCCCCAGGACTCCTTTCCTTAATCTCTGCTACCAAAGGGTGGAGCAAAATGCAAGGGAATGCATTTCTTCCGTTGATTTTTTTCTTTTGGTGACTTGCTGAGGTTTTGCTGCCAGCTCCAGAAAAAAAAAAAGAAGAATCATAAAAATATTTTGTAGTTTTATTTCTCGTTCTCCTATCACGCATGGGCTGATTCATGGATTTGCGCTGAGACTGGGAGGAAAAATCAATGTCACATAGGATGGAGGCTGATATTATAAAATTAAGATCTAAGATTTTTCTGGCCGTAGAGCTGCGCTCCGAGTCAATCTGTTATGGAGGCATGGACTTGGAAGGAGTTTGAACCTTTTTCTCTCCAGCTCCTCTCCCCACAGTGTGGGAATGATTCCGACCCTGCTCCATGCCTGGACCAGCATCCGACCCCTCCTCGCTGCTGGCCAGCTTCAGCTTCCAAAACCACCAGTCCCCAGGTTATTTCATTACCCTTCTGTATGGGGAAGTAGCCAGGAAAACATCTTCAGGGAAACATCTTGTCTGAATCCGTGGTTTTGATTTAGCAAGAAAGTTCATTTTTAAGTAAATGGATGCAACATCTATTCCGATTGCTCATGATTGTTTGTTGGGGTGGGGGTAGCACAGCATGTTTACTGGCTGCTGAAATGCCCTTTCGGAGTCATTCCTCAGGCAGGGATAGCAGCCAGGACCCTTCTCAGGGCAACGTGCAGAATAATTGAGCCAAGGGGAAATTTAGATCAGTTTGGAAAACATGACGGTTCCTGGGCGTCAAAGAAAAGTTGGAGATTTTAGAGAGTTTGGGGTGGGGTTATTTTTTTGTCTTGGTTTGCCTTTCCTATTTCTTTTCTGTTTCCTTCCTTTTTTGGGGGGGTAAAAGAATCCTCATCATTTAACTCGATGCATTTCTCCACTGCTGAGCTTCACTCCAAGAGTTGCGCCTCGTTTGGGAAGCGCTTGGCATCCAAAAGCAAAGCCCTACTGTAGAGCTAAACATCGCTGCCGGTATTTAAGTGGCAGACAAAGGCAGCTTGACAATAGTTGCCTGTCTGTATCGAGTTCACCAGTTTTTAATTACAACACCCCACAGTGGAAATTCCACAAAACATTTTATCCGTGCGTAAAATTCAATTAAACAAACAGAACCCGAAAGAAAGCGTGACATTTGTCACAGCCAAATCCGCGCCGAGGCAGGGTATTTCCTGCTCTTACACACGGGTTATGTCTCAGGATTGACGAGGGAGGGGGTTACCTTTGATGCCATGCAGATGGGAAAATCAAAAATGTAGGGATTAATCCCTCCGAAGCGCGAGCAGGTGGCGGGGGAGGCTGAACCCTTTCCATTTCTCATGACGTGGCTGCGCCGGGGTGTTATGTGATATAATTGTAAGATGGAAAACAGCGAGGGAACTTCTTCTTTTGTATTTCAAAGGCCCACGATGGCATCTTTATTTGATAAAGGAATTGGATTACGTCTAATCCCCGCACTCGGAGGCATTTTATTACTTAGAAAACACACTTTCTTAAAAGCGTCTACAAGCAGGGTGTGAAATATCACTTGCAGGAAAACTGAGGCCAAGTTTTCCAGGGATGAAGAGAAATCCTCGGTGCCTTTCTTTGGGGGATGGGTTCAGATTTAAGGCATTTTTTTATGGAGTCTCAGTTCTGAAAGTAGAATCCAGGCCTTGGCTTTTAACAAGCATCTGATTGAGAGCCCAAAGCTGGAGCCACCCAGCTTGTTAGCCAGGTGCTTAAACCAGTTTATGCTCTGGTTCAGGATATTGTGTAGGAATTTAGATTCTTTCATAATGAATAATACATACATGAAATGTGAGCTCTGTAAATTTAGGGAAACGAGCTGTCAAGCTACCCGAGGAGGACAAATGAAGAGGCGAGTGCCATGAACACAACACGGTGTACATTGTCTCGGGAACTTCCTTTGGCACCGGCGGTGGGACACACTTCACAGATCAAAATAAAAGCTCAAAGGGGAGAAGAGGAATGGTTTAGGTCATTTGTAATGCTGCGGTGGGTCATGAGGGAGGCTCCCATGGGTTTTTGGGAGGAACACGGTTCAAACAGGACCAAGTTCTCCCAAAACAGGCTCAGCAAACTTGCCCAGAGCTGCAGGTGAGGTCCCATTTAGGTCCCTGTGCTTTTATATCCTCCATGGCCTTGCAGAAGTGCTTCCAAACACGGTCTCGTTCCAGTAGTCAAAGTTCCTGAGCAGAAATATCTGCCAGATCGACCATACTGGGAGAAACCTCCCTCACCCCAGTGAGCTCCAGCCTTTTAACACCAGGGTGATCCCTTCTCAGGAGGTGGGTTTTGGTGGTTCTCACCCCGTGCAGGCACCTGGGTAAGGTTCAGTGAGCTCCAGGCAAGGCTGGGAGAAATTCTCTGCTTTCATCTAGGGTTGGCGCTGAGTTTTGAAGTTTTTTTCAGCTGGCAGGATGAGAGATGTAAAGCTTGGAAAATGAAAGGTCTGGTGGGAAAAGCTGGGCTGTGCTTGGGCTGTGTTCAGCTCAGCACCCTTCTGCCCAAACCCTCTCCTTTGGCACCAGAGGGCTGGATTTGAGACCTTTTCATCTCTGCTCTTCTACGTCCTTATATTTAAAATTAGCCTAGTGATCCTTATCTCTGTTATTGTTTGGGTTTTAGAATTGTTCTGAGTCTTTTTGATCCCCTTCTGAGTGTTCTTTAATCATCAGTTGTGTGGCTGATCAGCAAGGCTTGGAGTATCCGTGGTGTGAGGTTTCTGGATCCCTTTTTAGAGGGACTTTGCTGGATTAGAGCAGGCAGGCTGGAGCCTTGGCTTTAGCTCTGTTAAGCTCAGCTCTAGAAAGCAGTGGTGTCTCCTGCAGATGCTACTTGTGCCTCTCACAGGGAGACTCTGAGGTGGGAATGTGGCTTTCCCCAGGCTCCTGGAGAAGCTGAATGTCTCTTTCTCCAGAGGAGGCACAAACCCAGGGTCACGGGTGATAGATTTCCAAGAGGGGACCCGTTTCATTTCATCAACTCTCTCTTAAATCTGTGTTTGCCTAGGAAATGTCCTATGTTGTGATCTCCTCCTACATGCAGTGGGGTTAGGAGGGAGGGATAGAGGATTGCTGAGCACCAGAGCATCCCTTGCCACAAGGTGGACACACCATGATTTGTCAGGATTCTGTGGGTGCCTAGGGCAGAGGTAGGACCCGAGCCCAGCATTCCAATCTTTGGACCTAACAGCTTTTCTTCTGCTTCCCTGAGCTCCCTGCCTGCCTGCGGTGAGATGCATAGCCTTCTCCTGACTGACCAGTGGCCAAAAGCAGAGCAGCATTTTATTCCAGAGGCTGGTATTTCACTATACAAGCGCTTTTGAAATCAGGAAAAATGGGTGGAAATTGCAGTGGGCTTAGCAGACAAAATTGAGCAGTTGACTGTGGCAAGGCACACAGTACTTAAATGCAAGAGCTGATCTAATCGTTGTTCTCGAGGAAGCTTTTTGCTGCATTTTAGCACACAAAGCTTTTCGTTTTCTCTTTTGTGGCTTGAGCTGCTATTTAAGAAAGCAAAAATCAATAAACCTTTCCAGCTTTCAATCTTTTGCCCCAAAAGGTGTTTTTTTGGGTAGTGTTTTGTCATTCATAAGCTGTGGCGACAAATCCTTGACATCATTCGTGGATAGTATCGATCAGCTCTTCCGTTGCGCCAAAGGACAAATAGAAATCATTTATCTGTCTGGACTCCAAAACAGCAAAAGACAAAGGGCTCTGCCAGCCACCCATGACAATCAGCAGCTGAAGGTATTAGCAGGGGGTCAAGTTCAGAGGTCAGCGGTCAAACAGGTTGTCATCAGTTTCTCACAGCTATCAGAGTGGAAAAACCCAGCTGGTTCTTATTAGCCAAATCCGGGGATGCTGGCGGCCGTGGGTGCTCGGTGGCTGGGGATGTGCCCGCTCCAGGGTGCTGCTGCAGGGAGCAGGGCCACTGCCCTGCCCTTCCTAACGGAGAAGAGGTTTGGTTTTATTTATTGGCAAATATGGGGGCCTTAACTCCACCTTCACTCTGCTGTGAAGACAGACGCACCACGAGAAGCTGCAGTTTTCCATCATCTCCTTGCTCTGAGCGTTCCCAGGACCCGTTTGGTTTGATGTTGTTAAAAGATTTTGTTTGGTCTTCTGCACTTGTTTTGGGAACTGCCTCTTCTCGAGACGAGGGTCCTAAACCTGCTGCTTTAAATTTGCCTTCCATGTAGGTCTCTATAAAGGAAGGCAAAAGATTTGAGATTACTGAGCTGGGGCAGCCCCTAACTCTATTTCACCTTGTGTACATACCGCATAGAGGGAAAGTACTGGTTCTGCCTACATACCCTTGCTCTTCACTGTCGTGCCACTAAATTTGAATTAATGAACATTTCCACCAAGTTGAAATGTGGTGCTGTATGAGCTCAGGCCCCAGAGGGAGAGCTTCCCTGGTGGCATCTCCCCAGAGCTATGAGCAGATCACTGCCAGCACCGTGCCTCTGCTGCCTCTGCAGAGTCTTCCAGCCCCGTGTCAACACTGAGCCTCAAGTTGAAGAGATCTAGAAGCAGCAGAAAAAACAGCTAAAAAAACCCCAGCTGCCTCTTTGTACTTGTCTGCAATTAAAATAAACACCTAATGGTCCTCCTTGCTCCAACCCCATGAAAACGTGGGCTGCTCTGAGTTTTATGGGAAACCCTTGATCTGGTAAACTGGAGTCTTGTGTCCTGCTCTGGAGACCTCAATGTAGAAAGGACATTGATGTGTTTTAACGGGTCCAACGGAGGGCCATGANGGGGGTTGGAACTGGATGATCTTTAAGGTTCCTTCCAACTCTGACCACTCTGTGATTCTGTGAGGAAGGTGCTAGTGTCAGCCAAGGGGTCAGGGAGGGTGTTACACACCTCTCTGTACACCTGGCTTGAAAACCAGATGTAGTGAAGGACTGCAGTAGTGTTTCTTGTTGGTGACAGTGTCTACTCTTCAACAGCAACTCCTCTTTTTCTGGGCTGTGAAAGCTTTTGTGGGCTCTCTCCCCTTTCTCTGCCTCCGTCTCGCCGCAGTTATTCTTGAGGTTTTTATTTTAAGGGGGCTGGCAAACAGAGATTCATCTTGTATTTAACCATGAGCACCTCGGTGGAGTTTGACTCAGAGATGATGCTCCTGTGGTACTGACAACTGATGGGGGCAGCCTGGAGAGAAACAGGCTGCACACACTCGGAGGGACGTTTTATTTAAACCCTGACGAGTTGCCTTGTATTCATCAACAACCAGTTGAGGCAACGGAGAGTTTCTTACAAGAAAACGGGCAGCTTTGGTTGCTGTAACAAGGCGCTCTCTTTGCATTTTAGATAGATAGCTGGGGAAGTGCTTGTGCAAACATCGACTCCCTCTGGATAAATAAGCCAAGTCCTCGGTGCCAGGAGCCTCCGTCGCTCCTCGGTGCTACAAAGTCGATGTGGTAAACGTAGCCCTTTGCTTTTAAATTTCTTCCTGTAGATAGAAATTCTGCCTTTTATTTTATTTTATTCTCCCAAGGACACTGTCAAGGTCACCACGAATCCTGATGCTCCAAAGAGTGTATCAGGGATACAAACCCATTTCACCAGGCTATTGTTGTATGTATCCTCCTGTGCATCCAACTTCATTTCCACTTCAATTTTATCAACCTTCCGCTGGAGACTCAAGGAGATAGGAAACAAGTACTGACACGAATTAGCCCGGAGATTGACTGATATAGCTCAGCCCAGGGAATCCTGGGTAAAACCTTCTCCGGGCTCTTTCTCTCTTGCTCTCTCTACCTTTTTTTTTTCTTTTTTTCTTTTTTTTCCCCCCTTTTTCCTTTCTTTTCCCCCCCCTTTTTTTTTTTTTTTCTTTAGCCACTATAACTGTCTTTGTCAGTCACCTGTCAGAGATGTCACCAGCCCTGTCCAGGATGACAGACAGGGCAGGAAGGCTTTTGATGGGGTAATTTGCCAAAAATACCCAGTGTGGTGTATTAAAGATGGCAGCAGGTGGCAAAGGCTCCGGGGAGGAGATAGGCAGCCACGGGTGAAACCACCTTTGCCTTCTCAAAATTGCTGTGAACCCCAGAGGTTTTCCCTGCTTTGCTTTGGAGAATGCGTGGGAGAGCTCCACTGCTGTCCATCCATGCTCTGGGGACATCATGGGGTGTGTAGGGTTGGTTGGGGTGACATCCCAACCTCCTCCCTCTGCCTGTTTGCAGCCTGTCGTCCCTCACCACGGGGCTTGGGATGCCAGGAAGCCTCCGGGATGAGTAAGGGGAGAAGATGCTCTCAGTGATGCATCCCTGGTGTGATGCTGTGTTTCCTCCTGCCCACAGCATGGAGGGGCCCGTGGAGAAGAGCAGGAGAACATCAGCTGATGCTGCTGGTGGTGTCTCCAGGTTTTAATTTTGCTTGGCAGTGAGGGTCCTGGCAAGGAAGAGATTATTCTGTAGTATCCCATCACTGCTCCAAGTGAGGAGAGCTTGGCTCCAGCAGGATGCAAGGAGAGGACCTTGTGTGGTGGGATGGGGATGGTAGAGCAGCCCGGGCTCCACTACCTGCCCTCCCCACAAACTTCAGCCCCTCTTCTTCCTCAGGGCAGAGTGGTAGGAAATTTATGCCCTTTGGGTTCAAAAAAAGGCTCCTAGAGGAAAAGAGAGAGAGAAAGGGAATGAAAATGATTTTAATTTTTTTTTGGCGTAGAAATGAAGCTGATATTGAAAGTGAGTAAATTTTAATGAAACGGTGCAAAAATGACATCATTTACTCAGAAATCATTAATTTGTCAGCATTAATATTTCAGCTACAACATTGCCTGTCATTCTGTGCCAGCAATGACTGATAAATCTATAAAAGTGTGCTGCTAATTTACTGAATATTTATGTGCAGTGTCATTTGCAGAGTAGGATTTGAATTTATTTCGCTTGGTATTCAGCTGGAGAACATTTCCAGCCAACCTAAAATGAACAGCAGCAGCAGGCTGTGCAAAGTGAAGCTGGCAAAACTTCTTAAATAACATTTTAGAGGGAGGGGAAGCTCTGACGGGAGGTTGTAGCATTTCCCTCGGATGAGGGGATGAGGCTTGGGGTCCCAGCCAAGGCTGCACGGGTGGCTTGGGACAGGGCACGGCAGCTGCCAGCCCCGGGGCTGTGCTGACACGTATTTGTCACATCTCTTCACATTTTTCATCTCCAGACCTCCTTAGAGGTGTCAGCTTTATCCGTTCCACCTCCCCAGAGGGACGCCCACGTGTCAGGAAGGAACAAACGTTCCCAGAGCAACGCTTTGGTGGGAGTTTTGAGTGTTGGCTTGGAAAAATTGGGTGGAAAGTTTGCAAAGCTGGAGTGGGAAGTTTAAAGAGACTTTGCCAAAATCTCCTGCTTGACCCCAGTTAAAGTTGTGCAGCTGTGGTGGGGCTGGTTTGGATCAACCACACGATGGTGGCTCAGGGGGCCTCTGGTCAAGCCCTACCTTGTGTGATATGGGGCCACCGGTAGAAGACACTTTGGCTCCTCATCACGGAGGAGAGAGTACCCATGGCAGGCTGGAGTTTTTTTTGTGGTGAGGATTATTTTAATCACCCTAGAGCCTTTCTGGAGTTCTCTTCGGTGTGGTCTCAGCTCCTTGGTGTCAGTGCTCTGATCCCTGCAAACCCCCCAGGACCACCAAGCTCCAGTGGCCACAGAGGGCTCCAGTGCTTGGGCTAGGGAAGGACACAGCAGGGCCATCAGCAGGGAGTGCTTGGGGATGGGAAGTGCTTTCACCTTCGTCACTGAAATATTTGATTTTGGGATGACTGACCTGATTTGAAGTTCAGGCAGAGTTTGGATAGTGCTTCCAGGCAGTAAGAAATAAGAAATGAAGTTTTTGGTGGCATGAAAGTTAAGTTTCCCTTTGGCAATTTGAAAGTGGGATTTTTTTGAGTTTTCCATTTGGAAATTTCCGTTTTGGGTCAAGCTTGTCAAGAGTGTTTTCACCTTTGCCATTATAGATTTTTTTTAACTGAGTAGGAAGTTTCATTTTGAGGTGAAGAGAAGGGCATTAGGTTGGGGATTTTTTTCCAAAAACAAAAGTTTTGCAGGACCAGAAGGCTCTTCCCTGTAACTGCTGGAGAGCCATAGAACAAAAAATAGTGCTGCCTTAACCCCTGGAGTGTAGTTGTCAAACGCTGACAAGGAAGCACAGGAGGGAGGAGGAACTTCCCAGGGCACCCAGGAACCTGCAAGGTGACCAAGGCAGGTTCTCCAGGCCCTGTCCCCACCACGTGTCCTCGTGGTTGAAGGTGCTGGTGGCTGTTCTTTATTTTCTCACGGGCTTCCAGACAGGAATGGTGGAGCTGGGCCAACAAAGTGCCAAGGATGGGCTGGGTTATGTCCATGCCAGCGTCATCTTGGGCTTTCTCTGAGCCTTAGGAACCTCCTGAAGGTGAGCACTGAGTGCTGCTCACCAAGGGCCATCCGTTAGGCCGGAGACCACAGGAACTGCTGGTAATTAACAGGCGTATTAATCCAGTAGAACACGATAGCCTTATTATAGTCACATTTTTCACTTTCATCAGAATAATATCATATTATATTAATATTTATTTCTCGCTAATGGGCTGTGAAATGAGCTGGGTGATGTTCGTGGTAGGATGCGGTGTTGGAGGGGTGGGAGCAGTGGAGCAGGGGCAGAGGGGACACATCGTGGAGGGCCTGTTGCCTCCAGGATGCCTGGGAATGGGGGAACCAAGTACATCTGTCCACGCTGGCATGGCCTGTGTCCCCTCCCTCTTCTCCCTTACCCTGTCAACTTTGCCCAGAGAAGTTGGGGAAACCCTGGAGGGGTTCAAGGCCAGGCTGGGTGAGGCTTGGAGCAACCTGGTGTGGTGGGGGGTGTCCCTGCCCAGGGCAGGGGGGTTGGAACTGGATGATCTTTGAGGTTCCTTCCAACTCTGACCATTCTACAAATGATGTGGCTGGTGGGAAATCACGATGCCACTGGTGTCAGGATGCCACCAGCCTGTTCTGGTGACAGTTTGCATGGTGCCTTTTGTCCCTGCTCACTCTCAGGAGGTGGGCCTGGGTCAGGGGGATAAAGAGACGACGCAGATCCATCAGGTTTGGGTACAGCTATCAACAAGAGGGAGATTTACTTTAAAAAAGGAGAAAAAGAATCTTGCTTACTCTTTGCCACTCACATCTGTTACTCTGGAAAATAAGGGTGGTGTGAGAGTAAGGAATAGATTCCCTCTAAAAATATATTGGGTGGATGCATTCATTTTCCGTGGCACGTGAATGAGGGCAGGAAAATGAATTTTAAGCTTGATTCATTCTCCAAAACGGATCTTAAACCTTTTAATTGTTGAGTGTCGGCACAAAAACATATTATTTGTGAAGCTGTGGCTTGGTTCTATGTAGCCCCTATGCCTTTTTTCTTCCTTTAAAGCAAATCTCATTTATCTCTTCCTGAAAGATGCTCTAGAATCTAATATGAGCATTATGAATATTTAATTTTCAGAGCAGGGTTTACACAACACCGGAGTTTCTGGTGGCTTGGCCAGTCCCTGCTCAACAAGCCTGGTTTGAAGCTCCAGCAGATCTACTCAAGTAGATGGTTGCCTTTTGCCTCTGCTTGCTTCGTATCTACCAAAACTCATCATTTACTGCCAACCTCAGGCTGCTTCATTCCCGTGACATCTGTTCCTGTGACATTCCTGGGTGTCACAATAGGCAGAAGAAGTGCAGGAGGCAGCGGGGAGACCCCACGGTCGTTAGAGCTTTATTGGCTTTCTTAAAGGTAATATGGTCACACAGTAAAAACATTTCACAGGAGAGGAAAACTCCCCCTCTTCAGCTTAATCGTTAGTAAAAAATTATTTCCTACAGTGTTAAGGATCTAATTGGTCCAATCAAAAGGCAAATTAATTATGGCTCATTTGAAGAAATCTGCATGTGTCCCAGAGGCTGCATGTAGGAGTCACGGCATTCCCGAGGCTGGGAACACTGTCCTCTGCAGCTCCCAGGTGTATTCCCTCAGAGGAGGACTTAGTAATCGTTGGGACATGGGAGAAGGACAGTAATTTTACTATTTTTATTTTTTTAAACCCACAATGTTCCTATTTTCCCTGTTGCTGTTCGGAATTTTCCTCTGAAACCAAAGAAGTGGGTTTGTGTTGTTAGACCAGCCAGCCCAGCTCCCACATCCACACACCAGACCAAATCCCTTGTCTTCTGGGAAAATGTATTATATTCTAATTTATAAGGTTTGTGGGATTTTCAGCAGAGGAAGGAGCATTTTTCTGTACCGCAGCCTGACTTTTTGCAAACCACTGAAAATCTGTCCCTTTTCTTTTCCGTAAAATCACAATCGTCATGCCATTGAGTGGGTTGGGAGGAAAAAAAAATTGAATAATTAGTTCAAATCAAAGGATGCTTCGAGATTTTAAGATGGACATATCTGGACCTGCACCTGTAGGTTCATCTCCTACAGGGAGGGCAAAGCATGTTCCAGCTCTCTCCCAGCTCACAAAGCTCAAAGCTTTACTTATTAAAAATACATTGAACATTTTATACCAACGAGTTCCCACAAAACACCAACCTGCCTCTGTGCCTCATTAGTCCCAATTTTCTAGAGCAGAGTAGTTATTAAATGATCTGACCCCCAAATATACTGCAAAAGCACTTTTCAAAGGCATTTCAGGCACATCCTGGACCCTGCAGTGACCTGGTAACCCTGCTCCTGCGCCACCCCACTGCTGCAGAGCAGTTTGTCCCTCTCCTACAAGAGGATTTTTGTGCTCCTGAACCAACTAGATATTTACTGGAGCTGGATAAGGCTGAGTTTTGCACCCACATAACCAGCTGGGTGCCTTGATGCTTGTGGGGTAGCAAGAGTTAATGACCCACAGGCTTGGGCAGGGACTCTCAGCATCACTGGTCCCCCCAGCCGAGCATCTCCTCTTTCCGAGCATCCCCTCCAACCAGGAACCTCCTCAATCCCCTCCTTCTGAGCATCTCCTCCATCCCCTCCAACCAAGCATTCCCTCTTTCTGAGCATCTTCTCCATCTCCTTTCTGAGCATCTCCTCAATCCCCTCTTTCCAAGCACCTCCTCCAGCCGAGCATTTCCTCCATCCCCTCCAACCAGGGCTTTCCCACCCGGGGCTTTCCTTTGTGCTTCCTCCCGTTAAACCCAGCCCCAGCTAAAAATGTTTTTCCTTCCAAAATATTCCCTGGATTAAGCTTAACCAGCCCAAATTGTCTCACCTTCCCCCTCCTCCCCAGCCCCAATAACTGCTCCCTCTGCAGTTCATGTAACCTCCCCCAACGTCCTTCATTTGTCAAAGATCGCAGCCTTTTACGGCGGGTCATTATTTCACCAGGAATTCGAACAGAAATATTTCCAGTCCACACCAAGCGATCTATTTCGCTTCCCCACCCACCACATTAGCCTCTGAATACTCTCATTATACCATTACTAATTAGAAATTCTCTCAAATTGGCGGCTGCATTAAAAAAAAAAAAGACAGTGTGCTGAGCATATGGCATAATATCCTATTAATGAACACTCTAAATTCAAACTCAGGTCAGCTGCTCATTTCTTGCTCATGACACCCAGGCAAGGGGGAGAAAAGCAAGCTTCTTTTTATTTTTTTTTTCCTCTAAAATGCATAATACTGAATGCTGGGGATGCAGTGATGCCTTAGGCCAATGCTTTATTTTATTTGGCTAATTTTTTTGGTAGCATTGGGGGGAAAAAAGCGTCCATTTTTAAATGCCTGTTTATGTGGATATATGCATTTATTAACCCGTTCTGGAAGGCAGGGACTTGCTGGCCAGTGTTTGTTGGCATGTTGTGATGCTGCCTCCTTTAAACAGGCCACGTGCTCTACCAAAATAACTTCTGTCATCATGAAGAAGGTGAACATACTTCCTTGAGGGTGCATATTGTCCTGCCAGCATCAGTGTAGAGATGTGGGGAAGGAAAGGAACTGTGGTGTACACACTGTTTTTCCTTGTTATTCTTATTTTTTTCTTCAGTTTTTCATTAAATGGGTTAATTGTACCAGGCACTGGCACCGTGTGAGTGACTTTTTGGGTTGGCCTCACCTTGTCCCGAATTGGAGCTGAAGCAGGGTAGGAGCCAGCGCTGCGGCTCACGCAGTCCAAGGAGGTCACTCCTCAGCATCACCTCTGGTGGTCCTTGGTTTGGTGGGGGGTGTCACAGCAGCAGAGGGGTACAGCAGGGGGGTCCTGGGGGCTGCCTGGGTGGCTGTGGGACAGCTCAGCAGCAGGGACAAGGGCACCCACGGCCACTGTGTCCCCACAGTCCCACCGAGGGCTGGGGACCGTGCAACCTCGGCCGCTCGCTGTGAGTTGCTCTACTTGCATTTCTAAGGCTTGGTGGAAACCTGCCAAGGACTAGGAAGGCTGGGTGGGAATATACGTGTGTTTCTGGAGATGGACAAAGGTTACCTGCCTTTCTGAGGATTATTTTATTAATTTATTAATTTTTTTTTTTAGTACTGTGAGATTTGCAATACGATAAAATAGCAAATTCTTGTACCTTCCTCTTCTCCGGGCAGACAAGCCGTCAGGGCTTTAGGCCTCATCAGTCTTGTTGTCACTGAGGTTTATAAAACTACCAAATGATATTATGTCAGCTGATTCTTTAATGGGATAATCATTAGCCAAGACCTGAGTAAGGTTTTTTTTTTTTTGCCATCACTAATTTCACCTCAAGGTGAATGCACAGGCAAAATCCCTGTGATCCGTGCGCTCGCTTCGCTCCCTGCTCCTCCTCCCGGGATGCCCCGGGTGTCCCTGGGTGGCATTTGTCACAGCGGGATAAGTCACAGCATGAAGGTTGTGGCTGTCATCCTTTATAGAGAGAATTCCACGGGTGTCACAGGGCTTCTGGCTCCAGCCCCAATCTCAGCCCTGCAGTCCCTGTTTATCTGGGGCATGGGCAGCAAAGGATGCAGGAGGGGGGATGGTTACGTTGTGGGATTTGACCTTTTCAGTGAAAAGTTTTGCCTTTTCGACAAAGCGAAACTTTTTCCGTGGAAAACAAATATTTTGCCCCATCAAGAATCCAATTTTCTGTCAAAACAGTTTTCATTAAATATTTCCAAGCAGCCCTGGGTTAGTATTGATTTAAACTGTTACAAGAGAGAGAAGAATGAGGCTTTGTCTCTACAAAGATCATGTTTGCCCACCAATTAAAATTACAGTAGAACTGAGTAATCGCTGCCACCTCCAAAGGGGGATTGTTTAACGAAACGCATAGTAATTATCCTGCTTCGTTTGCATAGTCTGGTGTCACGTCCCAGCGAGCGGTCAGGACCCCGAGCACCGAGCTGTGGGAGAGGGCAGTGGGGCTGAGGGGTTTGCAGAGCTGCAGGAAGGGGAGGGAGGTCTTCTCCTCCTGGAAAAAGACCTGTGAGAAGGCCCTGACCCTCATGCATGCGTCGCCTGCTTGGTTTTCCAAATTTTTCCTTGGTTTTCCAAGTTTTTCCTCGGTTAAGAAGCTACTGTGGTTCATGCTTACTGTTTCCATGCTATGGCTGTTGTTTTCTGTGGGACATCGTTTGGACTGAGAAATAAATTCTGGCTCATGGAGCTGGATGCTCCTTGGCATCGCAAAGCTCCAGTCCTGACCCCACGGCTGGGCCATCGCCCATCAACAGCTTCTTGTCTTGCTGTGCTGCTCGTTAAGGCTTTTCCTAGAAAATGCATGGGTTATCCCATAAAAAGTTGAAGTGAGGTGTGTGATTGTCCACGGGGATGGGTGACAGATGTTGGAGTGACTCAGTCTGGGGAGGGCGAAGGGGCTGGAAGAGACAGGGAAGAGCGGGAGAGGGGCTGAAGCTGGATCCATCCCTTCCAGCCGAGTCAGTCTCGTGTTCTGAGGGTTAAAGCCAAGATGAGCACTCTGCAGCCCAGGAAGAATTGAGGTTTTATTTCACCGGCACCGGGGTCATTCCTGATTTAATTATGTAAAAATTAATGTGAACGTCTTTCTTGGTACATATAGGCCATCCATGGAAATTGAATTGGGTGAAATGCTGGTTAAGCTAATCACTTGCAAGTCATAATGATGGCTAAGCACGGGGATGTTGTAATCTGTTGGGACTTCTCAAAGACCTGATTGAAGACCAAGTTTAAGACCCACAGGTTTAATCAGGGGGGATCAACGATGTTGCGCTGAAATGATTTTTCCTGCTAGCAAAGAGCTCCGAACCATTTATTCCCAGTATGAGAAACCACATCATAGGTCCAGGTGGGATTTTGTGTGCTTCCTAAGCCCTTCCTGACCTGGCAGCTGTGGAGGGAGAGCTAATGATGAGCTCCTGGCTTTCACTAGCTACTAACACCCACGCTGCAGCACAGCCCATGATACTCAGATATTCAAATCCTGACAGATCTACAGATTAGATAATCTGTCTTTATGGATCACAGAGATTCACATAATTCCTTTGTTATGTTGTGTTTTGAGACCTATATTGTGCCGCAGGATTTCTGCTAGATAGACAACCTCAGCTTGAAGAAGGGACAGCGAGTGGTGGGAATCCATCCTCCTCGTAGCGAGTTGTCCAAGTGCTTTCCTTCTCACACTGTTCATTATCTCTGCCTCCGTTTCTTGTATGAATTTGCCTGGTCCAGGCTCCTAGCTATAGGTTCATGCCACAACTTTCTCTGCTGCAGGAGAGAACTTTCTATATCTGTCTTTTTTCCCCCTGTGAAGCTGAGTGCATCTATCTTGTTCTTAAGAAATAATTCATGCTGTATGAGTAATACTACTTTGCCCGATATGTGTACCTATTGACGCAACAGCCGCACTGTAGAGGATGAGAAATAGATGTTTGTGACCTAATTCAGGATTTTTTTTTACCTTCTGCTTTTTACCAACACCTTGACCCCCCCAAACCGTCCCTATTCCAAGGTCCCTTCACTGAAACAGGGCTCCTCCAGTGCTTGCCGATGCTCTCTGCGGTTGCCTTGCCATAAAAATAGACAGTAAATGATTGCACATATGGAGAGGGAGGGTGTTTAATGCAAAGAGGAAGGGGGAAGAAGCTGTGTTGTAATCTTATACACAGGTATTCATAAAGAGTGTAATCCCTGGGAAAAGTCCTTGCCCCTAATCGTGCACCGGCCTTTCCTCCCTGCAAACGGAGAGGTTGAAGGTGAAGGCACCTGAGCTCCCCACTCCTGCTAGGAAAGGGGATTCTGTTGCTGCATCTCCCAGCAGAAATTAGTCTTTTTAAAATAATAACAATAACTGGATTAAAAATGCCATTGCATTGTGTGGGATCTGTACTCTGCAAGGTGGTTCAGCTGGATGGGGCTTGACTGGGACTGGGGTGGCAGTGGTACCCACCTGGGGATGCTGGTGTGGGCAGGTCTCTGAGCAGCACCAACATCGGAGCAAAGGCAAAGCAGCAGTGATGGAGTTCAGCTCCTGCCTCCAGATGTAGGTACCTACTCACTGGCCTGGTTTATTTTCTTCCTGAAGGGCTAAGCTGCTTGTTCGGAGACCCTGCTGAGCAAGGTTCGCTTCTGAAAGGAAGGGTCTGTGATTTAATCACTTAAATATAGATTTGGGAGCCTTATGTCAGCACACCTTCCCCTGCTGTTGCTGTACAGTTGGCAGCTCCTCACAGAGGAGCCCAGCCAGGGGCTGGTGGGGCACGAGCCCGGCTGGGGGTCCTGCAGGGTCTTTTGAGACATCACCTTCCTCCTGATGCCAATAACATCCTTTAATCTGAGTGTTGGATCCGTAACAATTTTTATATATATTAAAGGAATAAAAGCTTCAAATCAATATTTAGAAGCACATGAACAGCTTGCGGAACATTTTATCCATCTGTTCCCTAATACTAAAAATGACCACCTTTGTAGGTGCCCGGGGGGTGCTGGGCCAGAGCTGCTTCCCAGGCTTTGTCAGGAGACGGCTGATGTCCATATCAAATCAAGATGCTTGTTGTAATGTTCACAAAAATGTAATTTGATTTGCCTTTGTCAACAAAATCTGTGGAAACATCCCCTGCCTGAATAAATATCCCTGCAGGGTAGCACATGCTTTGTAAATAATTTTCATTGTAACCCCCTCTTCCTAGCAGGGTGGAGAGTTGAGAACATTCATCAAGTCTCACATTAAGAAAATAATTTTCTTGTACCTAATTTGTGCCATAAATAAAGTCCACAATTTCTTGTTTCTGCAGCAAGAAAACGTAAAGAGCTGAGACTAGGGGTTTTTTTTGGCATTAGGTCTCTTTTTGATGGCCACTCCTACCTCTGGCCAACAACTCCCCCAGAGTCTGGTGCTCTGGGGCACATCATCTTTAGGCAGTCTGATACAGAATGTGACCCCAAGGGGCTTTATTTGCCAGGAGAGGGATGAGAGGCTTAATTTGTGCCCCCCAAATATCAACAATCTCCCCTCCCTGGCTGCGGTTGAAGATGTTGGATGATGCCAAGGTTGGGTTGGGTGATTTACCCAGTTGCAAGGACTCTTTGCCCGCTCCTGCCAGTACGTAACTGGCACAAAGTAAAGGTTGGTTTTCACCTAAGAGACTTGGGGAGGTTTTTTTTCTTGCAAACTGCACTCATGACTGACTGCAGAAGGATGGTGGGTTTAACCTGAGTTACCTATAGAAATGGAGCCTTAATCATCTGTTTTTGCCTTTTAATCTTACTAAAGTCTCATCCAAGAGGAGCTGTAGTGAAAGCACAGCCTTGCTTCCCCTGGCCGTCCCCAAGCTTTGAGACAAAACCCTCCAAAGGCAGGATTTCTCTCTCCGATGGCCTTCATTGCCTCTGGCTGGGGCTCTGGTGGCTGCACCGAGTGCTCCACACCTTCAGGAGTCACCTTCAGCACTCCTGCCCCTCAGGCTCTGCTCCCAAGCAGCGCTGACCAGGCACAGGGTGACCCTATAGGACAAAGCTCAATGGCTGGAAAGGAACGATGGAGGACACAGGAGAGTTTTGGCATCTAATTAGCCTCACCTTGGGTGATGAGACTCTTCAAATTCCCGCTTATCGATCCTTTGTCTCATCAGAGAACTGGGGCACGGGTCTGTCAAGCTGGGAGAATACCAAGGTGGGAGGATAGCTTTTTATTTTTCCTTGTAGAAATGTAAATCTGTTATTTATATATATTTTATGGATGGCATGTTCCTATCCCCAGGCATTTTGCATTGGAATTCAACTCATTGCAAGCCTATTACATGTTCACTAACTATAAACCATCTGATTTATATTCATTAACCAGTAGTAGACAGCAGCAGTGGCATAACTTTAGCACTGGACATGCCTCAGTCGACGGGTGAACTAAATTTCAGTTAATTAAGGTGCCGTAATTGTTGTCCAGTACAAGTGTCTTCAGGGCATTCACTTTGTAAATAATTTTTCACCCCAACCTTTCCTGCATACTTGGTTGCTGCTCTGCAACTTTGTTCAAGCCATAAATTATTAGGAAATGGGCTCTCCTGCCTTTCTGGTGGAAGAAGGGCCCTTTTTTTCCGCTTCTTGCCAAGGACAGCAACGGCGTTAATGATTAGCAAAGTGCAGCTGGACTGGAGGAAAGCAGTAGAAGGATTGTAACCCCCGAAACAAAACAGGAGGGATCACCTCTCCAAGAGGGGTGATTGCTATGTAGGAGGTTTGGTGTGTGGCCATGGCCAACCCACCTTGGCTCAACCTCAGAGATCATGGGGGGAGCTCACAATTTTGAGGTTCTACGCAGCTTCCAACCCAACCTTGCTCAGAGGAGATCCAGAAGGAAACCTTGGACAGACGAAACCTGGTTGCCAAGAAATTAAAAGTTAAAACATCAAAACCTGATTGGCTTCTCAGCTTTCTGCTCTGAAGTCTTCCCGTGATGTGGACCTCATGCCCCAGGTTCAGGTGTTGGTGGCTTTTTCCTTGTGAAACCTGAGGAGGTCCAGCAGAACCTTCTACAGATCAGAGTGATCAGGGATGGAGAAACTCCTGTCTTATCTGTCCCAGGTGTTTGAGAGCCCTGGGGAACCTACCGTGCCCTGCGGGGACCATCCCTTCTCCCTGCCCTTCCTTTAGTAAGGGGTCAGGCAGGTCTAGGCTGGGCAACCACCGTGGGTCTGGGGGCTCCAAGGAGGATGTGGGCTGTCTAATGGGCCCAAAGTGAGCACTGGATAATGAGGAGCCGGGGAGTGATCAGTGCCAGCAAAAGAAAAATCCCTGCTGCTCCCGAGTCTGTGCACACCAACCGCGGGGCAGTAATTAGGCAGGAAGCTGGATGTGGAATTGAAACTGTAATTATGAAGAAGTGCTAGATGCTACTGTAACACAGCATTTAGCTTCCTCCTCTGCTGATGCCTTTTCTTTTGTTTTTTCCCTCTTTTTCTTTTTCTCTCTTTCCCCCTTCGGATTAATTGCTGCTTTGTTTTGTTTTCTCTAAAGTTCAGCTTTGGAGGGGATCCTTGTGGAAAGGGGTGTTCTCTCACCACCCTTTTATACCCAGAGGGTTGGAAGCCAAGACGGAAAGTGGCTTCTTGTAGCTGAGGTGAAAATTAACAGTGGGGCAGCTCTGCAAGGGACCAGCCCCAAGGCCAGAGGGGAGGGCAGGTTGTGTGGGTGAGAGCAACACTGGATGGGACCTTCACCTCTAACCATTCTATGAGTCTATGCTTTTACTTTTTGTAAACAGGGCAAAAATTATCCTTTCCGAAGAGTGTGTGCTGTAGGTTTGGGTGTCCTGGGCTTGGTTTTTCAGGGTCTGTTGGGTTTGGGCGACGTGGTCTCGGGGACCTGGTTGAGTTAAAGGTCTTGGGGAATGTCGCTTTTGAGGGTCCTGATGAGTTTTACAGTTCTTGGGGACTATTGCTTTTGTGGGACCTGATCGAGTTACAGTTCTTGGGGAATGTCGCTTTTGGAGGACCTGATCTCAGGAACCTGATTGAGTTATAGTTCTCAGAGACTGTCACTTTTGAAATGGTGTTTCTGGTCAGGCTGGGAGTTAACGTGCAGTATCAGCATCCATCCCTTGCGCTAAGTTTTTGCAGTGGGGGTTGAACAAGGAGCTAGATTTTCATGTGTGCTTAAATAACAGAGCAAAAACCATTTTGTACATGTTAAAGACGAGTCAGCTTTGCCTGCAGTACCCTTTTTAGCTGTCCTGTGTGTTAGTAAAACCTCTTTTCCGTGGCTCATGAAGAGGGGGCACTGGAGCTTCTCTGTTTGTCTGCTCAAGTTTCCTGTTGATCTGACAGTTCCTTTGCAGACCTGCCTGGCAGCAGACATATGCCAGTCTCTCTGATAGTTCATGTTCACTTATTAATATAAAGATTCAGCTTTGCGTTTGCTGGAGTAAACCTTGCATGATGCCTCTGACAGTAATTCAGTTGTAGCCTCAATCGGTTGCTGGATCTCCAGGCCATGGCTGCCCCGCTAGCCTTTTCCAATTTTTCACTACACCGGTCATGAATAAATCACCAAAACACATCAGATTGCTGAAAATGGAAATACCAGAGATAGGCACCACTTCAGTAGTCAAAGAGCATCACCTTCCTGCAGCAAGCACGCACGCTGGCTGCTCCCTTGTCTGCTCATCGCGTCCCGACCCATCATCTGAAGGCCCCCAAATGTCTGCAAACCAACGGGGTGCATCCTGCACATCCTCGGTCTTTCAAGGCAGATCCCACCTCAGGCAGCTCTTGGCTGGGCTAGAGGTGATTTCTATTCACCGGACGCCTTGCCAGACGAGCCATCAGTAGTCCCCAGATGTTCTGAGCGCAGGGTTTGCCCTCTCATGCGTGCTGGAGGCAAGTGCTGTTCATTTTCAGTACTTGGTAGCAGAAAAAGAGACAAACTAGTTGGTTTTTCCAGGCTTTTGCCCTGCCCTCAGTGAAATGCTTTGTTGTAGAAGCCTACAGGTATTTTGTTGTGTCCCCAGCTCCTCAGGCAGGGACAGGGGTCCCAGGTATGGCAGGCTGGTCCCTGCTGCCTGGAGCACCTCGTGCAGGGGCTTCAGTGCACAAATCCCAACCATCACCGTTGAGTTTCCTACCTGATGCTCCAGCACTCCTGATCTGATTAACCACTAACCCCAACGCAGCTGAGCCCAAAAGACTGAATGGTGTCTTTTGAAACTTGACCCAAGAGGGTGAAATTTTGGTTATATCCAAATTAACAGGAGCCTTGCCACTGGGGGACCCCACTCTTCTCGCCTTAATCACCCCATTATGAGTGTAGGCATGTTGGTGCCTTTCCCGTGTGGCTGAACTCCTCTGGCATTGTTCTGTGAGAACTACCGATGAGAGGAAACACAAGCTAGTGTTATTTAAATCACTTTAGGTCAGAAAATCAGCTAGAACTTTAAGAAACAAACAAACAAACAACCCCCCCAAAACGAAAGCTCAAATCACCACTCATAAAATAAATCAATTTCTTTAAAATTAGCCTCCTTAATTTTGACATCAATTCTGTTTCTGTAAGGTTTGTCCGTTTTGCAATTTTGGGGTTTTTTTTTTTATCTGTGTTGTTATATTAAACCCCCTGCTAATAAAATGTCAAATTAAAAAAAAAATTAGTATCCCCTAGTACTGCAGAAAGCCAATAAAATAAAACCTTACAAGAGGAGCAAAAGAAAATTTCCATCATTCTCTCCTTAACCAAAATCAAAATTAGAGTGTTATTAGAAATTTCATTAGGATGGAGCAGATTGGTAATGAAATTACATTCCAGCTTTCTACAAACCCAATGTATTAAGTAGGTTTGATCAATGATGTTCACACAATTAATTTTGTCTGATTGCTGAGGATTACTTTATCGACAGTCACATTTCACACTTGTGGGGTTTTTTTTGTTTCCACAGTAAATTCTCCACGATGTCAGATCACATGATGGCGAAGCAGGTTTGAAGTCCCAGCTCTCAAAGCGACTTCCAGCAGACCATGACAGGAATCAAGGTAAGGATGTCACCGCTGTTAATTGCATTCGTTATGCTGGTGCTTATGGACAACCAACCTCGGGGCAGAGGGGTTGCTGAGAAACCTTGAGCTGCAATGGAGGGGAGACCATGTTAAGGCTCTCCTTGGCAGCCTGGAGGCTCTTGGTGGTCTGATTTGCTCCCCCTTGGTGCTGGGGGGGGTCTTAGGACCTGTATCTGGGTGTCTTCCTGATGACCTGTGTTTCTGAGCTGTGCTGCTCTGTTGGCGTGGGCAGTTGGAGCTCTGTGGAACCTTTGTTTGTTGGATGTGGAACCAGGAGCAGGTCTGGGAAGGGTGCAGGATGCTGGCCTGGCTGGGATAGCCACTTCCTTGCAGTCACATCTGTTAGTTCAGTCTTGGTGCTGGTGTCACCACAGCTGGTAGCGCTTCTGGAGGCAGGAAGGAGAAGGAGAGGGCAGCAGCTCCCTAAATCACAAGTTGGTTCAAGTGAGCTGTGGGTTTGGTGGGATCCACACGTACTTGAGTTGTTCTGAGCAGCAACAAGCCGCGATTCTTGGGTGCTACAGCTGGGTTGTCCTTGCCCATGGGGATCACCAACGTGCAGGCAGGGAATGTCTCTGGGTTACCATTTGGTGTGTCACATGGTAATTTGATTACTTTTACATGAGAAAACAAAGTCAGAGATATCACGGAGACAGAGTGACATCATTCAAGTGCTGCCTCCATTTACCGTTGTTGAGATTTTCAAAGCTATTTAAGGAATTTTAACAGCAAACTCCTTTTTACATCCTGGAGAATGGCATATTCTCCAGAAATGTTGACCATCTTCAGGCTTTATTGAGCTCTTGCTCTGGTTTGTGTCATTATGGGTGTCCTGCAAAGGCTGTGAGATACCATGGGCTGCGGTGGGTGGATGTGGCATTGCTTGGCTGTTCCCTGGCACAAACCTTCTCATGCTCCACAGGATGATATAACATCTTTTTAAAAGAACAAATAATAAATGGCTATAGGTGTTATCTGCCCTGTGTCTATTTTTGGGTGAGATCTGGGTCCACAAAGTGCTCTGAGCAGCCTGCATCACCCGGGAGCCTGGCAGGGCCTCCCAGCTCAGAGGATTTTTGCATTTTTTGAAGTGCAAAGGTATGAGAGAAGGGAGGTATTTGATCTCTGAGCGTAAAATGTTCCCGCTGTAACATTCAGGTTCATTTAAGAAGTAATTTTTAAACTTTAAGTTAAGAAAAATATCTAGAATTAAGTGCTTATAAAAGCTACAGAAACTGAATAATAATATTATTAGGGATTGAAATGAGCTTTTTTCCCCCTTCTTTTACTTGCATTGATCTACTGATGGATTAGTTGGGACTCAGCAGCAAGTTATCTGTACAGTTCTTTCTTCCTCTTTGAGAATTATGCATTTGTCAACGTGTGAGTTGCAGAAAGGAACTGGCTCCATGGGTTGGGTCTCTGCATCTTCGAAATAACCCTGGATTTCAGCTGCTCCAGCTAGGCTTTCCTCGCAGAACTTGAAAAGCTTCGATACTTCAAGATCTGGAAAGGAAAATCCCTTTTTCTTTTCCTAGGGATAATATTTACCGTCTTTTAGGTACTTTCTGTGAGGAACTAGATGTAGATTTTCAGTGCCAACGAAGCTGGGGGAGACAGGACATGCCCCACCGTGGGGAGAGATTCCCATGCGGGAGAGGACTGGGAGAACTGGGACACACAGTGCTCCTGACCCAGCCTCTGGACCCTGTTTTCTGTGTGTACACACAGCAAAGATACCAGGTGCATCTAATTTTTAGAGATGAGACATCTCATCTGTCAGGAGCCGAGTGAATTAGAATAAGAATATGCCTCTTTTATTGTTGTTGTTGTTTTTTTTTCTTCTTTCTTAAAACAGCCCAAAGTTTTTATCAAGATGCCATTTATCAGCAGCGCTACCAGCCGCTAGCAGTAGGCATCCTGCCAATCATTTTATGGAAATAGGGAAGGACTTTAATGTTTGGATGCCCATCTGAATCGACTCTTGTTCATGTCAGCAGATCTGATGTGAAAGCAAAGGTGCCCCTATGCAGTCTAGTTACCATCAAACCTGTAAGTGTCAGCATTTTAAAGGCAAGGAACACAATGCTGATGGTGGGCAATGTCACTGGTTTAACCTATCTCAAAGGCATTAGCTCCTGCAGTCTTTTCCCGCTCCTCGTCTCTCAAGGATTAGTTGTGCCCAAAGTGAACCTGCTCTGTTAATCTCTGCAAATAATTGTTGAGATACCTGCTTCTCACCCCCTTCCGCCCTTAACAAGTTCATCCATTCCTCTCAGCTAGTTAGCAGGGAACGTGGCCGACAGCTGCCTTGGTCTTTAAACTCTGGGATCCCACATTGTCCTTTAAAGCAGGAGGGCTCTTTGTCCTCAAAAGATGGAGCTGCTGAAGTTCCCATCCTGCTGAAGAGGGCTCTGGAAGGAGCTGCAGCTCTCCAGGTCTGGGGCAGCCAATTCCAAGGACAATCTCTTCACGGAACTGCTGTTTGAGGGCAAAACCCTCTGGGGACAAGGCAGCCTTATGAACCAGGGGCAAACAGATGCTGCTCAGACCTTGCTGAGCTCCAAGAATCCCCCCAAAACCACAAAAGTTTCGTGTTATCCTGAGTATATTACCACCTGCATGGGCTCTCTGGGTCATTTTTCCCTTCAGCCCTTCTCAAGAGAACCTAAACTTTCTGGGCTGTGCCTGTCCTGACTTAGGGGCAATTAAAGATGGGAGAACCAGCATCGTTAATCTCCTGGGTGTTTCGGCTGAGCGGCTTCCCCGTGGGAGCTGTGCGTGGAGCTGAGCTCTGGGCTGTGTCCCTTTCCCACCCCTGGTGTTTGATTTCAGGTACGGAGTCACACTGGGCTCCAGCCTGGAGCCCAGTGTCTGCTGGATGCAGGAGCTGAATTCCCAAGGTCTCTGCCTGGAGAACCTGGGGAGGAAAAGGAGCTGCAGTGGCTGGAGGCAATGCAGGTTTCTGAAGACAAGCGACATTTGGTGCCTGGGATGTGGAAGGTGCAAGGTCTGGCTGGACGCAGTTGTGCCGTGGAAATGCTCGTGAGAATCCAGTGGGAGGTGACCAAAATCAACCCAGGAAAGTGTGGCTCTGTCCTGACTTACAGAAGTACCTAAATGCTGGGTGCTCCAGGGTGGCCGGGGCCAGTGAAGTAGTACAGAGCCCCAGGGGAGGATGTTAGAAAGCAAAAGGGTCAGCTCTCCTTGGGCAGGGGACTTTTGGGCACCAGCAATTGGCATCCCATCATAACTGGAGGGCACTGGCTGGACTGGGCGGTGTGATGTGCTGGAACTGGGTAGCAGCTGCTGCGTCACCATCTCCTGTCCCCATACCTCCTACCCTCTTCCTCTTCTCTGTTTTCTCTCCAAGCTGTGCCTGGTTTGAAGCAGGGATTTCTGGCAGCTCCTAACACCCCACGCATTCAATGCTTCCTGCTCCGAGTGGTTTCCAGGACCCTCCTGGGGAGACCAAAGGCTGAGCCTGGCACCGCTGCCACCCGGGCACGGGGCTGTCCCCCTCCTGGCACCATCCCTGTGCTCCGCAGGCATCTCCCTCCACTCCTGCCCTCTATTTGCATAGTGTTTCCATCAGCTTGGGAAGGTCAGAGTGTTTTGGAGGTGACCCGGAGGGGGTGGCAGGGGGGGATGCAGGCAGCGTGTCCGGCCTCGCACGGGCACCGCCGGCACCGCTGCCGCTGTTGACACGAGAAGTGATTAACATGGGTAGGACAGTGAGAGGGAAATAAATAACATCCTAATCTCTGGCACCATCGTTCCTTTGATGAGAACAAAAAATATGAAGACTGAAAGATCAAAATAACTGTATTAGAGCATGAAAAGGGAAATGCTCTTTTAACCACCGCTGTTCAGATATATCTCCTTAGATCTGACATGCTGTAATATATTTGTAACACAGATATATATTAGGGGGTAAAGCTGGTGATTAATTTGCTTTACCTTTTCAGAGCATATACATAAAAACCTACATTAGCAGAATTAGCATTTTACCTGTCTTTGAAGATCTGGGCTTTGAAATGTATAAAGTCTTGTTGATTTTATGTCCCTCAGAAGAATAAGAGGAGTTTTTGTTCACGATGCTTCCCCCCAGCCCACCTCCTCCCCGGTCCGTGTGCGTGGTGCAGGCAGAGATGCTTTGGGTTTTTGTCTCTAATTACTGCATCCCCACCCTCCGGGGCATTGCTTTCGCTGCTGCCCACATCCACCCCTCTTGACTCATAATTGCTGTTGAAGCTTCTGAGACTGGAGATCAAAGTATTCCTGTCATTCATGTTTCTGTCAAAGGTCTTATCGTCAAAGCACCAACTATATTTCGAGAGACGTCTCCTTTCCTCAAGAGCAACAGACAAACTTGGCGCTTTTTTTTCTTTTTTTTTCTTTCTTTTCCCTTTCCTCATTTCAACATTGCTGTGGGGAAATGCAGGGAGAAGGAGGAGGAGGAGGACAGCAAGGGGGCTGCCCAGGCTCCTCTGGCCATCACCCCAATCGTGCACCCCCCAAAATTTAGTTATTGATTGTTCAGGAGCATCGTCCCCACCTAAGCTGCTGTTCTGAATGCCTGTTTTTGGCCAGCACCATCCTCCCTGACACGGAAGGATGCTGGAGCTGGGGTTGTCTCTTGCTTTCGCTGCCCAGGAGAGCCAGGGTGGCTGCTGCTGGATCTGATCTGGCCCTCACAACTCCAACACAGCCCTTCTCCGAGTTTTTCTCTGGATATTGACTCTATTGACCTTCCACATGGTGTTTTAGGGAAGAGGGATCACAGCTTATATTTAATGTCGTGAAAAGTCCTTTTCTCTGGAGGATCCCAGCAAAACCTTGAGCTCGGAACACACTGAGCCACCTGCGAAGGGTTGGGGGTGAGCAGAGGGGGAAACTTTGCCCCAGTGTGAGCAGGTTCAGAGGTTTTCCACATGGCAGAGCTCCCCAGGTGCCCCAGCTGAAGGGGTGCAGGTTGATCTCAGCCCCATCGATGGTGTGGGTGGAGGAGCTGAGCTGGGTGGGTGCAGGAGATGCCCTGGCACCCACCAACCCGTGTGGAGAAGCAGAGCGGCTCCGTTCCCTGCCCTCCGCAGCAACTTCTGATGAGTTTCTCTCTCAGAGTCCTCGGAATTGGGAGCAGGAAAAGAACTTTATAAAATTCTCCACGACCAGTCGAGCGGAACCTATTTTCTCTCACAATGCAATTAACGGCACCAACATTTACAAAATATGATTACAAGCACTTTGGTTAAGTAGAGGAAAGTATATTAGATAGCAGCGAGGGGTTGATCTTAATGTGCATTTTTTCGAGAGACTTGCATTTTCTTTGTGCAAATAAAGAGGCCCTAAATTCTCCATAGGCACTAAAATCAATGCAGTGGAACCATGATAACAAACACAGGCTCCACTTTTTGCTACATCCCCCAATTAATTAAGCCTTTCACGGGCATGTAATTAGGAACATTAGCAAGTCATAAAATTGCCGTGAGTCTCTAAATTATGTGCTGGCCCTCAGCAATTTGTTTTTAATTCCTTTTGAAGACAATGGCACTGCGGGGTCCCATAGATCTTCATAGCAGCCTACTGTTTACTTCTTTATGGCTCTATGAAGATCTAACTGTTTTCTACTGCTCCCAGATGCACCCGCACTATTTTCTTCTGCGTTTTCATTACCTGAGTTAGATTTAAAGGGAAACAGAGCCGACGTGCCCCTCGACCACCCCACCAGAGGAAAGGGGAGAAGAAGGGAGCCAGGATGCTCTCCTGGAGTCCGGGGCTGCTCATCAGCCAGCATCCTCCGTCACAATTTATGCACTTCTATGTAGACTTGGGCGAAGGCGGAGAAATATATAAATAAATAAATGGGAATCATTTCGGGGGAAGGTTTATTTCCCTGTTATTGTGATTTACTCCTCCTTGATGAGAGTGTCTCTGTCGCAGAAAAAGCATTTGTGCGCTCGCAGGGTCAAGAGCAGGAGGAAGAAGTAAATAGTGGAAGCAAATTGTTTTTTCTTCCAAAAATATCCTGGGTCGTTTACAGCTGGCGGGTCACCGTGATAGCACCTGGACACGTGTTCCGGTGGCGGGGTTATATCCTGATAGATGTTATGTAGCCAGCTGGCTGGTTTTTTACTGATTTTGGGGTTTAATACATCAGTCTATTGAGTGGTGGATGGAGATGAAGAGGTGTCTGGCACGAGCTCTCACTCGTGTCCCGTCGTGGGCCTGTACTGGTGTCACCCCTCAGCATCCCAGTAACGCCAGCAGCTGCTTGAGAGGGTGTTGCTTTCCAGCCACGGCTCGCCACGCTTGCTTGTTCCCCCGAGCACTGGTGATCTTAGTAAATTAATGCCTCTGGATTACAAAACAGGTTTAGTGATACTAATAAGCAGAGCCTGTAATAGGTAGAGGTGCGTTCTGACTCGTCTCCCAGGCCAGCGTGGGGAAGGGTTGCAGGGTGGAGGTGGAAAGCAGCACTCTATTGCACAGCGAGGGTGTGTGGTAAAGGCCACTCTATGCATTTTGGGTTGGCCAGGGCCAAAAGTTGCCTTTGGTGACCTGCGTGGCTTGGAATTGCAGGGAAGGTGGCAACAGAAGTACAAAGCGGAGAACTTCCTTCCAGCCACGGAGCTCACATCCGTCCCCACCCCAGGACTCCTGCTTGCCTTTTGCATGGTCCTTCATTTCTTTGGACATCCAGGTGCTCCCCTTCCTTTTGGACAGCAGCAAAACCTCTGTTGCTATTATCTTTCTTAAAAGTGGAGAACGTGTTATTGCTGGACCAGGGGACGTGTCAGAAAGCAGCAGCCCAGAAGGAAAACCATCCCCAGAATACTTCATCTTCGCCGCTGCTTTCGCTGCCTGA
This sequence comes from Thinocorus orbignyianus, assembly GCA_013400375.1. Taxonomy (NCBI): domain Eukaryota; kingdom Metazoa; phylum Chordata; class Aves; order Ciconiiformes; family Thinocoridae; genus Thinocorus; species Thinocorus orbignyianus. Next base: position 77,819 of record VXBW01005078.1, on the reverse strand, counting down.
TTAAGTTTTGTTTTGGGGCTGGAAGAAATACCAAGCTGAGCATATTATAACTTCTGGTGTAAAGCAGCAGCTGCTGGATGGAGGGTGCAGGAGTGGATTTATCAGGAGGCAGCAAGAGAGAAAAAAGAGGGGGAGCATTTGCAGTGTGGTTCACAGAATAGTTCAGAACGAGGTGATGCTTAAAGGATGCTTGAATTCAGGAAGAGGGTCCCTCAGTAGCCCCCCTTTTACAATCAGTTTGGCATTTCAGTGAAATTCTGGCTCTTGTGTGATGGGGCAAAGGGGTCCAAGTTCCTTCCCAAGCCTGGAGGAGAGGGAGCAGCGTATGGCAGCATCCTGCTCCGGAGCTGGGGTGGGATTTGCTTCTGACCTGCTGGTTTGAGAACTGGGGTGGGATTTGCTTCTGACCTGCTGGTTTGGGAGCTGCACCGTGTGCTAAAATTTTCATCTTCCAAGATAAAATGTTTTCTGGGTACCTGCGGGTGTGCAACTACGTGGATTTACTGTATGAAGAGGGAAGGCTGCGTGGGTCAAATGATAAAAAAACCCAAAAACCAGACTGAGGGACCAGTCCCATGGCTGTGAGTGAGACTGGCTTCTGGCTTTATTCCTGTGCCTTCCACGTGTCTGCCCTTGGGATTCAATGACACGAAGCCCCAGATGGATGGGAGCGATGCTGTGCCATGCTGGGTTGCCCCAGCTACACCCAACAGCGTGCCCCTTCCCTGCCCCTGGCAAACCCCCATCCTGGCAGGGAAAAAAAAACCCTCTCCAGCATGTCCTGAGGAGGAGGAGGAGGAAGGCTGTGCTCGGTGCACGTGCTCTTTGCTTTATCTCTCCTGGTTTCTGTCGGGGAGATGGTATCAATGGTGAGGGACCACGCGGTCCCTGCCTGTGCTCCACCGAGCAGGGCACGGGCAGATACCATCTCTGCTGGGTGATACACGGCTTTGACACTGCAGATTTATCAGGAGCCTGTTGGGAAAGGTCTGTGTCTTTGTGAGGAAAAGCCTCGCTGGGCAAGAGGCACGTGTGAACCCTCGACCCTGCCACCCGCCCCTGGCTGTGTAGGAGGGATTTGCTTTTAAACCAGGTTTTTTATCTTCTTATGAGCAGGGGTCTGCTTTTAATAGGTGTGAGCGATGCAACCTCTGGTTTTCATGGTCATCTTTAAAGTTTGATGGTATTTGTAGGGTCTGGTGCTGGCATCTCTGCCATCAGGCAACCCCTGCCNAGAATAAGCAAAAGCAGAATTGGCATCTTTCTGCCTCAAAACTTGATGGGTTAACAAAGCCAGCAAGGGATAGAGGGGGGACCATCCCTGCCAGCCCTTCCCTCCCGCCGTGGGGACTGTGGGCTTTGCTGGCACCAAGGCAGAGCCGTTCATCACCGTCGCCTCCCCGAGCCCCTGCACATCGCTCATCCTCTTGCAGAGCCACACGGAGACAAAGGCAGGCGTAAGGATGCTTGCCCTGTCTCAGCAAGTCCAGAAACTGAAGTTGAGTTTGCCTTATTTCACGGATGCAATCCCCCCAGGATAGAGGGAATGGTTATTAAAAAGCCCGGAGAGCAGTGTCTAACCTTGAGTAAGTGTTTTCTTGTTGTCATCCAAAGATCTAAAGAAAATCCTGAAGAGAATACATGGTGAAGACATATATTATAGTTGGAGCTTTTTATCTCACACATGTGACTTTGCCTATCATGAACTGTACGTTTTTATTCTCACTAGTGGGACAAAACTATATCCCACTGCAGCATATATCAAGAGGAAGAACATTGTACCTTCTTTGCATTAATATAAATAGCTGTTTAGGACCGATTCCTTGGCCAGATACTACCATCTTACCTGTCCTTTATCTAAGATATTTGGCATGTAGCTCAAGTTTGGTTTATTTAGAGTCAGGATGCAGCAGCTTTTACATATTAAAGGTGCATTTTAAAAGAGCATTTTCTATTCTAATTTGGGGGGAATGGAGCTCTTTAGGGCATTCAGGGAACGATGTCCATCTGATTTACATTTCCCTTGTTGGAGCAGAGCTGCGCACGCATATTAGAATGTAAATAATAGTGATGGATACATGTATCTTTAAAAGATCCATTTTCTCTTTTGACTAAGGCATCCAGGAGAGGAGGGAGAGCGTAGATCACTTTTACAGGTGGAAAATCAATCTTCTAAGACAATGTACACAACACAGGAGCCAGCCTTTCCTTTCTGAGGAGCTTGGTGCCAGGGGAAGAAGTACAAAGTTTCCCAAGAAGTCGGGTCTGGCATCTGAGGGGGTGGAGATTTGCTGGTCATTTCCCTCCTCTCCGCTCTCCCAAACACTCACCCGCCGCTGTTAGGGGTGCCCACCCCAGATTTACTGCCACACTCGGGTTTGGGGGTGAATGAGCCACTTCTGAAGGGTTGTCTGAACTGGAAAGTGAATTCAGTGAATAGCCAGTGAAATGAAATACTGGAATCAGCATCATGCTAAATAGCATTTTCTGGTTTTTTATTATATTTTTGTTCTCAAGCCATGCTGTATTGATTTTCAGCCAAACAAAGTGGGAGAGGAGCAAATTTTAAACTGGGGCATCCCAGGAAGGAAATTGTTTGCTCTCTGTTTTGCAAATTTGGGGAGATCCGTGTCAGGACAGGTTAAATGATTTGTCAGAGGAAACATGTGGCCAGGCTGGGACTGAATCTCTGTTTTTGAGGTCCCTGGTTTCAGGGTTTTAATTACCCAGGTACATCCCAGTTCCCAAGGGATCCATGTGGGGACTTGGCAAGTACAGGTTGACGTGTGCCCCATTTTACATCTTGTAGCTTGAGGAATTTTGTGGGCTTCTTCCAGATCTCACTGCCAACGCCATTGGAATTGGATTAAGATCTGTCCCCAGACCATCACATCCCTATCATGGTGATACAGAGACAGTAGAGACACACGGGAATGGAGAGTTTGAGATAAGATTACCTCAAGAGGGTTTGAAGCTGAGAGTTTAGCTCTGCACTGGCTCCTTGTTTTCAAAGAATCATGGAGTGGTTAGAGCTGGGAGGGACCTTCAAGATCATCCAGTTCCAACCCCCTGCCCTGGGCAGGGACACCTCCCACCACACCAGGTTGCTCCAAGCCCCATCCAGCCTGGCCTTGAATCCCTCCAGGGATGGGGCAGCCACAGCTTCTCTGGGCAACCTGTTCCAGTGGCTCACCATCCTCACAGCAAAGGATTTCTTCCTAGTATCTCATCTCAATCTTCCCTCTTCCAATTTAAAACCATTCCCCCTTGTCCTGTCACTCCACTCCCTGACCAAGAGTCCCTCTCCAGCTCTCCTGGAGCTCTGTTCGGATTCTGGAAGGCTGCTAGTGTGCTCAGTCACAGGTTGCTTCAGGGACATGAGAATTATGAGAATTTCTCCTTCATTTTGATATTTCGACAGTGACAGTATAGGCCTTGAACCAAAGCAACTACTAGATTGCTGTTCTTCTAGGGGATGTTTGCATTGGACTAAAAGGCTTTGGTAACTCTCACTCACCCAAAATGGGGAGCACAAGTTTGCTTTCCGAGTTTGCTGCTTATAAATCTCCCAGGGGAATGTGGATACCCAGGGAATCCTGCATGATTTTGGGTCTGATTTCAGAAATACAAGGTAATCATTGACTCTCTGGGCTGGTAGCGCTTCTGCTCCTGTGTTGGGTTAACCCAGAAACTCCTGCAATAAAACCTGCCCTGGAGAAGGTGATTTGTGGTGAAATCCTGAGCCTCCAGTGAACTTTCTCATTTGTCTTTGGCTCTGGCTAAATTCCCTCTGACTTCAGAGGTACCAAAAGGAAAAAAACATAAGAAAAAAAAAAAATTGAAGTCCCTTGATCATTGCTAGGGGAAATTAAAGTTCTGGGCTTAACCCTCATTTCCCTCAGCCTTCCCAAATAGTCCAGTAATGGGAGCAAAGCTCATTTCCTCCGGGATCTCCTTGTCGGCTGGTGGCTTCAAGCTGGTGGAGCAGGGGAGGGACGGGATGTGAGTGATTGCCTGCTGGAAGGAGAAGGAAGGAGATGAGCTAAGATACTGGTCTGGTTTCAGAGGAGCATGAAATTAAGTAATCAGCAGTTGGGGGGAAATTGGGGTTGTTTACAGCCCCAAATAAACAAACTTTCAGCTCTGGAGGGGAAGGCAGGAGCCAGAGCCCAGAGATTCTTTCATCTTTTTCATCCCTGGGAGCAAGACCAACCTCCATGTGAGGAGGGGAGAGTGGGTGAGGGTCTCACCAGTGCCACTGCTTTGAAAGGATTTGTCTTGGAATGGTCTTGAAACAATCAGTGTTGGCTTTAAACCTCTATTCTTCATAGAAAGTACTTGTGGTTGAAATAGGTTTGAAAGGTGGTGTAGCTCCTCGGGGTCCTGCTGGGGAGGGAACTGGGGAGGGGGACGGAGCAGTGTGACCCATGGTAGGGTCAGGAAGGAATAGGGTACATCATCCTTCTGGTGTGAGGAAGGTGAAGGATGACAAGGAGCAGCAAACCCTTCTTTGCACTGTGAAGTGAAGCTCAGAGACAAAGCTGTTAAAAAAAAAGAAAAAGAAAGAAAGAAAAAAAGGAGTATGAGAGATGTGGGCTCAGATCTGTTCCGTGTTAATTGTCTGTGTGTTAATACGTGTCAGCTATAGTTATATGCTGCTGCGTATGAAAACTTACCGTTGCCTCATTAACCTCTCCAAGTCTGATTTTGGCAGCCTTCAGAGCACGGCGTAAGGTATACTTAATTAACAGGGTATTGAGTGAATGAGTGAGTGAGTGCTGAAGCCAAGATGCTCTTTTCAGCTCCGTTTGAATATAATTGTTTTGATTATATATTTATCTTGATAGTGCCCCAGTGAACACTTTAAACACAAACAGGCAGCTATTGCACATGGCTTCTGAAATGCAGGCTGAGCAGTGTTGCTCTTCTGCAGATAATTCCTCTTGGAGTTGGAGTAGATGATCATTGTGGGTCCCTTCCAACTGAAAAGATTCTATTCTCTTCTGTCCTGTCCTGTCCTGCCAAATACTGTCTACAAGCCCCTCAGAGAGGAGGGAATGGATTTCCAGAGGACAGGGCTGGCCACCTCCTAAGCCATTCTCCTCCTCACCAGCCCGTGTGCTTGGTTTGTGCAAAGAAACAGCTTTGGATTTAGGGAATGTGAAGATTAAGGAATGACAAACTGCCTGAAGGGAAGGGAAAATCCCCTTCCCTGGTGAGCAAAGCCGATTCCAGAACCCAGTGGGATGGGTTGGGTTGAAGCAGGAACTGCCGAGGAGCCCTGCCCTGGCCTGGGACAACAGGGAACGGGTGACTTTAACACGAGGGGACATTGCTCAGGGCCGGCTGACAACAGGAATGAAGCAGATCAACGTCAGGCGGAGAGGCAGCGGCTTTCCTCTGCTCAGATCACAGTCATATCCCGGCTCTGAATCATGAGGCTTGGAACCAGCAGGCATAAATTTATACTATACAGATGAGAACTGTGCCTGGGAGACAGAGCATCTATCTCCTTTGCACTTATCTGCCACCGTGACACAAACAATCAGAGATGATTCTCTGGCACAACAAACAGCAAAGTGTCTTCTTTGTCTTTGCCTCAAAGGAAAACACTATAACACATCTTTTTGGCCCGTGCTTTTATCACTTACTTTTGTTCAATAATCTTCCTGCCCAATATACAGGATTTTGGCCGTGTGTGCGCCTGTGTGTAATAGGAAATCTGCCCTGTTTACAGTGTCTGAGCAAAGGCATGGGGAGGAAATAAATATACTGTCACTGGGGCTTAGGTGGTTTGCAGCAGCCCATGGCTTAACCCCAAATCTCTGCGTTGATGCTGGATTTTCTTTACTGCTATGGAGCCTTGACTCTCTGGGGATGTGGAGGAATGAACTTTAAATGCTACGGAGGAGCCTTTCTGGGGCTGCAAGTCACCTCTCCTTCTCGCTGGAAGCTGGGCTGGGGGTAGTGTTATCAAAGTAGGCGAAAAGACTAATTTTTAATCTGCAGCAGAGTCATTACGGCACAGCAAAGGGAATGAAAAAAGCACCCCAGCTGCATCTTACCCCCTGTTTGGGTCAGGGTGTTAACTCTGGAACCTAATGACAAACAGCAGCACAGCTGGTCAGGGACCACTGGTCACTTGAACGCAGCAATGGGGCTGCTTGGGATGGTGGTGGTGCTGGAGTCTGGGAAAAGGGCATTTCCTTGCTTTAGGTGGAAAGAGGACAGGCAGAAATTGAGTTAAAATATCTATGGTGACTGTTAATTGCTTTGAAATGTTTTGTAAGGCTTAAACAATGGATGGTTTGGGCTGTTAAGGTGTTGTTTCGTGTAGAAGGACGGGTCCCTCTGTCAAGGGGTGAAGGCAGAAATGCTCCTTTTATTCCGAAGGTCAGGGGCGATAATCGGAGCAATTCCCAGGTCCTGCAGGGTGTGGGTCTGTGTGGAACCTCCCCTGCTCCACGTCCTGCTCTGCCTGGGGACGTGACTCGCTCCAGCAACGCAGCCGTGTCGGCGCAGCCCCTGGGATTGATGTGGTTAGGAAGAAAAATTGCCTTTCCATTTTACATTACGCTGCTTTGAATAGGGAAAAGAGCTTTTCCTGGCCCCGGCGAGGGGCCGTGCTGCATGTCAACAAGGGTTTGGGATCTCCCACTCGGAGTAAAGGCACGTTCCTGAACCGTGTGGATGGAGACAATTAGGAATGGTTCGACCTGGGTGTTTAATTGCCCTGGGCTGGGGCTGGCACAGCACCCCCGTCCCAGCGAGGGAGCTTGTCCCTCACCGCCTGCCTCCTGCTTTGACAGGCTTCTCCAGGCATTAGCAAACGTACTTGCTGTTCCCTATTTCAAAAGGAAAAATGGAATCCAATTGCGCCTCAGATGCAGACAGTCCCTGGCACAATATTTCCTACACCTCCTCTCCAGATAAGCCACCTTTTAAGATGATGTATTGTACCACTTACCTTTTATAGTGTTCCACCTAGCGAGGGATGTGGAGATCCACTCTATATTTAGTCACAAGTAAACTGGTCCGTTTAAAACATAAAGTTGGATGTATGGGGCAGAGTAAAATGGGGGCCAAGCTAGTTATGGGCAGATTTCACCCCCCAAAGTGTTATAATGAAGCATTTTTTCGGTGTTGGGGCGAAATAAGGGGAAGAAACAGCCGGGATGTTGGTGGCAGGAGGGGGGGCTGGCTTGCTCTTCTCTTTTTTTTCCCAAAGACAAGAAGGGAAAAATGATTCCAGGGTTTGTTGCGTCCTTTTTTTTTGATTGAATTCCAATTTGTTATTAGCATTTTATATTTTCCCTTCAGATGATTATGTGTGCAGATTAAAAATGCCTTATCTTTCCAACGCCCCAGCCCCGCTCTCCATCAGCTAATCCGGAGGGACGCTATCATTTACACGGTGTGATGATAATACGGAAATCTCATTCACTTGGGGGTTTACATTGTGTGTTTATTTATTTTTAGGCGCTGGGTTTAGCACTGCTCATCATCTCCAGGCCTCTAATCTGCATTCTGCTGTGCAATTAGAGGGATTCTCTGTCTTTCCATACAGCCCCGACGCCGTGCGTCGCGTGTTTCCCAGGCTCCTCTTCCAGCAGAGGTTTGAGAGCTCAGATGCAAATCACTCCCCTGCATCCCTTATCGATCCAAATGTTTGTTGATTTACCGTGGATTTTAACCCTCAGAAAGTCTGTCGGGCAGAGTAAGAGGGAAAACCTGGTATTTCAACTCCTCACCCTGCAAACTGTGGCCCCAGCTCAGCCCTCACACCCTGGGGGGACCCGGTGAGCAATAACCCACACCCCAAATTCCAGGCTAAAGCACATAAATGAAGTATCATTTCCTGACTTCACCAAATCAATACCTACTTGATGGTGACTTAAAAACACCAGACAGCTTTCCTAGACCGAAGCCCTTGGATAAATGAAGTTGTCATTGACTTCTGGTGTATCTGGTCTGTGTGAGATCCTAATTAGGACAGGATCATAGTAACGGGGGGAGATAATAGACCTATTGGATCAAGTCTGTCTGCCTGCAATTGCAGCATATTATCCCCCTGATGTAAGCTGTACCCAGTGTTAAACAGTAAATTGCTCAAATCTTAGGTGGACGTGGCTTGTGATTAAAAAATACACAAAACTAGTGGAAGTATTCCCTGGGAATTTGTCAGGAGGGCGTTCGGTTTCCTTTCTGGCTTTTGTTTTCCCTACTATGGAGAAGCAAAGAGTTTGTGCTGAAAAATCCAAGTCACTGAGTAAAACTGTGAGCATTTTTCCGTTGCAAAAGGGGGGTAATTATTGTGAATATGTAACAATGATGATTTTTTTTGAGACCTCAAACTCCTGAAACCAGCAAAAATCAGTTCTATGACTCATCTGGACCTGCGCCATCTTGCAATGCACAGAACCCCTTAGGAGGATCTACAGGAGGGATGGGGAGGGACTTTTTGTCAGGGAGTGGGGCTGTAGGACGAGGGATAATGGTTTTAAACTGAAAAAAGGGAGATTGAGGTGAGATCCGGGGAAGAAATTCTTCCCTGTGAGGGTGGTGAGGCCCTGGAACAGGTTGCCCAGAGAAGCTGTGGCTGCCCCATCCCTGGAGGGGTTCAAGGCCAGGCTGGATGGGGCTTGGAGCAACCTGGTGTGGTGGGAGGTGTCCCTGCCCAGGGCAGGGGGGTTGGAACTCGGTGGGCTTTAAGGTCCCTTCCACCTTGAACCATTCTGTGATTCTAAGCAGGTTCAGACCAAGTTTTGTGAGACCTGAGCTGCTCCCAGCTCAGTCCAGTCCTCTATATTCTCTTTCAAAGCCGTGTGCTTTGTCCTTGCCTCCAAACCCAGCTGCTGCCCCGTGTTACTCATGCTCTGGGGACCTCCTGAGTGGGCATGCTGGATGGTAACTCCAGGATTTTGCAGCCTGAGGGGCTGCTTCATGCTGCCCGTAGATATTATCAGCAAAATCAAAACCTGGTGGCTCCTTCCATGCTCCTTCCCAAAGCAGGAGCCGTCGGGGGGCTGGGTGCGTGGGTGCCCCTTTGCTTCTCTCCATTTTCACCCCTCCTGCTCCTCCCAACAACCCTGTCGGATCTCAGAGCTTTCAGAAGATGAAAGCGTTGGGAAAGCGGTGGCAGTGGAAAGCTGTTTATTTGCTCTGCGGGCGCACAAGGCCCTGGACACATGGAAAAGACTCTTTGATTAACGTCGGCTTCCTCTTGGCACTGTTTGACGGAACAAGGCTGAGACACTCCATTTCAGTGAGCCGGTGTCGCGCAATGTGTATTAGAGAGTCCTCAATTTCACACGTGCTTACTCCTGAGTGAGTTTCGCATAAAAGGATTAAGGAGAGAGGAAGTGCAGAGGAAATGGGATGTTAGACACCTTGTTAAACGGGCTGTCAGGGTTTCTGGAGCGTTCATTCTAACTCTATTCCACTCTGCATAGAGGGCAGGCCATTACCCGGGGATCACAGGGGCCTCTTCTGCGCCGCGAGTCGGGAATTAAAAGAAGAAAGCAAAAGCAGAGATGAAAATAGTAACGTGATTGTTGTCGTTCTTCTTATTATTTTATTCCGGTTGGTGTTTCTGCTGGGGGGAATCTGGGACACGATTAGCTGGAGCCACAGGTAGTGGACCTTTAGCTGCCCTTCCCCGATTAAGTTCAGTAACTGGAAGATTGGCTAGGAGCAAAATGGGAGAGAAAAACGTGGGGAAGGCTCAGCGGGGCAGGGTTGGAGGGGAGATGCTGAGGGAGATGACCAGGCACTGACCCAAGGAGAGCAGGAGGGCACCGAGGCATCTCCTGTCCTGGGTTGTCCCCACGCCAGCCAGGAGGTGGGGATAGCAACTGTGCTCTGCCCTGACATTCTCGCTCACAGGGATGCTCAGAAAGTTCCCAAATCGATTGTGACCCAGAGGAGGTTTGGAAATGGGGGGAAGGTGTGATCACAGCTGGGATGTCCATGCCAGCTCCAGTCCAGGTGGCTCCACCAGGGATGCTGGGATGGGCTCTGGGTTCTGGGTCTCACCCCAACCTACATGTCTAAGACAAACACATCATCCATGCTGTTTCTCTGAGCTGCGTAGTTTGGGGCCAGACCCCGTGGGTTTACTGTGGATAAAGTGAGTGGTTTTCCCAAGCCAGGATCCTTTCCTGGAGGCACAGCTTGCCTGCCCAAATGTGCAGTGGGATGTTGCGGGGTGGATGCCCAGGGAAGCGGCTGGTGGTATTCAAGTCAAGTTTATAAGTAACGCAGTTTCACATCAGGTTGTTTCCTGTAAGTCAGATCCACTTTAAGAGCAGTGATGAAACAGGGCTTCAGAATCCACTCTATGAGCATCCAAATTAAAAGCTAAATAGGATGTAGCTTTCAGTTTGGCTGTATCTCCATATGTCAACACTCATTATCCTCATATGTCACCGCTCTGCAAGCCTTCTTCCCCGAGCCTGGCGGGCCGTGGTTCTCCTCTCCGCTCTCTGCAGCGATGGTTTCCTCCTGCCTGCATCCCTGCTTGGCCACGTGTGCTCCTCTGGGGACCAGGTTTTCCCTTTTCTGCCCTAAAGCAGCACACCCTGAGCTCTGCACTGCTTAGCAAGGAGGAGGGATATGCCAGTGGCTGAGCAAAGGGACACCTCGGGGTCTTTTTCTCGCCACTGACCTTGGGGAATTGTTCTACCATTCCCATTATCAATCCTGGCAGACCTGCAGAGGTGTGTTTGTGTTGAAGGCTGCAGGGCTCTGGCATGAGAAGTCCTGTTTTGGTATAAAATATAACCTCAGGTTGTGTTCCATGGAAATTGCTATGGAGCATCATCAGGAATGGTATGGTGCTGGGAGACATGGGACCAGCGGTGGGGTCTGGGGCAGGAGACTCACATCTGTCACCTCTTCTTGTTTCATCTATTTGGCCTTGGTTTTTTGTATGGAAAACTCCAGGTTTTACAATAAGGAATAATTTGCCAGCGTAGCCCAAGGGGCAGTGGCATCACAGCACCTCTCCCGGCTGCGTGGAGGAGCAGCCAGACGGCTCTCACTGACACTGCCTGGGGAAAGGTCCTGGTTCTCCATCCCATGGCTTTCCTCACCCCACTATCCTTCTCCCTACCACACCATCCTCTTCCCCACCACACTGTCCTCCTTTCCACCACCCCATCTTCTTTCCCACCACACTGTCCTCCTTTCCACCACACCATCCTCTTTCCTACCACACTGTCCTCCTTTCCACCACACCATCCTCTTCCCCACCACAGTGTCCTCCTTTCCCCCTATTCTCAGCTCCCTGCAGCTCCAGGCAAGGGGTTTTTTTGGGAGGAGGAAGATTGAGGGAGGATTTGGAGCTGCAAGCAGGAGCTCTGACTTCAGCAGAGCTGCTGGCGACTTGGGAGAGAGGCAGGAATTTCACTCCTTCCACACGTATTCAGGACTAAGATATATTGATAACAGGTGAGGTCACGTGCAGCATGTTGATGTTGTAGAAAGGGTGAAAAACCCTTATTTGTTGCCAAAACTGCCCTGTCAGTGGGGAGAGGGGGCAGCTCGGGAGTGGGACATCCTTGGGGTCTCCTCCAGCATCCCAGTGCTGCTTCCCACCGCATCTGCCCTCGTGCTGTGCACCCTGACAAAGAAAGGGGTCAGTCTCTGTGCTGGGTGGGAAAACGGAGAATCCAGGTAAAATTCTCTCCACTGACTTAAAACCAGGAGTGGGGAAGAAGGAGCAAGTTTAGCCATAAATAATCCCACACCTGGCCTTTTAACTCAGTTATCTCCTGGTCGGGGAAAGTCGGATCTGCCGTGTGCTGTGGTGGTGCCAAGTTAATTACTTGAAAATGAGTGCCTGGGGTTGGACCAAGAATTTCTCATCAGCATTCAGCACCAGTGCCACGGCGTGAGGAAGGAGAGCCCGGCGCATGCTCGCGGCAGCGGCTGGCTGCCAGGGGGATGAAAGGGAAGGAGAGCAGGGCATGGGCAGGTTTGCTTTGCTTTTGAGCAGGCTGGAGCCTGGTTTAATTGAAAAAAAATTTTAAAAAAGGAAAAAGAAAGCCCTGAAGGTGGTCAATTCCGGGTTTGTTGTACAGAGGCTGCGTGGGGGTATCGTCTCCAGGCATGGAGCTGGAGGGTTTGGGATCAGCAGAGGGTGCTGTGGGTGGCAGCATCCCAAAAAAAAAAATAATCAAGAAAGGGGAGTGGGTCCAAACCACACAGCTGAGATGCCACATCTGCTCTCGACTCCCCCTTTCAGCAGCAGCTGGGTTTTGAAATTCCACTCCTGGTGCCTTTTAGAGGGAAGTTTTGCCCATGTGGTTGGGATTTGTTAACCCCACACGGCTTCTTGGAGCAGGCAGGATGATGCTCAGGCCACTGGCATCCTCCAGCCCTGCTGTTTTTCACCCGATGCTGCCAGGAGCATCCCTGCACCCCCAGCCCCAAGCCAACATCCCATCAGGATGAACCCCCCCAGCTTCTCCCTCCCCTTTCCCATCCCACCAGCGCTCGCCAGCTGAATACAAATGCAGATATTACTGGGGAAAGAGAGGGAGGCGAGAAGGTGCAGCTCCAATACTAAATAGCTGGGCCCTTTAAGCCATTTGGCCAGACCTTATCGTTAAAAAGGAGAGGGGGAAAAAAAAATAGTCTCTATAGGATTCTTTGAGTCATTGCTTCTTATGTGTAAACAGAGGGCGGCAGCTTACATAGCAAACTCAGCCCGGAATAGCTTGAGGTGATTAACAGTTGTTTGATTCCTCAAAGATTTCCACATGCTTACGCCAATCCAACTGGGAAAGGCAGAATAAATATTTTGAAAGATGCCCCTTCTTTTGTAAATTAGGCATGATGAGCGCTGCTCAACCGGTTAGCTCGGAGTTACAGGATTGGGTTTTGTTCAGCAAACAGTAGCAGAAGGGCAGCGCTGCTCCGTGTGGCTGAGACGGGGGGTGGAGGGTGGGCAGCCCCCCCGTACCCCAGTGGGGGCTCTCAGTGCTCCCTGGTTCCCGGGGGTTATACTCTGATTTATGGGAGGGCAAGTGGCAGCTGATACGATTCAGCAGCACCCTGCTTCCCAACTTAATTCCCCTAATTAAGAGAGAGAGCTGGGGATGTTCAGCCTGGAGAAGAGAAGGCTCCAGGGAGACCTTGGAGCAGCCTTCCAGGATCTGAAGGGAGCTCCAGGAGAGCTGGGGAGGGACTCTTGGTCAGGGAGTGGAGAGATAGGACAAGGGGGAACGGTTTTAAACTGAAAGAAGGGAGATTTAGGTTAGATATTAGGAAGAAATTCTTGGCTGTGAGGGTGGTGAGGCACTGGAACAGGTTGCCCAGAGGAGCTGTGGCTGCCCCATCCCTGGAGGGGTTCAAGGCCAGGCTGGATGGGGCTTGGAGCAACATGGTGTGGTGGGAGGTGTCCCTGCCCAATGCAGGGGGGTTGGAACTGGATGATCTTTAAGGTCCCTTCCAAATCTAACCATTCTATGGTTGTATGATAATTACTTTTCCTTCAGATTATTTGGGTGCCAGCCTTGCCAGACATTGTTGAAGTATAAATTGGGGCGTGCTTTGCCTCCACTGGATAAACACGTAGGTGAGAGAGCACCAGTGCAACCCCTTGTGTGATACTGGGGTTAAAGGAGGTGACTGGATCCTGCAAGGGGCTGCTCTGTCCCCCAGTGCCAAGGCTGTGACCAAGTCACTGGGAAGGGTTTTACTGCTTAGAGCGAGATCCCGAGCTCTTTGGGGTTACAGGCACACAGGAACAGGACAATTAGGATGGCAGCCATCAATTTCCAATTGATGTTTGTGGTAAAAGCAAACTTTTTTCTTTAAAATGAATTGTGGGCATCCATAGTTGGTTTCCCTTTGTTTATTCACCATCGATAGGGCAGTAAAACATAAAGAAATATTGAATCACTTGAACCATAGACGGTCTGCTCGGCACTTGCTCTGTTCATTCCCGTTACAGGCAAGGAGAAGAATATCTCAGATTTAGTCCCAGTTTTATAACAACACTTCCCAGCCCACCTGGGGACTACAGAAGTGCTTTGCATGCATTAATGAAACAAACGGTGCCACCTCCAACGGGACAGTTAGGTTTTATCTCCCCTTTGCGCGTGGTCGGACTGTGAATCTCCTCCCTCAATGTCACAGTTTGGATTTTATCCAGTGACCAGCCTGGTTTTGGTGTCTCAAATTTTAGGGACCCATCCCAGTGTACCCAAAAACCTATTGCTTTACACACTTTGATTTTACAAAGGATCTTTTTCTTTTGTACTTGGACAGGAGATGCTGGCACAAAATGATTTGTCAGGGTTTTTTTCCTTGCCCAGAAGGTCTCTGGCAAAACCAGTGCTGGAAACCAGCTGGTGTTACCCCCAATCCCTGTTTTTATTGCTGGTGGGAATCCTCGTTTTACCGCAGTGTTCCTCCTCCCAACAACTGACCAGCTCTCAGTTTCCCTAGAACTGCACTTTCTTTGTAAAATCTACTTCAAAAAAAAAAAATTATCTCAGAACTTCTGGACCCATACGGTAGCAGAAATATTAAGGCTGAAGGGAAGTACTTTGTTTGCCAGATAAATAGGCCTGGTGACACTTTGGATATGTAGAAGGTGGTGAATAATTTCTTCTGCTTGGGCTATATATCCTTAGAGGACTCAATGAATTTTTCATTCTGGAAGATGTGTTCGGGTCATTAATTGCAGTTTGCCACAGGTCTGTTCCACTTTTGTCTGGGTAAAGCCTATCTCCTTCAACATACAACTCATTTACCCTTTGTAATCTATGTAACATTTGCATTGTAAATTGGTTAGCTTAACTTAATACGCCAGTAACCTTAGTAAACCTTTGGAAAGGATATTACGTGCGCTGGTGAAGAAGACGGGGGTCGGTTCCTACAACACCCGTCTGTGCCGGGCTGGGGGCTCAGGATTCTCCATCCCTGCCAGTTTGGGGGTCTCCAGCAGTGTCTCAGCTCCCACACAGCCTCCCAGCTCCCCTCCAAGGAAAGGTGGGGCACTTGTGGTGGTTTCCTACAAGATGGAAAGCGCTGCCGTTCGCTTTGGGGCAGGGAGCTGGTTGTGGTTTTGCTTCTAGTGGTGGCTTCTAGTGCAGCTGGAAAAGTGAGCAGAAGGGAGTTCAGCAGGGATTTGGGGGGTCCCAATTCCCCTCCTCATCCCACCTGGAGCAACCCCCATGGCTTGGGCACACACCTGGGTTCCTCTCCTTCTTGGGAAGGCGTTGGATTCTGCTCCATCACCACCAGCCTCTGCTCACAGCTCCCCACGGAGCTACGTTCAGGTGTCCCTGGCTGGAAATTGTCTTCTAAACCCTGCAAAGTTGGTGCCTCCGGGCAGTGCCGTGGCTCCGGGGCCGTCTGTCGTGGTGGCATCATGCCCAGGCTGAAGTTTAGCTGGAGCTCTGCCCGAGGGCACAGGTGCCAAGAAATGATGGTTTGCCAGGAGCAGGCTTCACCCAGCTCCCTGGGAAGGGGGTCCTTCCCACCAGATTGCTCCCTAATGATCCATCCACCCACCAGTGTAGGCAACATCCCTTGCCTGCCCCATCCTGCCTTCCCAGCAGTCTTTCTTTTCATAGAATAAACCAACATAATTTAAGCTCCTCCGGTGCTGAGCAATTCCTCGGAGTGAGGAACAGCTCTGGGGGTTCCTACAAGCAGCGCGGAGAGGAGCAAGACACAATAAGTATAAATTGAGTGAACTCCAGAGACTGGAATAAGAGCTGTGAAATATTGCTTCGGGCTCGAGAAAGTGCGTTCAACCCATTTTCAGAGCTACCTGAGGGAGACAGGGTGAGACTGGCAGACGACAGCACGCCAGAGTCGGGAGCAGCATGAGTAAAACCCGCTGTCCCAGTACTTCTGGCCTCGTTGGAGTCAAGAAATTTCTGAAAGTTTCTCTTTTTTTTTAATTTTTATTATATTTTCTGCCCCACTTTTTAAACTGAAGCAGTCTGGAGGAATTCAGCCAGGTATTTGAAATCTTTTCCCATTGTTTCCTCTCACTAGGCAGAGCGATATGTGTTTGACCATCATTCTTACAGCAGCAGGACCACAGACCCCCAACCCACTGGTCCCCTTTTGGCCACTAATGTCCCCAAGGAGTGATGACTGTGTGGTGAGGTTTGGTGCCTCCTAGATTCCCAGAATTATCCATCTGGATAAAAAACTGCACAGAAAAGTTGCCAGCAATTGTGTGTAGCTGTTGGCTGTTGGCTCAGCACTGCCACAGCTGGCACTGGGGATGCCCTGCGTATTTGCCCACATCAAAATGACCTATTTTGTATACTTTTAATAGAAAAAAAGTGGTGTGAGAATTAGCACAGCCTCATGCTCCTGTGGCAATCAGCACCTCTGCCTTCCGGGAGGGCTTCCCTGAGAGCGGCAGCATTTTTAATCTCCTCAAAAAGAGAAGATAAAAGAATGGAGGAGCTGATCCGATAGACCCAGGGATAATGGTGTGCATTCCCTGCCTTCAGATAACGGCTTGGTGTGCAAAGAAAATAATCTATGCAGGAGGAGGCGTTGCGTACCGAGGGCTGGAGGCGTATCAGGTGTGATTCCCCCGAGTCTGCCAGTCCCACAGGTTCACCCTGAGCAGATTCTGGCCTTTCCTACCAGTGCTTTTTGCTCTGCAAGATCCCTCCTGTCCCTTCCCTCTGCGCCAACCTGGGCAGGAGGAGAGCCAGCGACTCACAAACTCATTACACTGATAAACTTGTGCCTTTCCAAATTGTCTAAGGCTTGGTTTTGCCACGGGGCTGTTGTCCTCTGCCTGAGGCAGCCTGATGGTGCTCCTGCAGGAGGCAACAGGCATCTCTGAGAAGGTGGTTCCATCACCTGGACCTGCAGTTACTCCCAAGAGAAGACCCCCAGGACCCTAGGCTTTCATAAACTCCCTGCTCTGGATCAAAGGATGGATATTTCCATCCTCCGTGAACCACAGCCAGGTTTTAAGCTGGGATGGTGAAATACCAGGTCCCACCATCACTTCCCAGTCTTCAGAGCCAGCCAGGCTTTGGTAGGAAGCATCCCATCCCTGCTTGTGTCCTCTTCCCTCGCACCAAGCTCACATTAAGTAGATTTAAATGGTACTTTTCATCCTGGCAGAGGAAGAGGCAGGGGCTGTCACTGTGACCCATCTGTCCCCTCCTCTCCTTCAACCCGACCTGAGGTGACAGCGCGAACCCTACCCCCCCACAGCTGGAGTTGTAAGTCAGTTTAAATGAGTCTTATAGCTCCCACACCTAAAATCTTTGAAATATGCAGCAAAGAGGAAGCTTAATGTGTATCAGGGGAAAAGCCCAGGAGAGCTGTACCATCCTCGGTGTGTACAAATCACTGTTTAGGGCATCTCAGCCTCAAAGTCCTTTTTCACCTGGGTCGTTACTTGATGCAGAAGACCCAGCCACCATGTGCTTGGCCAGTGCTGGTGATGGACTTGGTTCCTGCCTATAAAAACACAGGGAAAAAGTGAGGATTTATAGCACTGAAAACCTCTCTAAATAGCTTTATAAAGTTCCTTTTCTTAACACAAACCAGCAGCTCCCTTTGTTGCTTTAAATCTCTTACTGTTTCGGAACTGTATCGCTCCACCCCAACCAGTAAAGAGATCAGATTGGGGTTTCTAAACGCTGATGTGGAACAGTCAGGTGACCTGTTTTGGCATCTGTTTTGAGATGTGCACATCACATTTCAACAAAAACCCAAGAGTTAGAATTTTTGGGGAGTCCTTTTCCAATCGGAACTAAATTGCTACTAAAATGCACCGATGGGCATTTTCAGCCAGGGATCCCAAAGCATGATGTGGTGGTCACCACAAACCAAGGCATGGAGATTGCAAACAACTTGTCCCCAGAGCAGGCAGCAAGTCAGGGGTCAGGCAGCTTCAGCTCTTCACCAGCTGCCCCAAATAATGTCCTGCAGCCTGTGTCAGAGGCAAAGCAAGACCACGTTCATGTGCTGCCTTACTTCTTTCTGCTAATACCGAAGATGATAAACCTTCCTGCCGCAGCAGCACAATAGGGTCCCAATCCTGATGAGGGACCTTTGAGCTGATGCCATAAAATCTCCATTTACCATGAAGAATAATATCTTAAACGTGAATGCTGGCCCATCCAGTGAGGGTTCAGTCGTTTTTGTAAGAAAAGACTGGAAATTTTAATGTCTGAGCATGTTTTGGAGCTGCGTCTCTGCCTTGGTGCCCATCAGAGGAGGTGCATCCACTGGGTCGTTGTGGGACAGGGATGGGAACGTGCGTCTGGAAGGATGTCTGTTAAGTAGTACCTTTTGCTGAATAAATCAGGGAGGTTGCCAGCAGCCTGCCACCATAAATATGCACATTAAATCAAATCAGATCTGCAGCAATAGTAAAGATTTAATAGTAGGGGTTTGTTTTCTCCCTACCATAAACACGGAGATGCGAGCACTTCATGGTGAGAACATCTGCGGACTGGGCAGGAGGTGTCAGAAGCTGGATCTAACATGCAAGGCTTCTCTTCTGTGGCCAATTAAACAAATTGCAGCAAAACAGCATTTTATTAGTATTTGCCCATAGCAGTCGCCTGCTGCAATAAATTTCCTTCAGGCACACTCCAGAAAGGGGAGGAAAAAATTGGCACGTTAACTAGTGAATGGTGGAGAGAGCACACCGCGGCGTAGCCTCTGGGGCTACTGAATACCAAAGTGCCTGTCTCCAAAAACAACTGCTCTGCTTTATCATAAACACGGTGAGTTATGAGAGGCTGTACGGTGTACCCTGCGCAAATAATAGTAAAGAGGAGGAGGCAGGAGGGAAGGATGCTTTCCCAAAGCAGCAGGACGCACAGGAGGTATGATAGTTGTTGATGTTCCATCCCTGGAAGTGTTTAAGGCCAGGCTGGATGGGGCTTGGAGCAACCTGCTCTAGGGAGAGGTGTCCCTGCCCATGGCAGGGGGGTTGGAACTTGATGATCTTTAAGGTCCCTTCCAACTCGAACCATTCTATGATTCTATGATAACAAAAGTTATCCCAGTGCCTCTCCTCTCCTCTTCTGTTTAATTAAAACTTAAATTCCTTAAGAAGTCATCCTTACCCATTTACCCTGTCTGTCCTGTCCTATTCCCGTGTGTTTCTGCTTGAAATGCAAGTTTTGTCTCTTTTACACTTTTTTTTTTCATTTTATTATTATTGCTTTTAAGGGAGAACTCGTGATTGTTTTTCTCCCCTTCCATGGGGGCTGCAAAGTCAGCCAAGTCCATCCTCAGCATCACTTTGCTGGCATTCCCTGGGATTTCTCAGGTCTGAATGTGCCAACACATTTCTTGGCTGCCTGGCACGGTTGTAGACAGGGGTGATATTTGTCAGCGTGGTATAGCCAAGAAACCTTTTATATCTTTTATTTTTGGATGATGGAGAGCTCAAATGGGAGATAGATTTTATTTCCTTTTTTTTCTTCTTTTCCCCTTTTCCTTCTTTCCCTTTTCTTTTCTCTTTCCCTGGGCCAAAGCATCGCCATCCAGTTGATCAATATCCCATTCCCACTCATAACCAGCTCTCATATCTCACGCACACCAAGCGAGGAAGCACTTCAGATCAAACCAGCCTCTCCAGAGAGGTCCTGGGACAATAGCAAGTACCAATAAATACCCGGCATGGCTGAGGTTACAGCAAACAGATGGTGTTCGTGCTCCACAAATACTCTCTGCCGGTGAAGTGCTACAAGAAATGACCTATTTGTTGCTCAGTTATCTCCATATTTTATGTTGGGAGCACTATTCATATCTAAGTAGTGGCACCGTTATCCTGGGAATTCCTCATTTTCCGGCACGGTTATCGACAGCTCCCTGTTCCCAGCAGCCTCCTGTTGCTGTTTGCTCTCCCCTTTCAAGCTTTTCAGCACGATCAGGTAAAGAGATAAATAATTTTAACTGCACTCCTGATTGATAGCAAATTAATGTTCAACAATTACCTCCTTTAAAATGTGCCATTTGAGACTGCCTAAAAGTGGGGAGTTTTCTCTCTTTTCTCTTTTTTTTTTCTTCTTTTTTTTTCTCAAGAGCAGCAAACTCAAGGCAGCAGATTATTACTGGACATTAATTATCTATCTTTAATGAAGTAGCTGACCAGATTGGCTGCTGATGGATTACACCTATGAAATTGTACTGCTGTTGATACACAGGATATATTTAGGTGGCACCAGCCTTTTGACTTAAGCATGGATTTGATTTATACTTCATTAACATAATTCCTAACACACTGCTTCTTGGAAAAAGAAAATTAGTGTCTAACCAGGAGCTAACAAGTTTAATGGCTTGCTTGAAGGAAAACATAACCATTGACTGTGAATAAGCAACTAGAGTCATTAATATGATGCTGTTGTTGTTGCTGTTGTTTCTCTTGGTTTTATGAATCTATATTTAAAGGGAAAAGTTTGCATAGTGCTGCTGTGGATAGATGGGCATGAGGGGAAACCCTTTGCTAAAAAAACTGTGTCTGATTTTGCATTGTTGAGGTTCCTTCATCACCTGGGGATGGGGGTGTTGGTATCGACAGGCTTTGGATGCTGGGGGAGAGGGATGTGTGATGGTCAGGCTGGCTCTGGCGTTTCCCAACGTCGGCATTCCCCAATGTTGGCATTCCCCACCTCTTTTCTTACTAAACGTGAAGCACGGTGACCTGTTAGTGACAACAACCACTGCCAGGTCTCCCCTGGATCTC
This sequence comes from Thinocorus orbignyianus, assembly GCA_013400375.1. NCBI lineage: Eukaryota > Metazoa > Chordata > Aves > Ciconiiformes > Thinocoridae > Thinocorus > Thinocorus orbignyianus. Next base: position 57,109 of record VXBW01005078.1, on the reverse strand, counting down.
AAACAGAAATCACCGCTTCTACTGTCCTTCTGCTCAGGAGAGATCCTGACAAAACAGCCTTCCCAGGGCTTCCCAGTAAGCCAGTGGTGGCGACTGGGGCTGGAGGTCACATCCAGAGCTCTCACACTTAGATTTGGATAAGCGTGTCTGGAGGCAGCTGGCACAAAAGCAATACAAAGCACACGGAGATGGACGCGTTGGGCTTCCAGACACGATTCTCATTTATTTCCATTTTGCAAATACTGGGTTTACCGATGATTGCCTGCGAAAGTTTTCTATCAAAGAAGGCTTAGCTAAATAGCCAGGAAGGCTCTTTTCTTCTCTTCTCTCAAAAAAAAAAAAAAAAATGAATAGTCCCTTTTTGTTCTTTAAATTATACCGTGTTAGCAAATAAACAAGGCAAAAAATCAAAGTAGTCCAAGAGATCTAGGTGGGTACATGAGAGAAATGAGCTCGGCTAGTGAGAACGCGCCCAGAGAGGAATGAGAAATTGCGGTATCATCAGGACGGAGCGGGACGGAGCTGCCAGAAGAGAGGGGAAGGGGAGGATGGAAATGAAATGAGAAAGGACAAATAGATTGGGGTGATGGTTAAGCCCTTTCTATGAGCTTTGCATCACTCTCATGCCGTTGTACCAGCAAGCCCAGTTCACTAGCTGCTCTGCAGCACGTGTTTTCACTGGTGCCCAACAAGTTCCCCACGCACAGCATCACCTGTGGCTGGACCATCAATCCCTCTCTGTTGTTGAATTGATATCTGCAGGCTCCAGCACTTGGCATCTTCTGATATGGGTGATGGCCTTCTGACTGTTTTCTGATAACAATTTTAGACATAAGATCCCATTTGGCACAGTACTTGCCTTGTCCCCATCTCTTCCAGCCATCAAAAAGCTGCTGGAATCCTCAAGAACTTTATGCTTTAAACCGTTCGTGAGTTTTGATCTGTGGGTCAGATTTTAGGGTTTTTGGGTTTGTTTTGCACCCACCAAATCCAGAGGGCATCCTGCAGCCGTGGCTCCGGAGGACCATTCCACTCCCTGCCGGCATCTGGCGGGTCCTCCTCCTGTTTGGCATCTTGACACCTTGGGCTTTGATTAATGAGGTGCTCTTCCCTGCGCTATACGAATCCCTGTTAGATTTGGTGCTTATTAATTACAGCGCAGCACCGTCAGCACATTTAGAATTGGGGTCCCTGCTTTTCTAATTCTCTCCTTTTATTTCCCGTTGCTTTTTCCCCCCTGGTTTCCCATCGCCTGCGTCTCCTCCTCCTCGGGGTCACTGATGGATGAGGTTTCAGCAGCGGTGGATACCACGCTGGCTGAGCCGAAGGTCAGCGCTGGTAATGGCTCTGGAGAAAAGCAGCCGTGTAGCAAAAAAAAAATCCCCTCTGCAGTGCCTGGCTCCCTCACCCGAGCCCAAGATTTTTCCACCATCACCTCCTGCATCCCTCCTTGATTTTGTAAAAATCCAGCCTTTCCAACTCGGTGTATCCTCCAAGTTAAAAATCAAATTGAATCCTTGCTGAATGCAAAGCGCTGGGTGTATTTTCAAGGAGTGGGTTCTCTTTTTTATCTAGTTGCCCTGCTGTTTGTCACCACTCTTCTTGCTGTTGGCTGAGTCTGAGCCAGGGCAGTGCCCAATTTGTGTTGCTCCGTGTTGTATAAATGGGCAAATCTCCCCCCTGAGACACTTGGGAGCTCCACCACCCTCAGCATCACATGCACACGGAGCGTGGGGATGGTCCCAGGTCACACTAAGGAGATGAGACACTGCCTTGACTGGCTTTCCCTCCCCATGAAATACAACAAACCTTCTCTCTCTCTGCTGATTGTAAAATTCTTGTTGTTTGGGTGGGAAAAAGTGAGAGAACCTGTGAACAGGTACCAAAAAGCAAGCAGTAGTAGCTGGTGGGTGGGCAGGGGGAATTTTTTTTCATGGGGAAGAGGACAGGATGCAGTTTGGTCAGAGAATTAGTGATTTAGTAAAGGCTGTGTGCAGGCTCCATGCTGTGGATTCCCAGTTTGGACACAGCCCTCACTGGTAATTGCGGGTGGTAACACTCAGGTGATGGGGAACCGGCAGCATCACCCTCCCTGCAGGGATTGGGGTGCTGGGACCATCCTGGCACCCCGAAGGGACTGTACTGGGAATGCCATCCCAAGCAGCCAGCACTGGGCTCTGTGGTTGGCTTTCCATTAGCCTCTTGGCTTCACCTCTCACAAAACAACACGGGAATTGGTGGCAAACGAAGAGGTGCATCTCCGCCTGAAGCCACTCACCCGATCAACACCCCGGCGGGAAGAGGGCAGGCAGGATAACAAAGCAGACAGCATCCCCCCTAATCTGGTTTTAAAACTTTTCCTTGATAACGGGATTGCTATTTTATTACCAGTCACTGTTGAGCTCTTTTACATGACCGAAGTAAACACCGCAGTAATTTATACTGTCCTCCCAGATCAGCTTCGCCCTCTTTTACATCTCGCCTTGCAAATAAGAAGGCAGCCCACAAAGCCATTTGTTTCCTAATGACAGGGGTTTCCATAGTGAGCAGATTAAGGAGGAGGAGATTAGAAGATTATACACCAGGCAGGATTCACAGGTTCACAGGTTTATGGGGCTTTGGAGATCCAACGATTAATGCATTTCATAAACGAAACTTTCTATAATGGGCAGGTAGGACGGAGGGAACTGGCTGTTGTTGGTTTCTAATTGGCAGAATTTATTTAGCAATTTTCCTGGGTGATGCTTAAAGCACTCGGGGAAGGAGTGAACAATTATTGTGTCCCACTGCTCCCGTGTTGATAAGGGTTGGGTAGATGTTCTCCATCAAAGCTGCCACAGATGAAGGTTGGTGGCAGCACCGTGGACCTTGTCCGTAGTGCTGGGGTGGCACCGATTCTTCTCTGTCTTCATCAGAGGAAGGAGTGAAACTGCTTTCTGAGTGTGCTGGATGGGCTGTTGTTGTTTATCGTGGCATTGTGACAGCAGCCCAACATCTTTGCACCAGGCAAGGTGTGCCACGGGAGTCCTGTTTGAGTGATAAGGTACAGCAAGGGAGGAAACAGAGATAACGTCCAGGACACGTGTTGTCAAATGCCACATAGCTTCAGTGGAAGGACAGCGAGACTCAGGAAGCCTGAAATCCACATAAACCCTTTGGGAAAGGATGTTGGTGCTGCATCGTGTGGGTGCCCTGGACAAGAGGGCTGCAGGGAGCTGAGGAGAGCATGGAGGGAGAGTTGGTTTTGGTTTTGGTTTGAATTTCCACACAGAATCCTGAGTTTGCATCAGAAAGCTGGAAATACAAATCCTGAGAAGCTGTGGGAGGGACCCAAAATATCTTTCATACCCTTTGGCCAAAAGAAGCTGAAAAGGAAGAAATTGAGAAAGAAACTGTGACAATGTTCTTCTCTTTAATTTTCTGATGAAAAATCAAAACAGCAGGAAAAGAAGAGGCGCTTGCTTTCATTTTGTTGGAAACCCAATTTTCCACGAAAAGTAGGTTTCAATGGAAAATTTCCACCTCTCCCTTATGTATTGTTTTAGTGCTGGCTGCCTTCTCCCCATTACAGCCCGTGAGAGTTGTCTTACTTGAAGGGGCACCTCAGAGCTGTAGGAGAAGGATGCAAAGAACCTTTTTGAATGACCCAGAAGGACAATCCATGAGTAGGTGCCTGCCATGGGCTGTGGAGACTCCGGTTTCTGGCACGCTGGCCTACATGTCAATGAGGCCAAGAGCTTGTCTTGGTTTTTCTGTCGTGTCTGATGTGCTCACCCTGTGCCAAGGACATTGTCCTGGCCTTGCGGTGGCTGATGGACTCAGGGAAATCAGGACTCACTCGGCATCAGCCCAGCTCTGCCTTGTGGAGTAGCCCCCAAACCCCTCTTCCTCCCTTCTTCATCATCAACACTGTTGATGAAACACATGGGGAAGGGCTCAGGGGATCTCTGAGTGGGTCAGGAAACCATCTCCTTGATGAGGCTGACCTGTTCTTTGTCTGGTCGCCTGCACGTTCCAGTAACTTTTGTTGGAAACCCCTTTCCCTTCTCCCCAGAGGTGATTCCTGTGCCAGGATGGGGACCTTCTCTGTGACCATAGAATCATAGAATGGTCAGAGTTGGAAGGGACCTTAAAGATCATCAAGTTCCAACCCCCCTGCCATGGGCAGGGACACCTCTTCCTAGAGCAGGTTGCTCCAAGCCCCATCCAGCCTGGCCTTAAACACTTCCAGGGATGGGGCATCCGTCTGGCTCCATTGATAAAGTCAGTTCCAGTTGACTGATTAAAATTAACAATAAGGGCTTAAAACGAGCTGGTTTGGGCCTTTATAAGACAAGTTATGCTGACAGCCAGGCGTAGTTGGAGGGTGGTGGGAGCCTGTGCTCCAGCAGAGGGGCTTTAGCTCGACCTTCCAAGGCGACTCAATCAACTTTGGCTCCTCAACAATACCCCTGGCCTGCCAAAAGAAACATTGCAGACAGGACTCTGGAACCAGAGGGTTGGGGGAGCCCTGTCAGCCTGGATTACAGGAACGCTTAAGAGTTAATTAAATTACGATTTGCTATGCTGCCAGTTCACATGAAGCTGCAACATCTGCGGACGGACGGAGGGGTGGGAGGGAGCCGGGCAGGGAGATGCCGTCCTGTTTCTGGGGATGCAGATTTCCACCTGCTCTTTGGCAGTGCTGCACTGCAGTTAAAGAGAGAGGGCACGAGATTCATGAAAAGAAAGGAAAGAAAAGCCTAATTTCTGATGCAGTAATATCTGTGGGTAACACCTGGGTTTTTAAAAATCTTCAAGTGAATGGGAGCTACATGGGGTGCAGCTCTTTGCCCCAGGACTCCGGGACATTGGGGTAAATCTCAGCAATGCCAACTGGCAGAATAAAAAAAATATATACTAGGAAAATAGTAATGTGGGAGGCTTTCTGTGTTTGCTTTAAGTTATTGAAGCTTGGCTTTTAAAACTTTCTTCCCTGGCTGTTGTTTTACACATATAACAAACTGTCGTGTTTCCCACTGAACCCGGGAGCTGGAGCCTTAGGGAAACTGTTGTGGGGCTCTGGTTTTCATGGCTCTGATGCCACCAGGGGACACAGAGCCCCAGCAGAGTTTTGGAAAACTCTAAGAGGCTCCTTGTGTCCCTGCATTCCCGGCTTGGACTGCTTTGAAATTAGAGGTCTCTGAATTTGTAACTCTTTTAAATCTGTCGGTCGGTCTGTCTGGGTTGGTGGGGTTTTTTTTTCCTGTTTTCCCATTTGCAGCCAAATTATTAAAGGCTGAAAGCAGGAGCTTTGCTCCAGACAAGTGCAGGCACATGCACACAACCTGAGGAGTAGCAGGCGAACACTTCTGCGGTAATAAGCTCCATGCTGTGCTCAAAAAGGGCACTTAATTTTTCATTCTTAAATGCTGTGATGTTCTTGTCTTCCGGCTTCACCAAAACTCCTCCATGGAGATGGATGGGCCATGCAGAACACAGTTATCAGAAAGATTAAGCCAGGACTTGTCATTTTTTTATATCAGCGAGCAGTCAGGTTGACGAGTGATGTCCTCTTAGCTCCTGGGATGCGTCCGGCACCTTTAGTGCCAGTAGTAAAAAGGACTATAAAAAATACCATAGAAGAAAGGGTAATGATGAAATTTAACTGCTCCCTAGCACACACCTGGGGTCTAGTAATCTGGAAATGGGGGGTTCAGGTGCTTCATCTTTTACTGCCTTGTCCTTGTCTGTAAGTTTAAGGTCCTTCCACTGAACCATAACATATTGTGGTCACTGCGAAGAGCCAGTCCTTGGCCCCTGCATGGAGGCAGGCAGGGATGGTTCAGCGCAGGCAAGGGGATGCTGAGTGTGTTTTTCCCCAGCAGCTTGGAAGCAGCAAGAGCTGGGCTTGGAGGACTTCATCCCTCCCTGTGATATTTGCAGCGGGGGCATCTTCATGCCATGGTTTCTTCTCCCTCACTTGTTCTTCGTGCACGTTAAGAGCCAAGAAAGGGCAGTCAGTGACCACGGGTGGCACAGTGAGGTCCCTCTCACAACATCTGGCAAAGGTCTGGGGCGATGGAGGAACCTCAGTGCCAGCTGGACCTAACAAGTGAGCTTTACTTTATTACATTTCGGGATTGCGGCCCGTCCCTGTGTTATTAATCTAAGAAACAACTGATACTAAATGATCAGGCTGCATTAAATTTATAGAGCCTTGCATATAGCTTCCATTGATCTTTTTTTCAAGCATCATAAATATGTGATGGAGTGTGTACGGCAACGCTTTCCCCACCACTCCATTAATGGTGGTTAAACTTTTCATCTCTCTGGCGGAAATGGGCGATGTGTCTCTGCGGGCAGGGGTATCCTGGCCATATCATTTGTATTTTAATTACCAGGAGGTGGAGAAAGCTTCACCAGCAGATCAGGAGGGATGACCTATTGGCGTTTCCTCTTTGCCTAAGTTGCCTCTTTCCCCTCTTCCTCTCCCTGCCCGGGATCTGTCGCTTTTCCTTACACACCTCCTGTCTGTTCAAAGCCACGTGTTGGTGCTTTTGCTCTTAACCCCCAAAACCACCATCCAGCCGTGATGCTTTTGGCACCAGCAGCGTGTCAGTGGTGGGGAGCTGGGGGGTCATTTACAGGAACTAGATGAGGTTTGGTCTTGGGTTCAGGAGAGCAGCTTACAAACTCCTGGAGGCTTTGCCAGGGCTGCCCAGGCTTTTTTTGTGTTCTCTAGTATTTGCAGGGACTTTGTGCCATGCAAAAGGGCATCACCCCGGGCACATCACCGTGGGATGAGGATGCTTGGTACCCCCAGCATCTTGAGGAGATATCCAGCCCCCCGAGTGCTGCTGTGATATGAACAGGGAACCGGGATTTGCAAATCATCCTTCGGCATAGCCTGAAACAACTTATATCCTAGAGCCATCTAGGGGCGAAATCCCGGCTTCATTAAGTCAAGGGGAGTTGTGCCGAGGGGTCAGGACTCGGGAAGGAGTGATGCTTTCACGCTTGTACGACCTTGTGTTTGCCCCAAAACCATGTTGCAAGGACTGGTGTGGTGGATATTTGTCTGTTAGTACTTGTGCTCTAGCAGTGACACGGGGGAGCAGCAGGGCTGGGAGCCGGGGCTTTGAACAAAGGCTGTGGAAAATCAGCTGAAAATCTTCCGGCTTTCTCGATTCTGCTGATAATTTGCGACGTTTTACAAGAGCAGATCAAGAAATTGGTGCTTGAAAGAGTCTCAGTGGGATGAGAGGTGCGAAGCCCAGATCTTTCATCTGGATGAATGTGTAAAAAACCTCTCTTTAATCAAGTTAAGAAACACAAGCAATTTTCGAGTAAGCCCTGCTGTACAAGCCTCAGAAATACTCCTTGCTGTATCTGGGAAGGCAGGTGAGCAGCAGGGTCTGTACCTGCCCCGGGGCTGTCTATCACCAGCCACTCTCTCCTGCTTTTTCTACCACTTTTGCTCTCTTGCTTGCAAATGCTGGGGCAGTTTGAGCTGGGAGCCTCTGCAGCACCATCCCAAAGCTATTTTGCAACGCTCTGTGCCTCAGTTCCCCCTCTGCAAAACAGGGTCAGTAACACATCCGTGGAGGAGCTGGAGAACCCTGGTGAGATATCTCAGGACCCTTGCCCAGGAGGTGCCAGCCGTGTGCCCAGCTATCCTTCTGACAATTAGTTCCACTTGTGATGGGAGAGAGGGGATAACTCCTGAGCAGTACAATACCCTCCGTCTAAATTATTCCTCCTCCTCCTCCACAAATGTCATAGCAGAGATTAGCCATCATATGTCCTTAAGTAGCCCATTTATCCCAAATGACTCTGAGCATGTTAAACTGCATTTAGATTAAAATGAGCCTTCATGCCCTTAGCATCTTCCTGGCTTGGACCAGCCCCTGCCTTAGCCCCTCATCTCTCTGTTTAGGGAGCTAAGGATGTGGGGATTCCTGAGCTGTGGAACCAGGATTGTACACCACCACCATGGCCATTTCCTTCTTCCAGATAAACATTTTCCTCCCTACTATTGCAGGACAACTTTAATCCCTACAAAATTTATAAAATTCTCTTAATTTTGATTTGCCAATCATGGATTCCTTTTCAATTAACCTCAAAAAGCACCGATTAAAGAGAATAGCGCTGCAATCACGTAAGAATAGGCTACACCAAAGCCTTTAGAAGTGTTTTAGCACCAAAAATTAATGATAAAGGTCAAAACCAGGTTGCAGTGCAGAGTGAGCTTTGAATGGGAAACCCCTGAATTAATGTAAGCACAAGCCCACAAAGTCTTCTGAAAATTTGGGGTAGATTTACTTAAGCTTCTAATTATACAACCAAGTTTGTCTGGGAGATGTAGAAAGCTTCAAACGTGTTGGAGTCTCAAACTGGAGGCAGGGGAGAAGGCTCTGCACGTCGAACCCCGTCAAGTTTCTCTGCTTGGTAGCTCTCTGCAGGTGGGATTGCTGGTTCTCGCTGGTCCTGGGGCAGCTGCTCCCCAGGTTTCAGAGGAGAGGGCTTGGTCTGTCACAGCAGGCTTTATTCCAGCCCAGAGCAAAGGATGCTCTGAACAGTTCTTGAGAAAACCAGTAACAGGAAAGCTCAGGGTTTTTATGATACTCTTGACAGGCTTGTCAATGGGGTGGGAATTGGTGAGCAGGTCCTGTACAGTATTGTCTCTTTGGTGTTGCTTTCTGGCTGTAATCCTCCCTTTTCCTGCTGTTTCGTGAGGTGAGAAGCTTCCTCCCAGCACTGTAGTCATGGGAGAAGCATCTCTAGGGGGGTTTGGTGGGACCAGGAGAGTTGGAAACCCCTTGGGATCCTCATCCTCAGAGGTGGGAGGGCAGAGGCAATGGGAAAATCTGAGCTGGAGCTACACAGTCAGAAAACCAGGCAGAATAAATCACACAGGGCTCAGCAACACCCAGCTGGTGAGAAGGACAAGCCCAGCTGTGTCCCCTGGACCAGCTTTCAGCTCGAGCATCCTTCTCAGCACGCAGACAAGCACACAAACACATGGCTCATCTGCTTTTACGAGGTGGGAGAAGATCTGTGGTGGTGCACGTTTCAGGTGACAGATGACTCCCTGTCCTGTGGAACTGATGGTGGGAATAACTTCAGCTGCTTTCTTCACTCCATCAGGATGGGGATTTGATGGTTGGGATGCAGCGTGATGAAGGAGAGAAGGTGTCTTGTGGTGGTGGTGGTGGTGTGAGCAGAGAGTCCATGCGGGCTTTGGGAGAGGGTGGGGTGGAGGTAGCCCCATTGGTGGGATGGAGAAACAAGGCTATGGGCTGGACCAAGCTTGGAAAGCAGACCCAGCAGTGTGGGCTGGGGGATGGCTGTATTACTGGGGCAGCTGGTGTCATCCATGCTCAAAATCATCTTTTCCTTGCGGCAACTTGCGTGCTCCAAAAAGAAAGCTTGAACTCCCACCATCCTGGTGGTACCACCCAACTTACGTGTTGACCTAGATGTCAGCTGGGGCCCACCCAAGCTGAAGACCACTGCTGCAGCACAGGGCTGGGGGGACACACTGAAGGCCATCAAGCCTCAGAGAACCCTCTCTCATGTCCCCTCACCCTTCCCCAACGTCTGTCCCTTGCCACCATCCCAGTGGGACCGGTGACGCTGGAGGTGGCCGATTAGCTCTGGCAACGTCAACGCTCTGCTCGTCTGGCTGAGTCACCAGCACTTTAACAGCGAGTTAAAAAGAAGCAGGTTAGCATATCGTAACATGACAGAACTTTTAGAAGATTGGACTGCTTTTCTCCTCTCGTTAACGTCCCCCGGGGTCTGCGGTCTCTTTAGTACTAACACAGTAACGAAGGCCACAGCCTATTAATTGCAGTGACAATGATAAAGGAAGAGTCAGAAGCAGCTATTTGTCTTTCATGTAACCTCGTGCATCATCACAAGATAAATGAAAACTCATTTTCTGCTTTGATTCAGTCTAATTTTTCAGGGCCCCCGAGGCAGGTTACAGGAACTGTGTCGCTTCATCCCCATAAAAGTGCTGGCCCCGAGGTTCAAGGGTCAGGGAAAGTGCAAGCCGGCCGTGAAAGCCTGTCTCTCCGCAGCCTCCCAGGGGTGACGTAAAAGCGGGAAGGGGTCTGCTGCTCATCATCATTAAATCCCCATTGAAAGGCGTTGTCCGGGGCTGATAGATGGTCCACGTGGCAAAGCTACTCCCTGTCCCCAGCGCCCCTGGTCACCTGCCCCCGAGGACCTCCACCAGACCGGCTGTTTGTACCCCTTTGTGCATATGAGTGAGGGTGGGTGAAGTTTGGGGAAGAGCTTTTGGGGAAAGCAGCTCATCCCAGCCCTCTACCTAAAATTATTGCTTCCGTGGCCATGTGGGTTTTGGGATAGAAGGTGGGATGATGTGGTTTTACCTACTTTGATATCATCAGTACTTTGAGAGTAGAATGCACCGAGGGTACTTCACCTTCTCTGTGACCTGCTTAGAGAGGAGAGGTGGGTTCAGAAACAACGGGACCACCTTCAGTACTGATAGAAAGGGAAGAAAATATCCCAAAGCTCCTAAGAGCTTCAGTTCCCACCTCTCACCTCTCTTCTTTATGTGCAGCGCCTGGGGTTTGCTGGATCAAACCCTCGCTTTGTAGAAAGACTGGTCCGGGCTGGGGAAGGAGTTTGGAGAGTTGTACAGAAAGGTTTGGCGGAGCTGGAGAGCAAATTTTTTTTTAAAAAAAGGGGAATTGAGGAAAAAGAAAAAATTATATAATTATATATAAATATTATATATTGAAAGGACATGGAACTGTTGGAACAGGTCCAGCGCAGGGCCACCAAATGATCAGAGGGCTGGAGCAGCTCTGCTGTGAGGACAGGCTGAGAGAGCTGGGGCTGTTCAGCCTGGAGAAGAGAAGGCTCCGGGGAGACCTGAGAGCAGCCTTCCAGGATCTGAAGGGAGCTCCAGGAGAGCTGGGGAGGGACTCTTGGTCAGGAAGTCTAGTGACAGTATGAGGGGGAATGGTTTTAAATTGGAAGAGGGGAGATTTAGATGAGATCTGAGGAAGAAGCTCTTTGCTGTGAGGGTGGTGAGGCACTGGAACAGGTTGCCCAGGGAAGCTGTTGATGCCCCATCCCTGGAAGTGTTTAAGGCCAGGCTGGATGGGGCTTGGAGCAACCTGCTCTAGGGAGAGGTGTCCCTGCCCATGGCAGGGGGGTTGGAACTTGATGATCTTTTAAGGTCCCTTCCAACTCTGACCATTCTATGATTCTATGATTCTATATATTTTGTAGGAAATTAGCCCATCCTCATCAAGAGGAATGAAGCCTCACACACACAAACTGGACACGCCTCTTCTGAAAGTTTTAGTGCTAACAACGTGCAGTACATTAACTTGATTAATCATAATGTAATCTTTGTCTGCGTGCTGCACTGGTGTCTTCCCCCAAACAGCTTGTCCATTTTGTACACTACGTCATGCACATTCCCCTTTCCTGGTACAAGCAGAGCTGAAAATAGCTACAGCCCTGGCCACCCAGCAGTGTCCTGACCATCCTGGTCCTGCTGCCCTCCTGGCTCAGGGCTTGTGATGGCACGGATGGGGGCTCCCATATGTCCAGGTTTCCCAGCCTGGAATTTTTTTGCCCAGCCAAAACTCGTGGACTTTGGCCCCATGCCTGGATTTCCGGACATCCGTCAGCCCACTCGTAGCGGTAGCTCCAACCGAGCTGTCGGATGTCTGGAAGTCACAGAGAAATGACCGGTGTGTGGTTGCAGGGCTCCAAAACCATGTACCCAGCACACCCCGAACGGGCTTGGTCAGAGGGCTCATGCATGGGTGGCATCGGGAACATTCCGTGGGGACCGGCTGTGGGCAGGTCTCCTGGTGGAGCCAGAAGGGCTCGGGGCAGGAATCCATCTGCAGGGTTAGAACTTCAACCTGAGTCCGGTCTCGTTCCTTGCAGTGGCCGTGAGCCTGGGGTGACATCCCATTGCCTTCAGAGGAGGGCACAAATCCACTCCACGGGAGGGGTGGGAGTAACAAATCCATCTTACTGATTATAAATGCATCTTACTGAGTATAAATGGGGAAAACAGCAGTGAGGGGAAGCAACTGGGCTCTCCCGGGCTGGACCCGCTCACCATCCCGACCCTGGGGGTCAGACAGGGATGGTCACTGGTGTGATGGAGCGATGCTGGGCTGCTCCCTCCAGCTCTGGAGCCTGGCAGGGCTCTGCCACACATAACATTGGGTTTTAAATGATAATATGATTTGCTTCCTAAATGCTGGATAAGAAAATATCACCAGGGCATTTCCTCAATGCTGATTTAGTAACGTCTGCTCCAGCTGAGGCCAGCGAGAAGCCTAATCTGGAGGAGATTTGAATGTTGTTGGCATTCATGAATTTTCGCTTTGCTGTTTATTTTGTGGGTTTTTATTTTTTAAGGCAAAACAAAACTTTGAAAAATTTTAAACTCAGCTGGGAGTATTTCGCAGCCTAGGTCTAGTTAGGCACCTTCTCCACCTGACACAGGCAGGATCTCTGAGGAGGCTCAAGCAAAATTCACAAAACCAACCTCCTGTCATGCTAGGGGCAGAGGGCTCTGCGTGGTGGGTTGCTTGCGGGTAAAGGGACATGTTACAGGCTCTTGGCCACCCAACCCAGGTGGAGCAATTGCAGGTGGGAGGCACAAACATGGGAGAAGTGTGGGGACATCTCTCACAAGGAAATGGAAGCAGGAACATCGCACCAAGGATGGATTCTCCCATCCTGAGGCCAAGCTCTGACTCTGTTATTTAACCGTTACCTCCTGTGTGAGAGATGCTTTAACTGTTTCAGCTCAGAGAAGCTGCTGAAGTGGCAGGATGACCATCAGGGCAGGGAAACAGGAGCTCACCTGCAGGAAGCCTTGACTTTTTCCCGGATGAAACCCCCTCCCTGT
>VXBW01005078.1:14205-39205 GCA_013400375.1 Thinocorus orbignyianus | reverse complement strand
TATTTAAAATGCAGGGATGAATAGAGGCAGGGAGGGAGGAGGGTGATTATATCTGCCCGCTCCCAACAGGAGGAGAAAAGAGCGGAGAGTCCCAGACCCCAGAAAACATCAAAGCCAGAACAAAAAACCCTCTTTCTTTGAAAGCTGAAAACCTTCTGCTCCTGAAAGGGGCTTTAAGTGGTGGCTCTTCGTAGTTCTTTCATGCCAACAGCTTTTCTGCTTGTAAAAGGGCAGCTTTGAGGACGGGAACAAGCCCTGGCTAAAGGGTGGGCTGGAAGGAGAAGGAGGGTTGCCCAGTGAGATGGGAGAGGCTTCGGAAATCAAGGAGTGCCAGAGGGGAAGGGCAGCCGGGGAGGGTCCTCAGCCGCTCTCACCAGCAGTTTTTTTGGAATTAACCCGGCATGAAATTGAGCCCAAACGCCCGTCGCTGCGAAGACACGAGCGGTTAATTCCCCGGGGCCATCGGAGAAATTCGGAGGAGGAGATCTGGGGAGAAAGGGAAAAAAGAGCCTCCACGCTCGGCTGGCTCGGCGTGCAGATGGAGGTGGTGGGGAGGGGGTACAGCATCCTCCTCACCCTCCTCGGCCCCTCCGTGGACCCACGGGAGGGAGCAGAAAGGCCATAAAGGGAGGGTGAGAGAGCCATCACTTGCCGGTCCCCTGAATGACAGGCTCTTGAGTGAGGCACCATATGCCGGCTCATGCCTCCCGATCGGGAGGTTTTTCAGCGGGCGCTGGCTGCGCAAATTGGCACAATTCAGCTCTGGAGCTCCTCAGCTGGTCTCCACACCCCACTTGACATGAGAGCGACCTCTCTTTTGTGGGTCCCGGGGAGAGGGGAGGGAGGGGGACACACACACGCACACACCCCGGCGTGGTGGCGGATGAAGCGGGGGCTGTTCCCCTCTTCGCATTCAGATGGCCCTGGGAGAGGGAGAAGGGGGGAGAAGGGAGCAAAGGTGCCCAATTAAATGCACATTTATAGCCCACGCCGAGTAAACAGTTGATTGCAGATGAGGCACCCGGTGATATACGGAGCTGGGGATGGGGAGACTGGTGCAGCTCATGGGCATCAGTGTCAAGATGCCACCCTTGCCATGGGAAAACATCACCTCAGCTTTCATGGTGTTCGTCAATCGGCTCAGCCTGAGGTGATGGAGAGGCCGGGCAGGGGCTTCTCTTCACAGCAATCTGCAGAAAGTAGAACCTTTAAGCAAAAAAAAAAAAAAAAAAAAGTGTGTTGTTTCCCCATAGAAAAACTTTTAGCAAAGACATTTGGGCTCCTTTTTTTCTGGTCTAACTTTGTTTAAAAATGATGCTGAGCCAAATTCCCTCCTTGTACCAGCAGCCTCGTGCCGTTAGTTTGTGTCTCAGAGTAGGTGTAGCAGGTATCTGCGTCAGTTAAAGCCTCCTGAAAACGCAAGAGAGTTTTTCTCTTGTTTGTTTGAAAACATTTTGAGCTGTTGACAGCGTGCTTTTCAGTGTCTGGACCCGGCGAAGCGCCGAGCACGTCGATCTGTTGATGGCCAGGTGATGCTGCGGTGCTGGCGGGGAAGGATTTTCCATTCCAGCTGCTCCTGCCATCTGGGGAAATCAAAAGGAGGGGGTTGGATCAGCTGGTCGAATTAAAAAATGTGAAACTTGTTTCAGATGAGTTGCCTAATAGATTCAGCCAAAGGTAGATCAGCCACTGTTTTTCCTTTGGAAAGGAAACATTTTTTAATCTGTTATACAATGGCAGTGCCCCGCGGGGGCCGATAAGTCTTGTCATTTAATTATCCTTTAGGCTCCTGTGTGTTGGTTAAAAACTCTCTTCATTTGGTTCTTCACCGTATTGTCCTTGCCTGTCTAGTGTGGCAGGGTGATAAGTCCGAGGAAATAGAAATGTGGAGAGGAGGAAGGCTGCTGGGTGATGGGTGGGTGGAAGGGGCTGGTTTCTGCCTCGACTTCTCTGCTTGGGAGGGTCTTCTGAGAGGGGAGGTCCTGCAAATGCTGGAGCAGGTCACCCCCAAGCTCCAGATCCAGTGCTTTTGAATCCTGGATCTAAATTCTTTGTCTTCTCTTAGAAATAACGTTCAGTGCCCTGTGAGAAGCACAGATTTGCACCGGGCTCTCCACAGAGAGCGTGGACACCCCAGGGAGGACGAGCTTTCATCTTTGCTTAGAAAGACCAAGAAAATCTGACCAGACCTCAAGCTTTGTTTGTATTAGGAGGTTTCAAGTGCCCTAAAAGGTAGCTTTGGTTCAAACAAGCGTTCAGCACCAAGAGAAATCAATTTTTATTAACTAATTTGAAAGAAAGGGGATTAATCTTGTTATTTAAATATTTTCCGGAGGGACGCAGAAGTTCTCCATTGTGGGCAGCACTGTGTTTTCCTCCTTCCCAGAGAGAGGTTTGATTTTAAACGTGCAATTTGTTCAGCAATTAGGGTTCTCCTCTGCTCTGCATACAGGCATGTCGCTGCTATTAATGTCACCG
Source organism: Thinocorus orbignyianus (assembly GCA_013400375.1). Classification (NCBI taxonomy): domain Eukaryota; kingdom Metazoa; phylum Chordata; class Aves; order Ciconiiformes; family Thinocoridae; genus Thinocorus; species Thinocorus orbignyianus. The sequence goes on along the minus strand of VXBW01005078.1, from coordinate 36,727 downwards.
GGAGAGGCAGAAGCCTGGAGGCAGGAGAAGGGACCCCTTGATGTTTAATGTGGCCTAATCTCTGGCGGGGCTGGGGAAATGTAAATGGGAAGCCCGATGGAGTCAGCCTTGAAAAATGAACCTCTGTGTCCATGCCCTCAGGACCCAATCCAGAGCCATTCCCAACCCTCAGGGCTCCCAGGATTGGGTCTCTGCTCTCCTCAGCTGATTTCCGTGGAGGTTCACATGCCCAGGCGGCAGTGAGACACCCCAAAGCCCCATGCTTTGGCCACACATCCCTTGAGATATCTCACCTTGCTTGAACCCTTTCTGCTGGCCACATCATCTGGAGCTGAATGAAGAAGTGATGGTTGCAGCAGGAGGAGGATGGCTCCCAGTATCACAGGGATGCATTATTTAAGCCTAAATGTCCTGTGCAGAGCTGGGAATCCCCTCTGCTGCTTGGGGCTAGGAGGGCACAGCAGCCTCTTTGGTGGGTTAGTGGTGGTGGAGATGTCACCTCCACCGTGACAGTGCCAGTAAAAGGATGAGCTGGGATGCGGGGATGCACTGGGTGGGATGGGGAGAGCTGGGACAGGGAAGAACCAGCACGGCTGTGACTCTCAAACACTCCTGTCTACTCCCTGGCAGGATGACCAAGGGGAACAGGGTAGGGAACACGGGATGAGGGTGGCTGCAGTCAGTGTTTTCCCTGTGTCCTTCCTCCGCTGCGTTTAGCACCCAGCAAAGCTTGTGCAGAACCCAGGGCTCCTCATCCTCACCCAGTCCGTGCTCAGTGTGGGATAAACGGGTTGGTACCCCCTGGTCCAGCTGAATTGCGTCTCTTCTGGCTCCAGGGGAGGAGTGAGAAGGCAGCTCCTGCTCCTTTACCATCGGCTGCCGGGAGGTAAAGCCCTCGGCCCCTCTACCTTTACAGCTAAATCAGCACTTGGTGTTTTGATCAGACAAAGGCTGTTGCTAGATACGTGGCATCTGTTAACAGACTACTGCTGTCATTAGATGCAACCAGGCATCTGCTGCTCCAACCCAACACGTAACAGATGCCAGTTTGGAAGGAGTGGGGGCTGGGAAACCCCCCGAGCTCTAATATTTCACTTTTCTACCGACTTGGCAGCGGGGCCGGTCGCACCTCGGCAACTGTGGCCTTCAGATGAAATCTGCCCCTTCTGCAAACACATCCCTGCCCCGAGCACCCCCTCTCTGCTCCCCCCAAGACCCTGGGGCTCTGTCTACAGCTCAAACCCATTCCCCGCTCGCCTGGCTCCTTCGTATGGCCACGTGTGAGTCCCCAAGGTGGTTTGGGCATGTAGTGCTCAGTGTTGGCACTGGCACAGCCAACTAATCCACAGCCACGGGGCCACCATCACCCTGTGCCAGGCTGGGAGAAGGCACAGCTCTGGCAAGGAATTGCTGCCCTGGGGGCCGTGGCTTTTAGGTGAGACATAAATCCCTATAATTATAATAATGATGGTGTACGAGGAAAGGTCCAACCCAACCTTCACTTTTATCCCAAGCGTTTTCTGGGGTGAAAAGTGGGGAAAAGTGCTTGTCCTGCGGGGCTTTTCCCCTAACGCCATCCAAATGGGAAGACGAGGACCTTGTGCTGCTGGGTAATGAGACAGTATCAGTGTGATGTGTTGTTAGTACCGTACCAAATAGGCTTTTAATTTTCTGGGGAGGTGTGGTGCATCTCTGCAGTGCCAGCATCAATCATCGTCAGGAGGTCTGGGTCCCGACTCTCCCGGGGGCCTTTCATTGTAAAGGATTCCCTCTCCCTCTGACTAGGGGCTGTTCTACCTCCGTGGCGATGCCTCTCGCAGACTAATTGCTGATTTGTTCTTCTTATGATGATAGAGCTCGTGTCACCACAAAAAACAGAACATTAGGATAAAGTCTTTAAAGTGGCCGTGCAGCTGGGAAACTAATTTACAGTCCCTTCTGGTTAAAAAAAAAATAATAATAAATAGTAGTATTGGTGGCAAGGACATTACTTGTGCCCGTTAACAGTTGGAAATGAATATGGGTTTGGTCGTAAGTGGCTCAATTCCCAGTTACTGTGGTTTTTTCCTCGGATATCTCCCCTCCTTCCCTCCTAAATCTTTGTAACCAACTTTTCTTTTGGTTTCCTCCAGTTTCTTAGGGAACTGGATGTGCTCAGGATATTTCTTCTTGTGCTGGAGGGGCAAAGGCTTTTGCTCGCAGAGATGGGAAAAGCCTTTCCTGCCTCTTAATTCCTGATCCCAGAGACCCTCTGCCCAGGATTCCTTCCCCACTATCAGTCATATTTATCAAGACACTTTTGTTCTGGCTCCTAAAGTGCAGCAGAGAGAAGTTGTTGAAGACTCAGAGGACATTAAGGCTACTAGCTGTCACCAGACATTAATGGGAATGGCCTCTTGCATGGGGACCATTAGAAAATCTTGCCCCAATGCCTTTCCCAAAGGAATTTGGCATTTTCATGGAAAAGGAGAGGGTTTGGGCTCCATGGTCATGCAAGGAGGGAGTTTGGGAAGTCCTGAAGCACCGAAGTGGGGTGATGGACTCACTGATGTATGGCATTGCACGTTTGTTCATACTCTCCAAAAGCCTGGCAAATTCCAGGTTATACTGATGTCACTTTGGCTGTTGCTCCCCCTGGAAATTAGGAATATTTGGGGGGGATTTCCAAGCGTGTGATTGTTCAGGGGAGTTAAACCCCTTTTCCCACGAAGGGGGACGGGAGCAGTGCTGTGGTGGCTGCCGGCCCTGGCGTGGAGGGGAGCACCCAGGTCCATGTCCCTGTCACCCTCCTGGCTCTTTGCTGGCACTGGGGACAGAGCGATGCAGAGGGAGAATAAGGGGGGGGAAAAAAAAACATGTTTGTTTGAGAAGCCACTTGGGGGGGAAAAAAAAGTATCGTTAAAAAAAGAAGGCGGCAAAGCGGTGGCTGCGGCCCCTTCCCCAGATGCAATCCCACTCCTGTAATTTCTGGGGGAATTGGTTCATCTTGGGTGCAGATATATTTGTGTCAAGGTGCAGCTGCACAGATAGCCTGACTCTATGCATAGTAAGAGGCTTTCAGAGAAAGAGGTTATGCCCAGAGCAAGGCCTTATCAGAGCAAGCTGCCTGCCATTTATCTGGTTCCCTATCAAATATGAAAACAGGCCTCAATCTGCTGCTTCTATTTTCCTTGTGAAGGCTATGGGTGGAATAATAATTTCGTCCAGTTTTTTTGTTTCCGAGGCTAACCTTCTGCCAAACTCTGCTCTTCCCAACTTCCCCGGGTGGCTCGGCGGCGGCCGCGCTCAGTTGCCCACCGGGGCTGGCTCCGGCACAGATCTGGGTGCCGGCGTGTGGGATCCACTGAGCCCAAACCTTCAGGGAATGAGGTGTCCACATTCAAAGGGGGTTTTCCTGTGCTGTCACATGCAGGGCTGGCGGCATATCTGCCATTTACCAGTTTAATATCAGTGTAATTATTCATTATTTGTATTACAGTAGCCCCTAGAGGCCTTGCCAGATCCAGGGATGGGTCTCCATCTGATGGATTTAGGGATGTGGGGTCCTTGCCCCACAACCTTCCTGCATGGGCAGTGGGAGGGGAATGTCCCAAGGGTATGGGGTGACATATGTGACCCCCAGGCTGTGCTCAGCCCCTCCAGGCACCCAGACCCTTGGAAAGATGCCACTTACTTTGGACCAAAGTTGGGTATGTCCTTAAAACCACCCCAGAGCACGGGATGTCACCTCCAGGTGCTGGAACAGGAGGGATGGGACCATGCAGGATGTGCCCAGGTGGCACAGGACACGAAGGACAGAGCCTGGGGCAGATTCCTAAGAATTCCCAAGAGCCGTGGGGTTGTCCTGGGGCTGTCACCTCCAGACAGGCCAAGCCACCACCATGCCAACCTAGCCATGCCCTGCACCCTCGTCATACAACTTCACCAGAAGCTCTCGCCACCCCAAAAGGGTTTATGCTGCTTAATGCAAACCCAGACAAGAGGCAGAAAGGGGGGAACTTTGGGGGTGTTGGGTGGGAGCAGCCCCGCAACCGGGGGCTACAGCAGCTCCTCTTAGCCCAGGGGGGTGGTGGCGGGAGAGGAAATCCACAGCACGAACCCTGTGCCACGCTCCTCCTTCCTTCCCTCCACCATCCATCCTGCGGGGCCTCCCCGCTGCAGTAATAAGGCCTGAAAAGCCACTGCTTACATTTTTAATTCCATATCTGTGTCTAACTGCTGATGCTAAACTCCGATCCCACAGCTTCTGAGGGCAATGCGATCCACATGTTAATATTTTAAGCCAGCCACTAATATTTTTATGTGGGAAATTGAGATTTTCTACGGTTGCTGGATGAGCAGGCCATTTCTCCACGCTGGAGTATGAAAACTGTAGCTGGGGAAAACATTATTTTACATATTTGTATTTCTCTGGGCTGCCGTCCTGCGCCGGGAGGGGTGGCTGCTCTCCAGCTCGTCACTGCGCCGGCTCCATCCTGCCGAGGGGCTCGCCCAAAATCCCCCAGTGCCTTCAACATCAGATGTGGGCAGACACCCGAGTGATGAGAACGTAGTTGTGGTCCAAAGGTGGTGAGCAGGAGATGCCAGGGGTCCCTGTGGTGCCACATCAGCATCTCCCTCTCTGTGCTGCCAGCAGAGCAACCCCTCTTGGCATGGGGGGACGGGACCCCTGTGGCCATGAAAGCCCCTCTGCCCTGGCTGTCCCCATCTGTCCTGCTGCTTCTGCCTCTGGGGTGGGAGGCAAAGTGTATTTTTATTTATTTATTCTTTTCTCAAATACAGTGGCTGCTTCTCCTCAGACCCTTCTTTCTCTTGCAGCTGAATGCTTTTGCATTTTTAAATACCCGAGAGCAGAAAGCTATTTATAAAACTCAGGTTCCTCTTGGCAGGTGACAAACCCCGTCTAACCAGCTAGTTAGGGAGGTGGGCAGTGCCCTGGTCACCTCACTGCCACCCGAGCCCGTCGCTGAAGTCGCAGACAGTCCATCTGCTGCCACGGGTTGATGTGAGAGGCAGTGTCTCTCCCTAACGGCTGCCTATAAATCACATTTATGGGCCAGAGTCGTGGTCCAGGCAGGGCTGGCTGGACAGAGTGTTTGGCAGCGCCGTGGCAGGGGGTCACGGGTCGCTGTAAATTGTCACCCAAAGGCAAGGGAAGCCAAAGCTGTGCCGGAATCGGCGCTGGGATACAGGGCATGGACATGCAGGGAGGTGTGCATGGACCAGCAACACATCTTTGCCCCCTAGTCCTCCGCCGACAAGCAGGCAGACGGTGGCAAAGCTGATGTGAAGTGCAGACAAGTGTCCGTGTCCCCAGCCTAATCACTCAATCTCCACGGCTGCTGACACGCTGCATTATCAAAATCTATGGAAGTGCACGCTCGGGCTGGGCTTTGGAGCTTAGCGACGTCTTTGTCAGCTCAACATTTAACCCAAACCCTTGCCTGCCTGTCCCTGCCACGCTCCGTGCCTCAGGAGTCAGGGGTTTTATGAGATGGGGTGGTGGTGGCCCAGCACCCCAGATCAAAGCCTTTTCCCAGCTCTGCCACAACTGGAAGTGGATCCGGGGGGGCAGTGAGTGGCCAAACTGGGGATGTTCCCTCCCAGCACCGTGGGGACTCACGGGGCAGACCCTGGCACCACTTGTGTCCCTTGGTCCCAGCACCCACCCCATGGCAGAGTCCAGCAGCAGCAAGGATGCTGTGTCCCGAAGTTCTCTTGTCAATTGCTGCAAACCTGGAGTAAAATGGGAGTGAAAATAGGGGAAACACCAAAGAGCTTTACCCAAAATACATTCAGAGATTTATTTATTTTTCTCAATCACAGAAATTCAGCTTTAAAAGAGACAAAAGCTGTGGGTGTTCAGTAAACTGGATCTTACAGTGCTGGGGGAGGCAGGAGACAGAGTTCACTCCCTTCGGGCAGTTTCTTCTCCATATCGTCCAGCTCCCTTGGCCTGTTCCTTGGACACGGGGTAGCAGGACAAAACATTTCAGGATAAAAAATTTAGGGAAATACTCTCCACTCCAGAAAGTGGCTCCTTTCTGCTGCTAAAACTTGAAAGCGTTCTTGGGGTTTAAGCAGGATTACAGATGAAGGTGGATAAATATTGAGACAGATGCACCTCAGCATCTTTCCGGTAGTTAAACGTGCATTTCGTATGTATGGACTTTAACGAGTGCTCAGAGATTTTGACCCGCTGGTATAGATTACTGTGAGAGAACCTGCCAGGCCCACATCATTGTTTAAGACAAGTCCATGATGCAAATTGGCAGACAAAGCGGTGAGCAGTCAATACAGATTAGAATTAAGTCTCTCCTCTTGTCCGCAACCAGGGGCCCTGCATTGATCGCCTTGCAAACGCCAGGAACCTGGGTTTTGCCCAAAGTGCCCAGCTGGGAAGGTGCCATCGCTCCACTCCCATCCTGGTGCCTGCCCTTGGCATCTGCAGAATCCCCTCCCCAACCAAACTGGGAGCATCGATGCTGGTTTGGATAAAGAAGAACCTTAGGAAATGTGGGATGGGGAGCATAGAGGGGCTGGAATCTGTGGTTTAACACAGGTTGAAGATTAAAAGCACATCCAAGCGTGTCCTCCACTGGGGCCTCTTCCAGTTACACCAGAGCTGGCAGAAACACCCACTGATATTTTCCTCTCCCATAATTTTCCATCGTCACCCCGCTCATACCCTGATTTGCCTTTTCCACCAGTGGGATGTTTTGCCTTCACAGATAGGGGAAGCAGGGCTTTTTCATGTAGCCCCCATCCGTAGGTCCTTGGAGAGCATCCACACATCCCCTGATGAGGGGGGACCCCACTTCCCCCAGGTACTGCCCCCCCAGCCCATGAGTAATGGCCATTTCGGAGGGGTTCAATTAGCAGCTCTCAAAAAACCTGCTCGAATGCTTAAGAATAATGAGTGCATTCATTAAAAAAATCAAAGTTTGTGCCTTGTAATTTGTCTGGGAGAATGAAAGGCTATTTTTGTTGGGTCACTTGTTTCCTGTGAGTACCTGGTTATAATTTCAACTACACCTCAGCATCTACCTCTTATCGTGTTGCCAGATGAATAAACAGCAAATCTATCCTCCATCAGGACACCCCGAATGCTTTAGGTGCCACCAAAATTGAAATTAGTTGGTACTTGGTGTTTCTGGAAGCACAGAATCCGTCGTATTTGTTTTGCAGGGAGGCAGAAGGACTGGGCTTAATGATTTCTTGTTTGGCTTCTGCAGAGGGTCCGTGGTGTCTTGTACCGCCGCGATAGCAGATTTCCTCGTGCTGCAGAATTACCCCAGAAATGCAAATATCTCTATCAGTCAGGATCCAGAGCAGCAAACCACAGCCCCGAGTGACCCCCCAGCCCTCCAACTCGCTCTCTCGACCTCTGGTGCATTTTCTTCTCAAAATAATTTATTAGATAGAGGCTGCGAGAAATAATCTTTTTCTTCTTCTTTTTTTTTTTTTTTATTTCCATTTGCGTTCTCATGCAAATGAATTCCTACTAACTTTTATTTTCTTTATTTCCCAATTGTCATGCAAAACTCATCTCTCTGAACTGTATCTCCTCTCCACTTTTTTTCTTCTCCCCAAGGAAATTCCCTCTATTATGGCCAAGGGCAAAGCTTGGGTGCCTTGCTGGCGAGGCGTGTTTCAGCAAAAGGTCACAAGCCTTTCTCACCCCGGCGGGGTCAGCGGAGAGGAGTGCTATCATCCCCCTCAGCTTGCTGAGAAAACGGGGGGCTCCAAAGGTTAAAACACTCACACAAATATCTACAAGGGGAAGGAACAACCCAGGAGCCAGGTCAGGTCCAGGCTGACAGCGGGGTTAAGATCCAGAGCTTGGGCTCTGGGAAACATCTGGACTGAAAGCAGTAGGGATGAGGGTTTTGGGGGTGCTGGGTTTAAGTTGTAGACTCTGGTTGTAGACTCTGGCTTTGTCACTGCTCTGGGACTGGATTTTCTCAGCCCAGCCATGGCCAGCAGTGGTACCAGCCAAAGAGCCTCATCCCTTGAGCAGAGGTTGGCTCTGAGTGCCGTTACAACACGCGTGCATCACAGAAAGGTTTGGGGCTGAAAGTGGAAAATACCAAATTACTCTTCCTTTCTTATTGCATAAAACAAATCCATAGTGTGTCCTTTAGTTGTTGTTTCTTTCCCCTGTGAGATATTCCTGTTGGTTGGGGCTGGAAGATGGGGAAGCTTGTGGTTTTGCTGGGCTGGGGGGGTTGCTGCGGTGCTGACCTCCACACCACGTCGCAGCATTCAGGCAGCCTTCCCTGCCCTCCAAGCTGTCCTCAAAAAACACCCCCTGGGAGAAAACTACCTAGTGCTGGGGCAAAAAAAAAGAAAGAAAAAGGTGAAAAATGATCCCAACGGGCAATATTGTGCATGTAGAGCTAACCACCGAAGAGCCCCCCGGCAGCACGGTGGCCTTTGTTCCTGCTCCCTCGCCCCGCGGAGCCTGCCTGCCTCCCCTCTCCCAGGCAAGCCTTTGAATTTTTATGCCGGTGCTTTTCTTTGCATTGACCAGAGTTTATCACATATCTCTGGTTGGGATCCTGCCTAGCTTTAGCGTAAGACAAAAATGGGGAAGAAAAAAAAAAGAAGAAAAAAAAAATCAGCTGAATAATAGGACGGATTTGTAGCAGCTGAGGATTTGCATTCAAATGTTCGCCAGCCTCCTCTGAGCTCGAGTTTTATCATGTCTTTACAGCCAACAGCTTGTTTATGAATAAAAAATGTGGCATGAAACCAGAGGAGTGAGTTGTCTTTGTTTTGTCAAGTGTGCGGAGACAAAATGCTGGCTTCTCACAAGTCTTCACTTCATACAAGTCTTCTGGGACGGGGGCAGCTGGCCGCGGGCTGCTACCTGCCCGTTGCCATGGCCAGCGGCACCTCCGTGCGTCCCCTCCATATGCATGAGCCCCAGCAAGCAGGGGACCCGCCAGGCGCCTATGCAAAGCAGCCCCTGCTTTGACAGGCAGCCACTTTATTAACTCATTAAGCTCATCTTGTTCCTTTAAACGCGGTATAATTACAAATAAAGCTGTCACACTTTGTTTGCAGTTATATAATTTAGCTAAGTGCCGCTACGACCTGGCCTTCCGGGAGGGAACGGGAGGTTACGAGCCCGGGGAAGGGGCGGTGGGAAGAGCTGGGGAAGTTTGAGGCTGTCCTTGGTACAGCTTTGGGTGGGAAACCAAAGGGCGAATCTACATCAGCTCTGATGCCTCAGCACAAGGAGCATCCCTCTTCCCTCCACCGCCGCTGCTGGAAAAGGGAGAGAATCATAGAATCATGGAATGGTTAGAGTTGGAAGGGACCTTAAAGATCAAGTTCCAACCCCCCTGCCATGCACAGGGACACCTCTCACTAGAGCAGGTTGCTCCAAGCCCCATCCAGCCTGGCCTTAAACACTTCCAGGGACATGAGAAGGACGGGGAGAACCCCCCCTGGTCAGACTGTGCCTGCGGGTCCCTTCGTTTGCAATTAGAAAAGCTCATCAAGCGACGCCATGTTCAGATAAAAAAAAAAATGAGGAGAAGGCGTTGGTGTCTCTCCTGGCGGTGTTTCGTGGCCCTGTGTGGGAGGAGAAGGGCTGGTGAGAGGAGGGGGCCGGCGTGCCCCCACCTCTGGCTCCAGCCGGAATACAGAGCAGGGCTGGAAGCATCATTGGTAGTCAGGGCACAGAGCCGGGAGGGCTGGAAACCGGAGCGGGAGAAGCGAGGGAGGCAGTGGCATTCAGAGAGAGCTGGGGGGGGGGAACAGAGAAACAGGGGTAGGAAAAGATGGGGAGAAAAACTTGGGAGGAAAATGCTGCCCCACACGTACAACCCCCTTCGTCATCTGCCTTTGGGAAAGGCAGCTGCCACACGCCCGAAATCAGGGAACGGCTGCTGGGAATGGGAATTGTGGGGCTTGATGTCGGGGAGGGGGTGACACGGCAAAGACCTGGAGGGGTTGGGAAGGGCTGAAGGAGAATATACTCCACTGGAAAGTGTGTTGGGTTGTTGAGGAAAAGACTTTTTGGGGTTTTTTTCCATTATTTCTCTCCTTTTTGGAGTGGCGGGAAGGAAGGATAAATATTTATACAAGTGAGGATAAAGAAAATTGTGCAAGGAGGAGGCTTTTTTAACACCTGATGTCGGTGTAGTTGCCTCCCTTGTGGGAGCAGGAGAAGGTCTCATTCAGCAATGGTCCTGGCTCAGGTCTCTGCTGCCAGCTTGGCTTTTGTGCTCCGTCTCTGTTCACCCAAGTGCGCTTGGAAAGCAGGATAGTCTTATTCCGGGGGAGGGAAAACAAGGGGATCACGTTTGTGAGAGGTTTCAGCCACAGACACCTGAAGAAAATTGATGGAAGATGCGTGTGTATGAAAGCATCCCTGAGGTCTTCAAACAGAACAGGCTTAAAAGACTGATGGTGCTGAGGGACGGGGGTCAGGGATGGGTTTGTCAGTGTTAGGTTGATGGTTGGACTCTACAGTCCCTTCCAACTCAAGCAATTCCGTGATTCTGTGACTTCCCAAAGCACCTAGAGTCAGCTCGGGGAGATGGTGGGAATCCTCCTGTGCTCTACTCGGTCAGGAACGGTCTGGCCCAGCATCACCGTGTCCCTGGGAGCTTCAGGAGAGTGCCTGCAGGATGAACCCCTGCATCAGCGAAAATGAAGGCTGGTATCTTCATAAGGGCTAAACAAATTAGCACCTGATTAAGGTCCCAAATGTCTTGGGACCTTAAGTGATAACCCCACCCCAGTGACATTAAAAGGTGATGAGTTGGTCCTGGTAGCTGATATGTTCCCGACAGAGCCCCTTCGGAGCTGGAGGGGGTTCTGCAGCCCCCCAGCATCCCTGTGGGACCTAAAACTCCTGCAAGACTGCCCCTGCCCAGGGACCTTGGGGATAGGGTCACAGCCCTGGGGCAGGAGCTGTCACATCCCCTGACCCCCTGATGGCAGAGCAGCCCTCGCTGCCCTTCCTGACCCAAAGTTGGGGCAAAACTTCATGAGAAACAGGAAAAATGGGGTCCTGCTGGGGCTCACACACAGGCGTCCCAGGAGGAGAAGGAGGTGGAGGAGGAGGAGGGAGCAGGCTTGTCACGCAGAGCGCTCTGTAATAAAGGACAGCTCGTTTGAGAGTCCTACCAAGGGAGACAATGGGCTGTGGTTCATTTTCCTGGGGTTTTTTTTTTGCAGGAACTCCTCTAAGGCCGTGTCCTAGATTTTAGCACAGGTTCCGATAAGGCTGAGAGAGAGAGAGAAGTCCCAGATTGTACTGCTGTGCCCAACAGACTGGTTACATCGTGCTTGATGACACTTCAGACCCGTTGTCATGACCCCATATAATCCGGCATCCTGGACCATCTGACACACATTTACACTTAACATTTTGTTAGAGACTCTATAAATGAGATCTCTTTGACCTTCAGTCCTTGGCTAATTGCTAGTTTCATGTACAAGACTAGCCTAATTTTACGTGATAATTACCTGAAAGTGGCAATACATATGGCGTGGCATGTTTGAAATGTCAGAACTGGAAAAAATATCAAGTGGCTGGAGTCTTAGGCAAATGGAGGGAGTGGAAGGGTCAGAACAATATACTTTACTGCTCAGATGATGAAGAGAGACTATATATCACCATAAACCCCAGTAAATAGTATACATCTGTAATAAATCCTGTGCATAATGTTTGTTGAAGGGGGCTGTATCCATGTGTGGCTGGATGCTAAGGCAGCCATAAAACAAAAAGAGATCTTGAATTTGCAAGCGGTTAAGTCATTCGTTCAACTTGTTTCTTCTCACCCAGGAATCCGTGCCCCGCATCCTGTCAAATAATCCTGAATTTCTCCTACCACGCTGGGACAAATCCCGTTACCTCCCACCATGGGCAGTGCGTGAAGGGGTGAAGGGTGAGGAGCAGCGATGGGGAGCACCAGGGAGCCAGCCTGGGGGTACTTGGAGAAAGCTTTTCATGTTTGGGGGGGTCCTAAGGGGAAAAAAAAACTGTTTCTGCAGCAGAGTGGGACGAGGAGGTGGGGAGCAGCAGGTAGGCAGCACCCCAAAACCATCCAGCCCCTGGAAGGACCCGCCTGGAGCAGCCCCGGGGTCCCGGCTCCTCCCTAATTACTGTTTTGCTTTGTGGGAAGTACGATTATGCTGCTTGTTTGCTTACCAGGGTGTAACCACCAAACAATGTCTCATCCTGTATTTGGATTTAATTAATTGGTTAATAAGATTATAATTAATGAAAATAAATTAAAATCACTTCGGTAATTAATTCACTGTAAACATTATTGACAACGCTTCCTAAATACTGTAAACTCAGATTTAGAGCCCCCGGTTAGAAATACCGGGTCGCGGGATCACTGTAATTAGAGGTGGAACAGACCTATTGGATTATTGAGCATATCCTCACGGAGGGGCAGTTGACGTGTCCATACCTATATATAAATATATATATATGTGTGTGTTGTTGGAGTTTTTAGCTTATCAGCTTTCTGATACTGCTTCAGATGTGTGTGAGGGTGGTGAGGCACTGGAACAGGTTGCCCAGGGAAGTTGTTGCTGCCCCATCCCTGGAAGTGTTTAAGGCCAGGCTGGATGGGGCTTGGAGCAACCTGCTCTAGGGAGAGGTGTCCCTGCCCATGGCAGGGGGGTTGGAACTTGATGATCTTTAAGGTCTCTTCCAACTCTGACCATTCCATGATTCTACGTGCCAGAGATGCTCCTCTCCAACAGACGTTTCTATCAAACTCATGAAAAAAACATTCTCAGGTTCTCAGACCTCCCCCCTAATTGCGGTTCTCTGAAATTTTACAGCCTGTTTTTAGACACAAAATCCCTTTTTTTCCCTCAAGGCATCATGTTGGCCCCGCTCTGTGTCCAGACCCAGGAGAGACTTTTGAATAGTTTCGGAAAAGATGCCCAGCAAAGAAGGAGTTTCAGCGCTGGATGTAGTGGGGGGTTTCTCCCAGAAAGGGTGAGTGGGACCATCAGCAGCGCTTGCTTTTCTGTGTCTGTCTGGAAGCTTGGGAAAAAATACAACCCTAAACCCCTGCTATCTCTTCAGCAGCGTTGTTCTGCGGTGGCCTTTGGGGACAAAAGGGTCTTTGAGTGATAACACTGTCCTTGTGGCTTCGCTGTTCCCATGCTGGGTGTTGGACTCTCTCAGGGCTTTGGGTCCAGGACTCAAGCAGCAGGATTTGGGCTGAGCATCTCTCCCCATCCCTTTTTTCCATTCTCTACCCTCTCTGTGACATAAAGAGTGAAAATGCCTGCTGGAAAGAGGCCTCAAACGCTATGTTTTAATTACAGCCCTCAAATTATGGGGCCGGCTTGCAATTAGAGGCAGAGCTAATTGTGTGCTCTTCGACAACATGTGTAGGAGCTGGGAAAGGAAAGCACGGGGGACACGGCACCACACACCCCCTTCTGCCAGCTCCTCGTGTCCCCCCCTTTGCTAACAAAGCACATTTTGGAGACAAACGACAAAATTCAAGGCATTTGTGGGGCATCTTCTCCCTGCGACGTCTCAGCCTCTGTTTTCTCAGTGTAAAGAGCTAATCCTTTTAGAAAGATGCAAATTGGGGAAACAGTCCTGGTGTAAGCCCGAATCCTGTCTCCTCCCAGGTGTTTGTTCAGATTAAGCCCTTTTTCTTCTCGGTCTTTCCACGCAAACTGATAAGAGGTTGTTTCATCAGATAATGAAACTGTAAACAGGAGGGTAAACAGGTCTGTAATAATTTTAGTGCCAAAAGCTTTAGAGAAGCAAGAGGTATTTGAACTTCAGCCTCCTGTGACCCACCCGGCCGTGGCTGGACACCCCCCAGGTTGCTCATCCCCGCTAATTGTGAGAGCACACAGCTGGGGATGGGATTTCCACCCTTCCAGGGGATACATGGGCTTGGGAGATGGCATTGCAGCCAACTGGGGATCTCTGGGTGGTAAAAGTGGGGCTGAAAAGGACCTAACCCTTTAGGAAAATGTCGTTATCAGGTATCCTGTCTGTCTTATTTGCTTGTTAATTAACAGAGAGTGGCCTGTGTGGGAAGGGCTCTGTGCTTGCCCCATGCACCAGCACTTCCTGAAGGTCTGGCCTTGACAACACCAACATCCCAAGGGATCTGTTGGGGTATCTGGGGTATGTGCTGGTTCCAACACCCTCCCACTGGCACTGGGGCTCAGTGGAACAGAGTAAATTTGCCCCTACAATGCCCCCACCATTGATATTCCTGGTGTCTGAGCTGGTTCATTCAGAGCCTGGTAGAACTTCATCCCTGGCTGCGATGTATCCGTACCCAAAACCGCATCTGACGTGGGAACGGTGGGATTTTACCCTGGGGGGGATGAGCTTTGCCATGTTATTTTACACCTCCCAGGTTTTGTTGGGTAAATACGTTTGGCAGAGAGCAGGGCTGAGCTCTGCTCAGAGCAGCCCCGGGCTCTTTGCAGACCCCGGGAACGCGGTGACCCATATTCACCGGATCAAAGAGCTGTGCTCAGCAGAAGGTCCTGCTACAAGGTACCGCGGCTCGAGGCTATCTCCACACCTGCCTGCCCCTAGGACCATGCAAAGCAGGGATCCAGCTCAGCGGCTGGACAAATATTTGGGCTGAAGTCTCTGTACCGTGAGGGGAGTTTTGCCAAGCCCAGGCAGGCAGAAGCATCCCTTGGGAGCCCGCTCGGGGCTCTCCGCAGTGAGGAGGTGGTTTTTCTACAGGGACAGTGCTGCCTTGGTTCTCCTTGCAGCCCTGTGCTTCAAGTGGTCGGTTCTGGATGGGTCCAAACCTTTTTCCTTCACCCACCTGGCAAAGTCCAGCCAGACCCAGGCCGCATCTGGGCCAGCGTGTTGGGACGTGTTAAGCTTGAATCCCACAAGAAATGTGTTGGTATGTGATGGACATAGGGAGAAAAATTGCTGGATTAACTGTTGTCCTAAAGGCCAGAGATCCCTTTGCTTGCAAGGAGGTGACAAGATTCCCTAGAGCCCCAAATGCTGGGTTTTTTCAAGCTTTGGGTCCAAGCAACTCATTTTGGAGGTGCATCTTCCCTTCTGCCACACCCATTGGGTGCAAGATGAGGCCTCACCTTGAGTGATGTTTTCAGTTCTGGGCCCCTCACTACAAGGACATTGAGGTGCTGGAGCGTGTCCAGAGAAGAGCTACCAAGTTGGTGAGGGGTCTGGAGAACAAGCCCTGTGAGGAGAGACTGAGGGAACAGGGCAGGTTTAGTTTGGAGAAGAGGAGGCTGAGGGGAGACCTCCTTGCCCTCTACAGCTCCCTGAAAGGAGGGTGTAGAGAAGTGGGTGGTGGCCTCTTCTCCCAAGGGAATGATGACAGGACCAGATGAATTGGTCTGAAGTTGTGGCAGGGGAGGTTCAGATGAGATATTAGGAAGAATTACTTGACTGAGAGGATGGTCAGGCACTGGAAGGGCCTGCCCAGGGAAGTGGTGGAGTCACCATCCCTGGAGATATTTAAGAGACGTGTAGACGTGGCACTTCAGGGCATGCTCTAGTGGCCGAGATTATTGAGTTGGGTGATTTGCTTTGTGGGGGGGTTATTTTTGGTGTTTTATTTTGTTTGGTTGGTTGTCGTGAGGTTTTTTGTGTGTGTGTGTGTGTATGGTTGGACTCGATGATCTCGAAGGCCCCTTCCAACCATGAAGATCCTGTGAAGATCTCATAGAATCTGTGGAGGTGTGGTAGATGTTGGGTAGCACGCTCTTCCCCTCCCTGTATTTTGGCACTGGGGGGATGGCACGGTGCTGGGGCTGTGGTGGGAATGGTGGGAAAGCTCCCAGTGCCCCGTGCACGGCACAGGTCCAGCAGCCAGCAGCCACGCACGCCGCCCAGATGCTGCCTTATGTTCACTCCTCTCTTCCTTTATACTTAAAGCATGCATCATATTTTGTGCTGACTTAATACAACATGGATAGTTGTACTTTCCAAGTAGCTGGCAACCCTTAATCAATGTTAATTGGCTCTAATTAGCATATGTTAATTAATGATATTTACTACAAATTAAAGGTATGAGTGCTCCCAGAGGGTTTCCTGTTCATCCAATTAGTGCCAATTAGTTGCAATTAACACGTGTAAATGAGATGCCATTGAACCCAAAACAAACAGCACATAGTCTGCTGTACTCGGCTCGCAGTTGAACTTGAGCAGGCGGTGGCGAGGGGAGGAGAGAGGGGCTGTGGAGGGCTGGAAAATCCCGGGAAGGTCTCTAACATCTATCTAAGCTGCCTCATTACGTCTTCTGTTGTCTCTCACTCTGGGCCTGCGAGTTGAAGGCAAGTTGATGTGTATAAATGACCTTGGCAGAGCACGTGGGATCTGTTTTCCTGTCTCGTTGGGCTGAGGAAGGGACTTCTAAGTTTTAAGAGAACAGCCGTGTTCCTATTTGCATCTAATCCTGGCTTTGCGTTGGGAAGGGGGGATACAGAGCCCCAAAACTGAGCTCCTGTGCCCATCAGGACCTGGCCTAATGCCACAGTACAGAGTGGCACGAGAGAAGCTCACAGCTATTCCAGAGCACACCGATCATCTCCACCATTTCCCCCAGTCTCCCCTTGTTATTTTTTCCCAGCACCATCATCAAAAGGTGCATTTTCAGTACTCTTCCTCTCCTTTTTTATTTGGCCCGGAGGTAAACGCATCCGCAAAAGTTTCTTGCCCCCGGCCTCGATTGCGCATGCAGTCTGGCAGGCAGCAGAACAAATTGTCATAATTGTGTTTAATTAAAAAGCGTAAATGGATTATCTTCAGGTAAGGATGATTTATTTAACTAATCAGTCTGATCACAGAGAGTGTACAGTCTGGAGATGGAAATCATTTGGGGGAAATGAGTAATTCCTTTTCCCATCAGCCCCAAAGTAAGGCAGGATTTTAGAACAAAATCCAGCCCGAGGAGCAGGGTTAAGCCAAGTGCAGGACTCTTTGATGCTTTTGAACCTCCTCTCACCCCATGTCTCTTGCACTGGAGTTATTATTTTCCTTTTGCCTCCTATGTTCAGCTAAAAATTCCTGCCTAGTCCCATTTTGGCATGATTTGAGCTGGATACCATAGGCTCAGTCCTGGGCTCCATGGAGACACAGAACCCTGTGAATTTGTGGGGATGGGGAGGATAACCCTGGGTAAGACAGAGCCTTCAGCATCACTACAATTGCTCTGTCAACACAGGGCTACACAATTTGGACGCTGAGCCCCTGGCCAGGCACTATAAACCCCAAATGAGCATAATTAATTGACCATCTGGTTGAAAAGCTAAGTATTGGGTGGCGCTGAAGTATGACTGCCGTGCCACCAGCCCCTGAGATATCTCTGGAAGTTGGGTGCTTTGGGTACTGGTGTCTGGCTCTGACATCCTGAGCTTTCCTTTGATTTCATGTGAGCGCTCTTTGGTTTTGGAGGTGCTTTATGGCTGCAACTGGGGGGGGGGGGGGGGTTGTCACCTCCAAGGAGAAAAAAAAAAACCCAAGGGAAGGTGCCAACCAGCACCCTCTCATCTGGAGAAGGGTCTTTGCAGACCTCAGTCCTCGCCTGACCACGTCCCAGTTCCCTTGTTGTGGTTGCGTGTTTGGGGAATTATTTGAAACCATTTACAGCACGAGCTGGGAAATAAGTCACCTGTGGTGTTTTCTGTTATTCCTAAGAAAATTCTCCTTGTGTTTAATAGGTGATGTTTAATAAAAATGAAAATGAGCTTATCCTGAGCAGGCATGCACGCCAAAAGCTGGCATTTAAATTAGAAATTATGATTTAATAACTTGTCAAGAAACTCACCAATGTAACAGCGTGATAATTATTGAAAGGAGGCTTCATAAATACTGGGATACCGTGATCTGTTATGAGAACTGAGCTCATAAACACCCCGAGATCTCTGCTTGGGACAGGGCTGCAAACCTCTGTCCCTCACCAGGAGAAAGCTCTCAGAGAAGTCCTACCCATGAGGTCCTTGAGAACTGGCCCCATCTTCCTGACACCCACCCTTTAAGTATTGATAGGCATTGATCAGATCACCCCTCAGTCTTCTCCAGGCTAAGAGGACCCAAGTCCTTCGGCCTTTTCCCATCAGAGAGATGTCCTAGTCCCCTCATCAGAGCCCTTTGCTGTACCCCCTCCAGCAGTTCCTTGTCCTTCTTGAACCCAGAACTGCCTCCAGTTCTCCAGATGTGGCCTCACCAGGGCAGAGCAGAGGGGGAGGTGGACTTCTCTTGACTTTACTGCTCTTGTTGATTTACCCCAGGAGACCATTGGCCACCTTGACCACGAGGGCACATTGCTGGTTCAAGCAGCAGGAGGACATCCCTCTGTGGTGGGACAGGGCTGGGTTTGCAATGGCAGGAGGTGGGAAGGGGGCCACCATTCCCACTCGCTGGAGACCGAGCAGAAGGCACGTGTCAGGGCCCTGGAGTCAGGGAGGGATGTGACAGACGGGGTTGGGGACTGCCAGCGAGTCTGTGTGGCTTTGCCTGGGGGAGGTTGGCCATGACCCAAGGATGCTGTTTGGTGTCTAGCTCTGCCGCTCCGGGAAGGAGAGCACGGCTCCACCGCTGAAACCCCTGAGGTGCCACTCAGAGACAGACCACGCTGGCTGGGAAGAGGCTGCTTTTCAAGTAATCTGAAAACAACAACAAAATATTTATAGTCTTGGGAGGTCACGATTTGCTCCTGCGCACACCCCTTGAGCATCCTCTGAACCCTTGACTGATTTGCTGGGAAAAAATTATCTTTGGTGAGGCCTTGCTGTTTGAATCATGTCCCGTCTCTTAATTTAAACAAAACATTCACATAAGGACTTCTTAATATATACTTTAAATTACAATCTTGACTTTCTGTTGCTTGATTGTGGCATATGACTCTCAGTTGGAAGGCCATTATTTCTGCCGTGATTTACAAAGCAGTTAAAGTGAAATCTCTGTAATAAATACTGAAGCATTGTGAGAGAGAATTCCATGTGTTTAAATGCGACAGACCCCTTGGCACAACGTGTGGCTGGCAGGAGGGTGTGAAAAACCCCGGCAAAAGCAACTGGCAGGCTCAGGTTTTGGTTTCTGGCTCAGCCACGTGTCTCAGTGGGGACCAGTGTCCCTGTGGGAGCTGGGCACTGGGTGTCTCAGAGGAGGGTGATGTCCCTCATGGGAGCTGGGTGCTGGTTCCCATGGGCTGAGAGCAAGGAGCTCAGCTCCAAGTTTTCCCTTTAAATGTAAACCATTCCCATTACGTTGCTTATAGTATGATGCCATGTAAAAATAAACCTTAAAAGACCACCAAAACACGGGCACAAGGCTGGTGCTTATAGCAGGTTCCTGCCCTAAATTCAAGGAGTGGAAGTGTTGAGATGTGTCCTTTTTTTTTTGATGGCTCCCAATGCCTTGTTCATCCCGCTCCCTCCTTTCTTAGTGTGTGACTGCCCATCCTGGAGGAAACTCTTGGGGATGAGTAGAGAGAGAGGGAAGCCAGAATAACAAACTATGAAAGTGATGGGGAAAAATTGCTCTCCTGTTTCCTCTAAACCAAGAAAATGTCACGGAAAAACTTTCATACAGATTTTTTCCAGTATTTTTTAGTGAAAAATATGTTTCCTCCGAGAAATTTCAGGTCATTCTGTGACTAAATACTGAGTCTGCTTATTATTCTGTCTGGTGCTCCAGGTTTCGGGGTTTTTTCTTCAGTAAAAACAACTTGAGAGAGAGAGGAAATCTCTTTGACACTAAAATCAAATAGGTGTGTTTGAAAGTAATTGGACTGACCTGGAGAAAAGGTGCTTAGTCGATAATTTTGAATTAGAAAATGACCATTGTGCCACACCGGGGGGACCACAGGGGCTCGGTGGTGACCACAAGCCGTGGCCACGCGTGGCACCTGGGCTAGTGGAAGGTGTGGGCAGGTAGCCATGGGGCAGAGGCCCCCGTGCCCAGCCCTCCTGCACCTCCCAACCATGGTGTGAACATCCAGCCGTGTCCTCCTCATCACATCCATCCACTTTGGCACTTAATTAGAGGAGGGGATGGCCGGACCAGCCAGGGAGTTTAGACCAAATGTCCATCTATTTTTCTTTTTGGAAAATCCCTGATTGTTTCATTTGTGCTTATTTTTCCTTATCTTTTTCCCAAAAAAGAAGCAAGGTGGTACACCTTGGCTGTGAAAGAAGCAATGCTGTGGCCCAAAGTCCCACCAACCCAGCTCTGCCCAGCAGATCCTGCCATGGTGGGTTCCCAACTCCCACCCCACTGTGTCATCTCCTTCATCCCAAGCAACACCGGCAGTTTGTCGCCGGCTCTGGCCAGGCTGCCACATCTCTCACCTCCCCTCCCCATCAAACGTGGGGCTCAGAAGAAGGTTAAATTCAGGTCAGCCCTCCCCACTCACACGTTGCTGAGAGCATTCCTTGGAAAACGGCAGGGATCCCCATGTTGGTGGTGCCCGCCAGCTCCAGCAGCTCGGAGTCAAGGTGAGAACGGTGCCGACCACGGGGGCCACTGCCCCCCAGATGGGATCACAGCCCCGTGATTCCAGCCCCACAGCCCCCTCCAAACAAACAGAGCTTATGGCGGGCTGGGGGTGAGAGATGGATGGCAAACAAATGCACCTTTGAAGAGTGACAATGAAATAAATCACTCATTTACTTCGTTGGCACAACTTGATAATGCCGTTATCATAAAGAAGGGACTGTTGGGAAGGTCTACAGTTGTGCCACGGTGGGGGCTGGGGGCTGCACACAGGACTGTCCCCTTCTGCAGGGCATGGGGTTGTCCTCTGCCCACCGGGGGTGAACAGAGTTTCATCAGGTGTTAGCCTAGTATTGATATCGGTGACACCAAGCTGAGGGGTGAGGTTGACACACCTGAGGGACGGGATGGGGACAAATATTTTAGCAGGGCCTGTTGTGACAGGACGAGGGGTGATGGCTTTAAACTAAAAGAGGGAAGATTTAGACTTGAGATAAGGAAGAAATGTTTTACACTGAGGGTGATGAGACAATGGCCAGGTTGCCCAGAGAAGTGATGGATGCCCCATTCCTGGAAGTGTTCAAAGCCAAGTTGGATGGGGCTTTGAGCAACTTGATCTAGTTGAAGATGTCCCTGCTCATGGCAGAGGGGTTGGACCAGATGACCTTTAAAGGTCTTTTCCCACTCAAACTGTTTTATGATTCTCTGTTGACCTTTCAGTGGCCATCAGTGTTTGGCTCCACCAGACACATCCTTGGCTCCACCAACCTGATGAGAAACTGTCTTCAGTTTTCCCTGGAATTCACCAGATTTGAGATCAGGGAGGTTTATCACGGGGTGGGAGGAATTTCTCCTCCTGGGTTCACCTCTCTTGACGGAGCTACATGCTCCTTCCCCAGCCTGGAAGGGTGGGGGGCCATGCCCTGAACATGCTTCAGCATCTCAGCTCCATTGGTTTTGGGCTCATATTTGCTTAAAACTGGTCAAATTTGCTCCTGTAAAGCCACCGACTGAGGCTGAGCTGATATAAGCCGGGTGTCAGCGTGTCTCCAAAAGTGGGCACAGCCCTTTGTTTTCACTAAATCTGCGTAAAATCGGGTTTTTACATGATGTGGCTCTGTGTAAATCCTGCTCCTCAGTGACTCGATGCAAAGCTGAAAGTAATCCTCGTCAGAGCTGAGTTGTGGTGTATCTGGACACCTCTTTTCATGCTGGACTCAACCAACCTGCCCTCCCCTGTGCTTCGGGTGGAGAATTGCTGGCTTTTCACTGGATCTGGATGGGGACAGGAGGATGGAGAAGGAAAGGAGGAGGAGGAGGAGGAGGTTCCTTCCTCCAGTGAGGGTCTCAGCCCTCATTGTGGTGCTCAGACTTCACTGTGGCTTAACTGGGACTTCTCAGCCCCTGAGCATAAAGTTAAGCGGGGCTTAAAAGCTTGTTCTGTGGCTTCAGTAGAAAAAAGTTGGACTTTTTTCTATTGACTTGACAAGGAGCAGGGTCTGGCCTCAGGTCTTTGCAGGTTTAGGGCCAGAGAGCTCCATGCCTCACACAGTCCTGCCCGTAACAAAGGAAAAGGCAGGGAAAAGGGAGAAAAATATAGGGGAAAAATGAGGAATGCTAAAGTGAAGTTGTGCTCCTTCAGCTCCCTCAGATGCCCAGGTCTCCATCACTGATATTAAGCAATCCCTGACAACACCACTCCGCATTTTTCCAAAAGAATAACTATCAGCTGGGTAAACAAACCTGGAAATGTACGGAATTCAGCAGACTGTCTCCTCTGTAGAGGCTGTCTGATAAATGTAACAAGGCAACAGCTATGAAAAAAAAATTAAAACATAGAAAATTGACATTTGGAATTGAGCCGGGATGCGCGCTGGAAACACCGGAGTCGTATCGACAAGGGGGGGGACCTGCAGCCCTTTCTCAAACCCCAATGATACAGGCTAATTTATATGCAGTTATTCACGTGTGCAGTAAATTCCAATTATGTTTACAGATGTCTGCTTAACATTTATGGAAAAGGAACCTCAGCATGTCTGAAATATCCTTATAAGGGTTTGGACCGGG
>VXBW01005077.1:943328-961661 GCA_013400375.1 Thinocorus orbignyianus | reverse complement strand
TGGCCGCGGGGTAACGCTGTGCTCTGCTTCTTCCCTCCTCTAGGCCCGAGGGGACTCCTTTCGAGGACGGTGAGTGGGGCTGCCTGGTGTCTGGCTGTCTCGGGGTGGGCTGCTGCGGTGTGACACGGCCCTGGGGTGTCACCCCCCGGGCTCCGCAACAGGTGTGGGCCTGGGGCCGGGGGTGTGCGTTCTCCCCAGCACAGGCCTGTGTGCTGCACCCGGGCCTTAGCGAAATTATTTATACTTTTTTTTTTAACCCTACTTCAAGAAAGTGTTGTAGATTCAGATCGCTGTGTTGATTTACAGAAACCTACAGATTAGATTGTGGGGGCTTGCTTGTAATCACTAAATCGGTCTATTCTAAGCCTAGTTTAATGTAGCATTGTAAGGATCTCCAAGCTTTTCTGTTGAAC
Source organism: Thinocorus orbignyianus (assembly GCA_013400375.1). NCBI lineage: Eukaryota > Metazoa > Chordata > Aves > Ciconiiformes > Thinocoridae > Thinocorus > Thinocorus orbignyianus. Next base: position 961,248 of record VXBW01005077.1, on the reverse strand, counting down.
CTTGGATCATGTTTTGAAGGATGCTTATTGTTTGGAGGACTGTCAAAAAACTGCTCTAGAGCCATTGTAATTTGTTTTGAGTTCTGTTTTTTCTGGTGCTGGAAGTGTTTTGCGAGTAAGTTCCAATGTGAGTCAGCTTAAGTAGGAAATAGGCTAAATGTTTGAGGAAGTTCAGACTTTGGTTGGGTTTTGTTTTTTTTTTCTTGGCATCTACTTCGCTCTGCTGTGGTCGGTATCACTCGGGGTTAAAGATTAAAAGGACTTCTTAACTTAAAAGCTGACTAAATAGGTCCTCCTAATGCACCTGGGTCCCAGTAGTTTTCATCTGGCCTTATTGTCTTTTGTAGCTTCACTGATGCTGTATGAATACTTTGGCATCTTTGTGAAAACTTGTTAGACATGAAATACTGTCTAACTGAAATCACTGATGCATTTCTTTTTTTTAAAAGATACTTTCAGTGCAGGCTATAATTAATCCTAGATCTCTGTGACTCATGCTAAAAGCATAGGAAAAATTTTTCAAGTCCTCTGTTGTTCTTGGCTAGCTCCTTTGCCTCTGTTTATCCTTGGAGGTAGCACCTGTGGGCATGCCTGTAAATAACAGATATTTTTTTTGTGTGCACATCTTGAAAATTTTAAATGTTTCAGGCCTAAGAGAACTCCAAACAATCCAGTTGCTTTTTTCTAATATATTTGATTGGTTAAGAAGTTTGCTGTAGTAGTTGCTTTGGAAGTCTAGTGTTTAGAATTGAGTATTCCATAACATGGCATAATAGATCAGGTAGAGTAAATGGATTCTGTTATCTCATCTTGTAAACCTTAAAGAAGAGCTCCCTTAAACCTCTGTTAGGGCTGCTAGAGCTGCTTAGGTTCTTGGTGCACTGTCACTAATGGAGTGATTCACTGTTGAGAGCAGAAAGTTGTCTCCTTGCAATGTGCTGAGATGCAGGTTGTTTCCATATTCAGGCTCTTCCAGCTCAGTGTAAGATTAACAGATGCTATAAGGGCTTTTTTTCCATATATTACTCTTAGGTGCAGAAGGCTGGAGGCTGCTTTTGAGAGCCCTGACATACTGATTTCATCTGTGCTTTCCACCGTAGCAGCTTTGTGTCTTGATCTGGGATACTTAAGACATGTTGTGCTCACAGCAGTTTGAAGTTCAAACAGATGCTTGGGTCTGCTGCTCTGTCCTGCTGCTTTGGTTGATCTAATAATATGATCTTGGGGTGTGATGGATTGCTCTTTTTGTAGCAAAGTGTGTGTTTTCACAGTATGGGCTCAGGAAACAGATATGTCTTGTGTTGCAGGATATGCTTATCTCCTTTTCTTTGGGACATATCTTACATTGTGCCAGATAACAAAATACTCAGTGGTGCCTAGAGATAGGGGTGTATTGGTGCCTCAGCTGTGCTTTTCCATTAAGTGAGTAGAGCAGCACAGTTCAGATAAACTGCATCTGTACTGTACTGCTATCACCTTAATGTAGGTAAAATTAAGGGAATTTTTCTCCAGCTGTGTTGAGCTGTTAAGTTTGGGCTGGTTTTGTAAATGTGCAGGCCCTTGTGAACCAAAGGTAGGTTGGAGCTCTGTAGCCTTTCTGATGAAGCCTTTGCAGGCAGTGCTCTTCAGATGTCACTTTGTATTTTCCTTTTTAGGCTCTGTCACTTCCTGGTGATGCTGTAAGGCTGCAGATATCTTAGTTCTTGTGAAAGTAGCCTGTGAATTCATATTTTTTTATGTGTGTATAACTAGAGGAATAATAATTTCAACATCTTGAGAATTTCTGTTCTTTATCCTCATTCTGGTGAGACCCTTCTCCAGACTCAGCTTCTGAGGTTTCTTGGCTTTGTCTGAACTGAAAATCTTAAGTTCAAACATGTTTGTTTACTTGCTGTGCAGCATAATGCAGCTCCCAACTCTCCCTCCCCTCCACCCCCAGACTTCAGAGGGTGTTTTCACAACTTGGTGCGGAGGCTGACTCGGCCCAGGAGCAACTACTAATTTAGATCAGCACCATGGCTTCCATCTTCTTGTTGAAGAGGATTCCATTTCCCGTGTCTGCGGGAGGACCCTGGGGATATTTTTGCTGCCCTTCACCCTATTTCTAAGAATCTGTATGTGTGTGGCATCTAAAGTGGTAGTGCTGTCACAGTGATGGAAATGCAGGCTCTCCCAGTCCTGCAGACCTGTTTCCCTGAAACTGGATGATGATATTGTGGTTAGTGCAGGATTCTTGGCTTGGAGAGAGTCAAGTACCGCAGCTGTTGTGGTATCCTGTCTCGCTGTCATCGCGCAGGAGGCTTGAACGGAGGAAGCGAGGCATTTGCCTTCTGTATGGTTTGCTCCTTGCTTACAGAATATTGATTCTGTATCTTCTCGTGGGAGAAATCATCCCTGCTTTATGGATGGTGGAGTTAGAGGGGGCTGCTCTTGCTCCTTGCAGCGAGAAGGGCCCGGCAGGGCCATGGGGTGCTGCTCTGGCGGGGGTGATTTGGGCCAGTGCACGGGTCCTGGGGCAGCCTCCCTGTTGGCCATGGGAGAGGCTCGCGTCCCCAGGTAGAAACCAATCCATGAGGTGAGTACAAGAGAGAAAAAAGAATGTTCTCCTGAGATCAGTGATGATCCTAATATCAATAATGACAGTGAATATGAGGATTTATGTTTTAAACTTGATTGTGTAGGGCAAATTGCAGGGAATGCTGGTTGAAAGCTTTAAAATCAGTGACAGAAGAAGCTGGACACTGAAGGTGTCATCCCTAGCACTGTGACATGATGCCTGTTTCACTTGTGTGGGCTGTCAGTGTCCATGACCCTCCTTGGACTTTGGTCTCTGGATTTGTTCTTTCAGTAAGTCTCAGCAGTGAGATGTTGTGTGCTGTGGAGAGAGCCATTGCTGTTCTGGGTCTTGACTTGGAGATTTGAGTGGGTAGATACTCCAGCTGCCAGCTAACTTCTCGCTTGGATTTGCGTTAAAAGCAATACCAAGAGATGCACAGTTTCCCTTTCAGTAGTTCTAAAAGGATTCTAGGACCAAACTGCCCTTGTTTCTGCTTTTTTGGCCTTCTGCCCCCACTTCAGTCAGTGTTCAGGAATAGCATTTGTTTCGTCAAGTATGCTTGTTGAACTCCACTATTTGATGGTTTCTGCTCAGTTTTCAGCCTACTGCTTGCTTAGTCACTCTTCCACAGAAGGAAGTGCCTGCTTCTCTACCTCGTAAGGATGCTACCAAGAACCAGAACTGGGGCAGGGAGAGGTGGAAATCTCTAACATTTAGAATCAAATCTCGAAGCGTTTGGCTCTAAAGGGCCCATCTTGTTTGGGATTGTCACTGTGTGGGGAAGGGGAAGGGTAGTCCTGAACTGATGTTGGCAGCTGGTAGAAGTTGATACTGGGCTTTCAGTGCCGGCTTTCAGACTGATCTCAGATCTGGCTCCGTGCCTCTGGATTAGCTGGAGTAAACCTTGAAAGCCTCGCTGCAGATTTCCGCTAATTTGAACAACCTAAAGTATACTGCTCTTGTTCCCTTTTGTTTGACAGTAACACAGCATTCTTTTAGCTCTCTGCTCTTCTGTTGTTAGGCTGCTAATAAAAAACAAACATGCAAAACATTTTTAGGATGTTGAGACTTCCCACTGCTGTATGGAAAGCTCTGAAGCATCTGTACTCTGTCTTTACATGCAAACTGGAACGTCAGAGCAATGGCCTTCATTTCTTGCAACAAAATGTTATAATTTATCTCCTTATAAAGGAAGGAGTCCCTGGGAAATACTGCAGGTCTGTGGTGATCTGAAAAGAAGGAAAAGGGGTCAAAAAAACCCCGATCTCTGGCTACCAGTTGCTGACACATGTTTGCCAGCCAGATGAAGGGATAGCGTAACTATATTAGTGCTGGAAAACTCCCTCACAGTAGGAAGCAAGGATGAGCTTCGTATCTGAGCCCCTGAGTTTTAATTTGGGCACTGGGTGTTGGGGGGTGGGGGAAGAAAAACCTGTCTCTGATTAGTAAGAGTGGCTTTTCAAAAAAGGTCATATTTCTGCCCTGGCAGCTTGTTAGGGATGTTACTGTGAGGTGTGCTCCTTTTACAGGAGAGCTGTGTATTTATATGAAGGTGCTTCAGGTATTTTTCTCTGGGCATACCCAGGAACTTCACCAACTCCCTCCTGGATTGGCTGGGCTGAGGCTGTAGCGGAGGGAGTGTGTGGGAGAGTTTGGATTTGGTTTTTTTGTGTGTGTGTATGGTTGGACTCAATCTCAGAGGTTCCTCCCAACCATGACAATTCTGTGAATAGAGGGGCTTGTGTGTTTTGGAGTTACTGATGGGAGTTGTTGGCAGTGCTTAGTCCCTCGGACCCGTGTTTATGCAGGTTAGTTGACAGCTTTCTTATTCTGAGATTGTCATAGTCTGAGGAGAAGGGCTAAAAGTAACTTCTGTTGGCTGTTAAACTGATTTGGTTTGGGCTTAATAACAGTTACATGTTTCTGCTTAATCAGCCTTTCTCAAAGGAAGACTAGTCTGTCTGGTAAACGATCAGAATATATATATATATTTTTAATTTTAAGTGTCTGATGCTGCTTTCAAGACTATTTTTCTACAAAAAGACCCTTAACAACTTTACAGTTGTTGATTAAAAATGTATTTCCCTGAAATTTAAACAGGAAATAAATAAGAAAGCCCACGACACACTGTTCCATTCTCTGGGACTCACTGAGTGGTGGCCTGTTCCACAGATGGTTACACGCTCACTGCCGGTGTTCTCACAGCGTGCTGGGATTAGGCTTTGTGGAAGGGCAGATTTATTTCCTTACACAAACCTTTTGACTGGGGTGGTGGTTTTGGCAATAAAAGTCAGTCACAGGAGACACTCTCAGGGCAGTTCTGTGTAGGACTTCAGCGTTAATGATTAACTCCAAAGAGAGTAGAAGAACCGTTGCAGGACTGAGCAATGTGTATTCATATCCAGCCTGCGTGTGTGAGCACAGCTGTGTCAGCTCGTGCTTGTGGAGGGATGCTGCTTATTCATCCCTTGGGTAAATTCATTCTGAATAAAGGTTACTTATCTCTCTTTCAACTCCAGGAACCTTCAAACTTACAATAGAATTCACAGAAGAATATCCAAATAAGCCACCTACTGTTAGATTTGTCTCTAAAATGTTTCATCCAAATGGTAAGTACTAAAGCAATGCTGCTTTTCTCTTTTTTTCATCCAGTTGTAGCGCTGTAAGAAAAGGTGCATTTGTTGCAAGTTACTGGGATCTCATGAGCCGGTGAAATTCCAGTGTGGCTCTGCGTAGCTTTGGTGAGGATGAAAATGTGAACAGTGCTCAGGCTTGAAATGAAAGGGGCAATGAAAGGAGCCTTTTACCTTTCAGGTGTTATAGCAGAGTATTGATGAGATGTTCTTCTCTCTCAGCTGCCTGTTGTCAAACCTTACAGAAGAATATTTTATACTTAAATAGCAGTGCCTTGGACTTCTGTCTGTATATACTGCATACATATCTATATGCTGCTGAACGCAGTTGTCTTCTATCAGTTCTTCTTCCCAAAAATGCTTATAAGAATGATACACCTTAAAACATAGCCCTAGGTTCCAACTAGAGCTAGTGATAGTAAGATCATTTAATTAGTCCCCTTCCTTGCTAATTAAAGGTTGGAGATGTATTCCTTGCCTCCCAATAAATACTAGCTTTGCGAAGGAATGCCAGAACCTTTCGGATGCAGCAAGTAAGCGTCTGTGGGTCAAGTGCACTGAGGGAAGTTTCTTCTAAAGCTTCTGTGAGAAAGGTGACTACACACAGACTGTTGTAGATACTTTCTGGGGAAATCTTACATATAAGCACCTTTTTACTTCTGTTCTATATTTGGTTCACTTGTGGCTAACTTAATTTTTTCCCTTTCAAATCTATTCTTGGCTTTCCGTAGTGGTATTTGCAATGTCCCAGAGAAGCGTGATGTTGAAAAATAGACAGGGGTTGAGTTGAAATGCCTCGGGCAGCTGTCGGTGACAGACTTCACAACTCTTCCTACCCACAGCCTTGTCTGCTGGATTTCAGTCTGCCAGAGGCTGTTGACTTCTGTAGTTTTTGTCAGTACGTAGGTTTTCAGGCTCAGGAATACCTGGAAAAGACTGAGCAGCTGTACAATTTGGGTTTTAAGCCATTCTTTTTCAACCTTTTCTAGTCTATGCAGACGGTAGTATATGTCTGGATATTCTTCAGAATCGTTGGAGTCCCACTTACGATGTCTCCTCCATCTTAACATCCATACAGGTAAAAAAAACTGGGCATGAAAAGGCAGAATGAAATCAGGATGCTTGGACAAAAACAGCTCAGGAAACAACTTTTTTTTGAATTTATTCTTATCCCTCTCCCTCCCCTCCCCCAAGAGCCGGTATAGCAGCTATACCTTGATACATGCTAAAGTGTGACTGCTTCCCAGGTGTGAATTGAGTAGGCAGTGACAGCAGGTGGTCACTGAAGGAGCCCACCCAGGGATTGCACTCTCTGGTGGTGCTGCTTGGCTGCCCATCAAACACCTGCCCCCTAAGAATAAGAAAGACTCACAGCGAAAGCTCCCAGTAACTCCCAACTCTAATGATGGAGCCTTACCTGAGTCTGGATTAACTTGTGCTCTTCCTAGTATGGGTAGCTGAAGGAATATGTTGGGAAACTGCATGCTTTCAAGTGCCTAAGACTGTTTTTCTCTTTGCGCAGTCTCTATTGGATGAGCCAAACCCCAACAGTCCAGCAAACAGCCAGGCAGCTCAGCTATACCAAGAAAATAAGCGGGAGTATGAAAAACGGGTCTCTGCAATAGTAGAACAGAGCTGGCGTGACTGTTGACCCAGGACGATGCAAATGAACACTCTGTTGATGAGGAAAATAAACAAAGTGTCCGAGTCATCTTTTTCCTCCTAGCATTTACTTTGAAAGCAGAATAGCTGTTGTGCTGTTGCCACCCTCCCTTGCTGAAGCTTCTCCTTGGACATCAGAAAGCACCCACTTTGAAGTCAAATGTTCTGTACTTGGGTTACTTGCAAAAGAGTTACTGTTGCTGAATTCATTTTCTGTGGTCCCTCTCCAGTCTTAGGGCAGTATTGTGCATTCTGTAGTGTACACTAAGCTTTTAATTGTAATTGTGTTATACACAGTGATGCTTATGTGTAGCTTGATAAAAGGGATGTTTCTATACATACACATTTTTTAACTGATATTAACTAAAGTGCTGATCTGTCCAGGCTGGTCATTTACCTCTCCTATTGGTTTAGACCCCACTGCATTTCTGAGTGAAGAAATAACCTCGTTTCCCTTTTGTATCAGTTTATCAACTCCTTACTCATGGAAAAAACCAAATTCTTCAATTGATTCCAATTCATGTATTTAGTAAGCCCGTGAATGCTGGTTACTTCTGCACTTCACATACAGGATTTATGTACAGATATACATAAATCACTACAGTTGTGGTACTTCGATCTGTGCTTAGGGTGAGAAACAACCCCTTTTTTTTTTTTTTATTATTTTATTTTAAAGGACATGCCTACAGAGACTGCTTCACTAATTTCTATAGTCCTGTCACTGAGGCATTACTGGACAAAGCCAGGTAGAGCTGTGGTACTCTGAGCAAAAAAGACTTTCCACATCAGGAGGAGGTAAAACCTGAAGTATTCCAGTGGTGGAATTGGGTGTCTTTCTCCTGCCCCCTTATCTTTAAGCTGAGGAAGATAAGTTATTTGGGATCCAACTTTGCCTTGGGAAAAGCGTGAATTAAGTATGGGGCAGGCACTCGAGTTTCTGCAGTTCCTGCCCTTTGTCAATTCCCGTGTGGTTCCCGTGAGCTCCTGCTGCATGCTTGAGTTAGTTTCCCCTCAGTTCTATGAAAGTATTTTTTTCAACTCTGAAAAAAAAAGAAAAAAACATTTGTAAGTCCAGACTCACTTCTTTTGTAAGGCTGAGTTTCTACATTTGGATACAGGACCTTAAGCAGCAGTGTGGGATGAAACCTACAGGTGTGTTGTCCACTGTTCCCGTGTCTTTTGTGTGCACATTGCTCTGTTGAGAAGTTTAACTTTGCACAAGTAACCCATGTAAGAAACTGTACATTTTTCAAAAGTTGTAAATAAAGTGTAACCTTAGTGCTTATTGTATAAATAGGCAAGAGGTGTTCCACTGTGCTTATTTTAACTGGGATGGGATCTGGACCCTGAAATGCTTCCTACCCCTCAGGGTGTTGCCGTGCCAGCTGTAGCACGGGGACAACACAGCCCTTCCAGCCAGAAGGAGGAGGGGCAGAGGGTAAAGGAGGGAAGACAGGTCGACCCACAAACCAGCAGAGAAATGGATAAGCAGATACAAGCCTTAGCACAGAAAATTTAGATTAGATACAGATTTAGATTAGATATTAGGAGGAAGTTCTTTCCTGTGAGGGTGCTGAGGCACTGGAATAGGTTGCCTGGAGAAGCTGTGGCTGCCCCATCCCTGGAAGTGCTCAAGGCCAGGCTGGATTCTTAAAGCAGCCAGAAAGAGGAGCGGCACAGAGCTGGGGCTGGGGATCCACAAACCAACAAAGAACCAACCCCTCACCTTTAGGTCACTCAGATAACCCTGCACAGCCAGCAGGGATGGGGGGAACTGAGTCACAGCCATCCCCCAGGCCAGGAGCAGCAGCACCCTGCAGTCACACAGACAGCCTTGCTGAGCTGCCCCCACCTTTAACCCCATTTAGTGCCCTCCTCAGCCCCCAAAAGAGGCATTTTTCACCCCAAGCAGGCAGTGGTGCTCCTGCTGCCTTTCTTTGCCTCGCCATTGGAGACCTGCTGCAAGGCCAAGGGAGGGAGGAGGGGCTGCGCTCCTGCTTGCAGGAATATCTGCCTCCAAAGAATCAGGCTCCTTCCACTCCTACATCACCATCTGCTCGAGCCCAGTGCTCTGGAGAGCAGAATTCAGAAGCAGAGAGAGGGAATAACACACACAGGAAAAAAAAGACCCAAACAACCTACATACTTTCAGAATTAACTGCCAGATTGTTTTTCGACCAAGCTGGAGCAGTGCGTCTGCAGCCCCAAAGCCCAGGGTGGCAGGAGCTGTGCTGCAGCCAGTGGGGCAGGGAGCAGGGTCTTACCTGCCAGGGCAGCCTCTTCCTTCTCACATGGAGGGGGAAGAAAATGCCTCTGAGCTCGTATCGCCACGAAATTCTGCTTCGTCAGTAGAGGTCAGGCACCCTCTGCTCAGCCCTGAAAGTATTTAAAGGGGAAAGAGTAGGTGGGGGGAAAAACAGTAGGGGATGATATGGAATCAGGCAACAGAAAACCAAAAGGGGTTGCTGAGACAAAGGCAACAGGAGAACAGACGAAACCCACTCCATTGGGACTGGTTTTGCGCTACAGAATCATCATCAGCCCTGCAGGTGACAGAAAACAACCCCGTACCTCTCAGTTTGTCTCACTCTCGGTTCCTCCAAGGTCAATTCCCAGCCTGTTTCCCAAGCAGGACGCCAGCGTATCCCGCGAGGCTGGGGAAGCACTGTGTCCCTCGGGCGAGGAGAGAGGCCACACTCAGGCCCCACCTCACAGCAGCACCAGAACCTTTACTCACCCGATGTCGCCTCTGCCATGCACGAGCACAGGTACGGTAACGGAGCACAGAAATAATCAGGCACAGATTTGATTTTGCTCAGGATTAAAAAATTAAATAAAAAAAAAGTTATATAACAGTCCCCATGAGCTCCAGGAGCATCTTTGCTGCGTGGGCTCTGCTTTTACCTCCGGTTTTCCTATGTCACACTTCACCGTGGCATTTGCACGTCCAGGCAGGAACACACGGGAACCATCAGCCCAGTGCCTGACGATGAAGGTGCGTTCCCTCACAGCATGGGGGACTCAAGGCAGGAATCTATGAATAAAAGCAAACTGTGCAACTGGTTACGGATATCTCTGCACACACACAGAGCAGAGGCAAGAGCACAGATTCATTTATCAGGAATAAATGCAGTTTTCACACCTTTTTTTTTTTTGTACAAAGTGTGACGAATCCTGTTTGTTTTTTTCCAGAAATAAAACTTTATTTGTCATTAATACCAACTTTACATACAGATTTACTCCCCTGGACTGCATTTCCTCTGCTTTTTATTATTTTACCTTTTTTTAAAAAAAAAAAAAAAGAAAAAAAAGGCTTTTTTTTTTTTCTTTCCTTGATCAAGGAGAATAAGGGAACTATAATTTTAAATTCTGTCAAATTCCTTCTCGCTGGACATGGTGTTTTTTCCTATTATAAAACTATTAAAATGTGAAGGAACAAGAAATATCAAAGACACATACAGTAACAGCACTACTGCTCCTGGGTTGTGCTAATGAACAGAACTTGGTCAGTTCTAAAGGTCTAACAACACTTTAGAAATTATATTAACGAAGTGAGAGGCTTTAACGTTAATATAACCCACAACAAGAGAAAAAAAATGCAGCATCTCTTTCTTCAATCGAGTATCTGGGAAGCTCAGTCTCCGTTTTACACTGGGCCAACCCGCCCTCAGTTTGCCTGGGGCATAATAAGCTCGTAGTGCCCAACCTGCCCTTCTTGCTTCAGCTGGTCCAACAGATCTTCCTTGCGCCGCTTCCTGCTCACCACCAGGTACCTGTTGTGGCCCTGCCCATGAGATTTACTTTTAAGACCATATTTTTGGGCGATCTGATGTATCTGCTTCCGCTCATCCATGTTCAGTTCCCTAGAGAAAGTCAAGTCAATGTGACTGTCTGAGCGTGCATAGTTTCGAATGATTTCCTCGATATCTCTCTTAGCGATTTTGTTCACCCTTTCTACATCAAGCCCAAGTCCTTCCCTTTTAAACTGCTCCTTCACTGAGATGGGCTCTCTGATTCCCTCACCGTCCTTCCCTAGGCCACCACCCGTCCAGCCCATCTTTCTTAAAATCTGATTCCCGATGTTGTCTTCTTTGATCTTCTGTTTGAAAGCCTCTTCTGCTGATCGGCCCCGAATCTCGTTTCTGGAGATGACGTCTTCGACGGTGCCTTTCTTCAGGTTATTAACAACAGTTGGCTGAGTCTTTTTGAGGATTTTCACAGCTTCCTCTGCTGCCTCATGCTTGACAGATTTCTTCACTCCAACTGCTTCTGCGATGAATTCATCTTCAAGCAGCACCTTGCATTTCCATCGCATGCCAGTCATCCTTTCAAAGACATACTCCACCGTCATCTTGTTGAACTGGGCGGTGTCATTCAGCGTACACACGGGATTGCTGGAGTTCTCATAAACCACCAGGTCCTTCAGGTCCTTCTTCCTTCCGGAGCCCCGTGACGAGCAGCCCACCTTCTGAACCTGGGTCACCTTGATGGCTGCTATATTTGACTGCATCTTCTGCAGGATTTTCAGCGCCTCCTCAGCTGCCGCGTGCTTGCTGGTCTTCTTGGTTCCAAATCCCTCGGCCAGGCAGTGGTCTTGCAGATAGACCTGACAGCGCCAGGAGCGGTTGGGCATTAACTCATATTTATACTCAACAGACATTTTGTTATACGAGGCAGAATTGTTAAGTATCCCTATTGCATCGCTGGCATTCTCTGTGAGGACAAAACTAGTCCAGTGTTTGTTGGTATTAGTGGAACCTTTCACGGATTCAGTACCGGGCTGCATCGGGACACAGTCCCTGTTGGCAACTACAAACTCCTCGTGAGGTTTGAGAGCAGGAGGGAAATCTGGGCGACTCACGCCTGCTTCACACACCACCAAGTCTTCGTGGTAGGTGTGCTTGAACTTCCGCTGAACAACTCGAACCTCCACGGTCTTCTTCAGCAGCTTGACCGCCTGCTCCGCAGCACGATCCCTGGATCCGTTCTTGCTGCCGGCGTAACCGGTGGCCAGGTAGACATTCTGACACCGCACCTCACAAGCGAAGCCATCTGTGAGGAGCTTCTTGCTCTTGGGGAGGTCAGCAGGGGCGATTTCTTTCAGAGGAACATAAATATATTCAGGATTTGTCTTGCATGCCTGAATTGAACGCGTCAAAAGGTAAGTAAAGTTAATTTTATCAGTCCCTGTGTTTGCATCTGGGTTAGTAAGGTTTTTCCAGACAGCTGCTGACAGTTTCTCAATAAAACTCTGCTTCAGCATTATAGCTGACGGAGGGAAAGTCTCTGATGCAGACTGGGCAGTTGAAGGAGAAACAGACAGCTGCAACGCGCTGCTTGTGGCAGAGTCCACACAATTCCCAGCCTTCTGGGATGCTGCTGCCTGGCCTGCAAAGCCAAGCCCAGCAGTGTTGGAGAGCTGGGGATCCACCTCCTGTGCACTCGCAAAAGAATTTGTACAGTTTTCAGCTGGCTGCACTATGCTGTTTGTATGCGGCTCCTGGTTCACCTCCTGCATTTGGTTATCCAGAGATTCTTCCCTCTTGTCACCCTTCTCAGCACTGGTGACAAAGTGTATCGGTTCGAAACGCGGTCGCACCCGGAACCTGGGCACCATCTTTTTTGGTGGCTCAGGAACCTCTTCTCGCTCTGGACCTGTGGGGTGGAAGAAAATGACAAGATTACCAATTCCTGCTGTGACAGGGAGACAATGCTTTCACAGGACCATCTCCAGGAGGAGACCACAGACTCTGAAGAGAGGATTCCCACTTCTTAGCCACAAACCAAGAGGTTTCTTTCCAAAGACATTCAAAATTGACCAAGTAAGGCCATTCATCCTTGTACAAGTCACCACAGGGGTATCTCCACCCTCACAACCATCATATAAAAATCTCTACATACTTAAGTTACCTGGGGTTTAGGTCATAATCCCTTGCTCTGCCACCCCAACATTGCCCACTGAACCCATCCAGTCATTTATGAAGTTAATCCATTTAAAGCTACTAAACCAAGTAAAAATTACAGCCAACAAGACGGAACAGCAGAGCGGGACTGGAGCCTCAGCTCTGACTGCTGCAGGCTGTGGGATGATCCCAGATAAAGCACTTTATCTTCAGGTCTTCTCATTTGGTGTAGAGACAGAGCGATACCGAACCCTCCCTTCCAAAACACACAGGGCTGTTAATGAGTGTTAATGGAAGTGTATTTTCTGTAAATATAACTACCTTGGCTAAAGGATACCACACATGGAGAGATCTGCCCAAGCCTCAGCGACAGCTGCAGCGGCTGGGGGTGCCCAGTGCACGTTACTGGGAGACCACTGGGTTCTCACCCAGAAGAAATGCACGAGGCATATCAATATCCTGATATTCACAGCCACCACAGAACATGAGAGCCAAACAGCTGATAAGCAAACGCACTACACCTAAAAGATGGTTATACAGGACTTCTCCTCTGAAAGATTTAGCCCCCACAGGCTGGAGTGGTACTTGCTGGTAATTTTATCAGAGGAGCAAAAGGCCACCTCAGCACCTTGGAACGAGCTGCCTGACCCAATGCCAACGTGTGCAACCGTAATATAGGTCAGGCAACACATCTGTCCAGACGTCACACTGCCACAGCATATTTACCAGAGCCTAGCTCATCACAGATAAGAAAACCGAAACGCTTCACACGCAGCATAAACAGGCCTTCAGATTTAAATCAGGTGACAAAGCTCTTACACCTGTGTTGAATCCCTCAGTTGTCAGTTTTGATGAATTATGGCAAGGTTTGCATTTCCTGCTCGGTTCGGTATTGTGAGGATTGCACTGCAGCAGCATCTAAAGGCTCTCACTGGCAGAACAGCTCTTTATGCTGCCCGTGTAACACGCAACAGAGAATCCTTCCCCTCAGAGCCACTGCCAGAGACACAGGCAAAACATGGGAGAAAAGCAGCATTTTTGTCAGCTTTGCAGCCAACCCACGGAAGCACAGAAAGATTCCTGGGTGTCAAAGAAAGGGAAGAAGGTTTGGCAGAGTCAGGGATTATATCCAGGCCTAGAGGAGCCCTGTGCTGTCTGACCACTTGTGCTTCCAGCAGCCAAACCACCGACTGGCGCTGCCTGACAAAGCAGGGGCCTGCCCGCTCACACCCACAACCTGCACCTGAGAGCAATTCCCAACGCTCCCTCCGGAGAGAGGGCAGGGAGCTCGGAAAGTGCTGGAGAGGAGCCAGCGGATGGAACCCTTGGACCGCCAGCCCTCTCTGCCTGCTGCGCTTCCTCCCCTGGAAAAGCTACAGCTGGAACGAACCTCAGTCCCTGAGACTGTGGGACTGGGCTGACGTGTGCAGGACTCTTCCACACCCAGCAGGGAGGGTACATAAAGACCACCCCAGCCTACAGTGCTCCAGGCAGGTCAAAACTCAACAACAATCAGATGAACCCCACATTTTCATGCACATGTATGATCCCTTCTCAGACCAGAACATCACCCCTCAGCACAGTGAGGAAGGGTAGACAAGTATTTCTTTTTACAGATTCAATTTCCCATCTCTAGGGAAAATCAGTCACCTGGTAATTTCAACAAAAAACCCCTGGTATTTTCTAAAGCAAAAAGAGCTCTGCGTGAATGATGTAGACCCCACAACCCGGCAGAGGAGGGGAAATGGCTGCAGCGAAGCAGCAGCACACCATGGCCGCTTCTCTTCAGCTTGCCATGATGGCTCTTTTGGAGGCAGCCCCATGGCACGCTGCTCTCCCCACGCTCCCACTCATGCCCACCGAGCAGTGACACGCAGGCAGATATACTCACTGTCAGATGGAGAGCGGTGTCTTTTTAGCTTCCTGCTGGGGACCAACTCGTACGACCTCATTTCCCCCACATCGATGCCTTCAGCCATCTTGAGGACTTTCTCCATGACCTGCAAGCCATATCTGTGTGGATTCAACAACAAACCACTTTAGAGCTGGTCCCACAGGGGCAACACACACACATGCAGACGAACACACAAGCTTTTATTACGCAAACGAACTAAATCTGCCTGAGACACAGTCCCTGGTTTAAGGGAGAAGCTCCTGATGATTTTGCTGGAGGATTAACATGGGACCTGAGCAGGGGCCTCGTGCCATAACTAGCTCAGTGCCTGCAGACAGCCTGCGTACCAGCTAACAAGCCACCTGGCTCTAAGGGAACCCATTTGTCAATAACGAACTATGCAGCCACCAAACTGATGGTGTTTTAAAGTTTAAATTTAAACGCATTATCTTTCAAAACAGAACATCTGGCAGAGCTGCTAGGAACGCTGAGGAGCACAGGGGGGTGGAGGATGAGCCTCCACGGGCATCACAGCTTCACTGAACTAAGCACAGGAGTGACTGAAGTCTCGTCTGGGTCAGCAGCCAGAGACAGCGCGTCACCAATACTGAAATCGCAGATGTCAGATGACAAAGGCACTGCTCAGCTTTTATCGACTACTCTTTAAAAGGCCATACTAATTTCCAGCTTGGTAGCTGTAACTGAAATGTTTTAAATCCCTGGGCCATGACAGAGGCGAGGTGGCTGTCACTAGCTCTGTGCAGACCCCAGCCCTGCTGCAGACGCTCGCAGCTGTGTGCAGGCAGGACACACCTTACACCCCTGACCATTTAAGTTTCCCATTCCTCCAGGGATCTCTCTCACAAGTTTTCAAGCTATCTGCACGCTGAAGCTGAACACTAAAAACTCAAACCTTTCTAACCAAGGAAAACCTAGAAACATGGCCTGAAAGTAGCCTGGCAGCTTCAAACTGTGGCTCAGAAAGGACAAAAAGCCACCTTGCACCTGTTCCATGGTGTACTCCCCTTCAAAAGTCAAAAAGCATCAGGTCACTGCCCATGGCTCTGGAAATCTACTCACTCTCCACTCAAGAAATGCCCTTCCTGTCCCTGATTTAGAGGGCCAGACAGAAGTTAGATCCATTTAAATGACCGGGTGAGAACTCTGAACAGACTCCTGCAGTCCCTGTTTCACCTGCAGGCACCCAGCACAGCTCAGCCCCCGGGGGGGAAGCAGTGGAACTGTGCCCCGGGAGAAAACTCCCAGAGGCACCAGAAGGAGACACGGGCGATACCCTCATCCTCTTGCAGAAGGGAGAGGGGTGGGAATCTCTATTCCTCTCCCTGATTTACAGGGAGAAGAGTACATTACCTGTGAAGGGAACATGAACCATTAAGTCCTTTTCCACCAGGGTGTGCAAAAACAGTGTTAGATTTGACACAAGTGTCACTCCACGAAGGATGGAAATGTTTGGGGCTCAAACTTCTGCCGGGGGGAAGATCAGCCAGTTCCAACACGTTTGTGTACCCCGGCCTTAGAATTTCCAGGTTGTGGAGACTGTACATGGAGGCAGAGGAATTCCGAGCCTCCAATGCCTAACTAACTTCTCCCTGGCGTGACTTAAACATGTCACCTCTTACCCTGATTCCAGGAGCTCTGGAGCATAACGATCCCCCCTGTTTTGCAGCCACCTTTAATATATCCAAGAACACATGCACCTTCTCAAAAGCAACCCTAAACTAAATGAATCCTGGTACTTAACTCCTTCCTTACAAACCATGTTTTCTAAGCCTTCTGGACATTCTCCAGATTACTCCCCAGCATAACGTTCCCTCAGATTTCATCAGCTGAGATTCCAATTTGTATTGACTCTAACACACAGAAGTTGTCTTCAACTAGCAAGTGTTCAAAGTTAAAAGAAACCAACCCCCCCGCCCCCAACAACAAAACACCAAACCAAACACCAACTAACAAACTTAAGAGGAAAAAAAAAACCCAAAAATCTGCCGAACTTTGAAGTTATTCACTTGACACAGCGACAACAGCCTTTCCAAGCAGCAAAAGGCAGCTGCAGAGAAAGCTGTGGGTCTCCTCCCTTCTCCAACAACTCTAAACAAAGCTGCCAACTACCCTTCAACAGCACAGTGTGTTCATGGTGTCCCTGTGGTGAGTTCACAACACAAGCTTTAGGGAAACATCCCCACTGATAATGGCTCTGCACCACATCATGCCTAAATCTATTGCTCATGTCCCCCCTGAGAGATGGAGGTAGAAATGTTCATCAGGGAAAATATGTGCACTTACAGGCTTAAATTGCATCACTTCTTAGGATTTGAGATCTTGCCACATAGCTCTTCACTTCTGTTATCAGCACCCTATAACCATATTATTGCATTGATTCCCAAAAGCATTCTCACAAAGGCGGCCCTCCACACAGACACATTAAGATGAGCTAATGGACCAAAGAGACTACATCGTGAGATGCATGCTCAATTTTAACATAGTGCTCAAGCTTTGGAGTTTAAAGCTGTTCTAAAACTAAGTTCACTTTTAGTACTTGCAGAGCAGAGTAGTTCAGGACTCGGACCAGAAAGAAATAAGGAAACATGCAGATCTTCATTTAAAGATCTTGAGTTGGCTCTGCAAAAATGACAGAAGACACTCCCCAACAAGGTTTTGGGGCAGCAACATGAATAAACGGCAAACTATCTGCCCTTCAGTGTGTTTACAAGCTCCTCTGTCACCGCACAGTTTGCTGAAGTTAGGCCTTAGGCAGTTGCTTCTGTCTTTAAAGCCTTACGTCCAGTTAAAAATAATCACAGCACCACAAGTGTCAGCCGGGAGGCGGGTGACGTTCCGGCAGGTCCCCACAGGTGACGGCATGGCTGTGGTTTCTGCATGTTTAGAGCAATCCTGATAAAGGGAAACCTCTTCCATTCACTGGGGGAAAAAAATGGAGCTTCAAGGGGACGCTATGAACTGCTTAACCCTTGGAGGGACACCTTCTCCTCACCTGAAACACCAAGCACAACAGCCCACGCTGCACAACTCCTCCAGGGCGGGACACCAAGAACTACTTTCCAAACACACACATACTTTTTGAGGAGTTTGCTCCCTTCTGCACACAAATACACCAACATTCCCGCAAAGAAAACTGCCCAGGAACGGCAACGCGGGGGGGCTGTGTGTTTGTGGGGTCGGCCCCGTTTCCAAGCCCCGTTCCTGCCGGTGGCGTCGGCGGAACCCTCCCCAGCCCAGCTGACAACCCGGG
>VXBW01005077.1:910640-942841 GCA_013400375.1 Thinocorus orbignyianus | reverse complement strand
CCTGCAGCCCATGAAGATGTGGTTGGTCCACAGGACGGAGAGCGAGAGGAGCTGGTCGATGGCGGCGCCGGGGTAGCCGTGGAGGTGGCGGAGGATGAAGCGGCGGCGCAACTCCCACNCTCACCGAACATTACGGGCTCGGTGTACCGGCCGGAGGGGTCCGGTGCCCCGAGGCCGCTTCTGCCCGAAGGGCGGGGGAAAGCGCCGCCAGAAAGGCCCCCCCGCCGCCGGTTTTTCCCTTGTAGTGAGCGGCCAAAGCTCTGTGGCACCGGGCCGAGCGCTCACGGGATCACCGAGTTTTCATGGTTGGCAGGGGCCTGTGAGATGATCCAGTCCAACCACACACCAGCCTAAACAAAAGACAAGCCCAAAAAAACCCACCACAAAACCGAACCCCACAAACCAAACCTCCCGGCCCAACGATCGGCCACCAGAGCACGCCCCGAGGTGCCCCATTACACCTTTCTTAAATAAAAAAAGGATGGTGACCACCCCCTCCCCGGGCAGGCCGTTCTGGTGCTGAGCACCCTCTCAGCCAAGTCATTCTTCCCAATATCCAACACAAACCTCCCCTGCCCCAACCTCAGCCCATTCCCTCTGCTCCTGCCGCTATTCCCTCGGGAGCCCAGAGGCACCCCCCTCCCTACACTCTCCTCAGGAGCTGCAAAAGCCAACGAGGCCTCCACCAGCCCCGGCTGCGCCAGCAGCAAACACGAGAGACAGCGCGCAGGCAGGCTTGCGTATTTTTATTTCTTTATTTATTTTTTTTATTTAAAATTTTACATTAAAGTTAGAAAGGTGTCAGGCTAAACAGTGCTGGCTCTTCAGTGTCTGTGGTGTAATAGGTCACCGGGGTGCCGGCCTCACTCAGATCCCGGGCAGGGAGGTGCAGGGAGCAGGCGGTGGGGCTGCGGGACAGGAGCGGGGCAGGACGCTGGGGCTCCCACAGCCCAGGGCACTGCACCCCGCCCACCGGGGATGAATCACTACTTATTATTAATTATTATGATATCCTAGCAGCTGGCAGCATCGCTTCTCCCTCCTGATACTGCCAACTTTTTTTTTTCTCTAACTTTAAACAAGAGGAGGTTTCGTTAGGAAAAAGGGGAAACAAAAAGTACCACTTGACCCATGTCCACCAGCCGACGGAGCTTAATAAGGTGGTGAGACACAGGAGGACACCAATGAAAACACACAGTTCTTCTGACTTTATTTCTTTGCTAAAATTAAATATTTGGTGGCTGCCAACAGAGCAAATTGCACCATGTTTATATTTCCTTTGATTCTGAATGCACAGTTTCCAAAAACCAATCAAACAACAGCATATTGAAAATATTCCTTAGGCTTCAACACCTCGTGGAAGCCCATGACATTTATATTATTAAAGACAAAATTAGAAAAAAAAAATATGCCCATAACAATGTTTGAAAATGTATTCGCTACATCGTTAGTCCAAATATCACATTTCTGTTGCTCTTGCAAAATTCCAGGTAAAGAATCAGTTCCCCCGTATGACCCTGTCTTGTCACACAAATTACAAGACACTTCAATTTTAGATACCATGCAAGTCAGTAAAAGAGCTTCTTTCCAAGACACTAACACTGAAGATTTGTTCCCCCCCTCCCCAGACATAAGACCCTTAAACTCTTCTAGAAGTGGCAGTCTTCTCCCTCAGACCCAGTGCATCTGGCGAAGACAGATTAAAAAAAGCTACAGAGAGAGAAAAGGAAAAAAAGAGAAAAAACCAGAAGATTAGCAAAAAAGAGAAAGACATTCAAAAAGCAGGAAAAAGACATGCAACATGAAAACAGCTGACAGAGAGATAGAACCTCCTTGTGGCAGCTCAAGGAAATGGCACAAGTAAGAACATTCTGTCTTTAAAAAGACTTCACGTAACTTTAGATGACTTTCTGCTAAGGCAAGTGGTCAGGAAGAACAGCCAGTAACCTGCAGTATAATTTTAAAAAGCCACGTTAAAAGATGTTTTAGCAGATAATCCAGGAATCGTTGACAGACCGGTATTGACTGGTTTTGGGAGAAGGCCAACATAAGACAGTAGAGGGAAATGTAAATATTAAAATTATTTTAAGTTGCTTAAAAAGACAGCCCACAAAACAGTCGAAAGATTTTTACAGGAAATAAAATTGTACTCCTGGTGAAATGGAATACCTGAGAAAATGCATTGCAGTCAGGTGTTTTGTGTGCCTTGACTGCTGGAGCTGGCGCCCAGACCCTGGTTTGACCTGGGGCTGCTGCTGTGAGCAGAGGAACGTGGGGTGTTCGGAGACTGGTCGTGAGGCTTTAGCATCATTCTCGTAAAAGTCTCAGCAGCAGCTTGCACTAAAACCAGCATTCCCTATCACGGCTAGGTCTGAGGTGTGCTTATCTCCCAAAAACCCAGGATGGGAAGGGTTTTTGTTGAAACTGTTTGGCAGCATGCAGACTGATCCTTCAGCGGGGTCAGGAGGTGTGGATTCACCCACACAGAGGGAGAACTCAGCCTGCACACAGCACGACTGAAGGATCAGGGTCATAACAAGCAAGTCTGAAATGGAAATGAGGATTACATGCTAGTCTGGGTAACAAAGATTAAGCAAAAGAAAAAAAAAATAAAAGTAAATAAAAAAAGATAGATGATGTCATGAAAATGACACCAAGTATAAAGAGAAAAGAGTTTTTTATCTCTCGGCTATAAGATAATGAAACTAAGGTTGTGTCGACATTTTAGCGTCACCAATAAATACATTTAAACTGTGCTGTTATTTTGCCAGCAAAAATAACCCACAGAACTTATTTCCACACCCCTTATTTATCTGGGTGGAGAGAGACCAGGAGGAACGGGAATCCATTAATTGCAGGGGAAAACAAATTGTAGGATTTAAAGTTGCAGCATCCAAAATCTTGTTGGGACTAATTTTACATCGTTTAATCAAAGCAATAACCACCAGCACATCGTAAAGACGGAATCACGGTGAGGATATAGGAGAGAGCAAGGGTAACACCATGGAAAGGTCACAGCTGAAATGCTGTCACGTTTTATTAGACCCTCCGATTTAACAAGTAAATGAAGGTCCATTGCAGCCCATTGCATTCAGGGGTAATTACTCAGTACAGAGCCATGGGTTACTGTAAAAGAAGGGCAAAGAAAACAAAAAAACAAAAGAAGTAAATGTTAACCAGAATTCACTGTCTGATGAAGACTTTATTTAAAAACAGAACTCACCCAGAAATACACAGAGAAGACACCTGCAGGCAAAACCACAGTTGCACTGGGCCAGAGTGAACTCCTGGCCCCAGTGAGCAAAACACCCTCCTTTTTAGTGCAAATCTTGTAGTAAAACAAGGCTTTTGCTGAATAGAAAATATGAGAAGCAACCTGCCACAGCATCTGTATACTTCTGAACAGATGCCAAGTAAAAAAAAAAATAACAAAGGTAATACTTTTTGCATTAAAACCAGAAATTGTTGTAATCACTGAGAAGAAAGTCAAAGAAACATCATCGTCTTTCTTCACAAACACTGATATGTACAGCAAGGTGACCAGCTTTCCCTGAGATTGGATCCAGGATGTGCATCCAGGCCAGCACACTGAGAGGGAGACAAGGCAAGAGATCCTTCGTGACCCCTGCAGCATTCAGAGAACACTTAGTTGCAAACCGTGGATCCAAGTTTGAGAATCCCCCAAGCCTGGGGACTAGAGCTTTGGACTCAGGCCCACGCCCGTTGGGATGTCAAGTTTTGCAAAAAGTCCTTTAAAATTCTTTGAGTCGCGCAGGACAGCACAGGGGGGTAATGAGGGGTTAGACAGAGCTAATTAAAAAGGGGAGAGGGCAGCCAGCCTCTCGAGACAGCCCGTCCCACCCCGGGGCAGCATGGGGTTGCATTCACAGGGGTCCCACAGCAGGGGCTGAAGGCACCCACCCCACCGAGCAGCCACACTCTTTCCATGCAGCCCTCGCACCAAGTGGAGGGAGAGACAAAAAGCCAAAACCACTGAGAAGAGGGGACACTAAGCCCTACGAGCGCTCGGCGAAGAGGTACCAGCAATGAGCATCTCTTGCCAGCTCCAGGTGGGCTATTGCTGAGTTCTTCACAAGAACCACCACGACCCAGCAGAGCCAAGGGTGAGGACTCTTGCTTAAACCGAAACGGTGAGCGCAGGGAGGGAGCAATGAGCAAAGGTGAGCAAACAGGCACAATGGCATAGCTGCGTGTTAGCCGAATGCGGGGGCATTCGCTTCTGGTGTGAAGGGAAAAGTTCTACAGGAAACCCGAACTGAAAATGAAAGAAAAAGGCAGATTAATGGTTTTATGGATTAATGACCAAAAAAAAACCAAAAATCAAAACAAAATATGAATACAAATGTTTTCTAACACACAAAAGAAATGATGCTAAGTGTTAATAAGGTTTAATTTGATTACAAAACATGCTTTATGCAGACACACACATGCATATACCCCCACACACTCAGCAGTGGGATGAACCAAATTTATTTGCTAAAACAATCCTTTCACAGTTTTGCGAGCTACAGGACTCATCAATTGTGACTTGTTTGTATCCTTGCAAAACAGTGGAGCCCTGCAATACTTTATGGATCAATATGGAGAGTATTTTTCTGAATAATGGCAGAGTACCACATATACATATTCAATTTAGCAAGGACAAACACCCATTGAAAAAGGCACTGCCTGCATTTGTATAGTGGGAACAAAGAACTTCATTTGATTCAAAGCCCGGCACACAACAGGGCACAGTTAGGAGGACTACTAAAAGCAATCCAAAACCAACACAAATCAGTCATGTTCACTCCAACTGCACTTTAGCTGTGCCTTCGTACTCAGCACCAGAATGAACACTGTTATTCTTCAGGCTTATTTTTCCACATTCAGAGCCGGATAAGCAGAGAATTGTTCCTTCCATTGTTTTACAGTTACTGTTGGCAGTGGAGACATCCATTCAACCGGACTGCTCAAGACAACTACAAGCTCCAGTTCAAGTCAGTGCAAGACCATTCTGAAGCTCTTCTGTTAAGTGGAACGTCCCACTGAAATTAAATTCAAATGCCTCTCACTGACAGCGTAATGTTTACTTGCTTTTCCATTTCCTTTGGTGGAGCTAAGAGGGAAGGAAACCTGGAATCAGCTTTTCCCTATTTAAGGGCAGACCATAAATTAGTTTGGACTGTATCCTGGAGAAAATGTAAATCCTAGCTTTGTCTGCAGGGAAGAGTGGCCTCGAGGCTGGGTTTTTGGGTTGTTTTATAGTTAAGTGCTCCTGTTCCAACAGCTCCCTTCTCTGAGAGACCTGGGCACCTCAGCTGAGGGTGCTGTCACCCTTACCTTGGATAATAAGTACATTGCTGCCCTGTCAAGGAGCAAGACATTCCTGTGGGAGCTTTCTTTTTCCTCTCACCAGAGAATCAACAGCAAATTAAGAAGGCTCAATTAAACACACTCAACCCAGCTGTAAGTAGACCACTGTCATTAGCAGTTAAACTAATAACACTAATGAGGATGCTGCTCTCCTGCCAGGCAGGTGTATTTCTTACGTGTCTTTGTTTAAATTAATCATTTTACAACAGGCACTTTGCACTGCAGACACTTGCTTACGGTGAGGTTTGTTAATCCTTTCAGGCAACTGTTATCTGTTCCACAAGCCTGCCCATGACTATGAGGCCACCTTATATCCCTGTTCACATGAAGGCAGAGACACTCTGGACAGACTCACAGCAACTGGAGCAGAGCAGATGCACAGCATAACACCACTGGCAGGGCTCTGCTCCAGCAGGAGCTCTCCACGCCTTGGCAAAACTCATCGGAAACTCAGATGCTGGCCTTATTCAGAGGGAAAGTGCTCTGGCAGGCTTTCTGGACACATCTGCAACACAGACCTCTTTTACCACTAGCCTTACCCTAACCACGGGCACACTTGGCACGGCCCCCAGGAGTGTGGGTCTGTGTCTGTCTGCTAGAACTCAATATCCAATCCATGGGTGACCCATTTGACTGTTAAAAATGTAATAAAGTTCATCCGTCTATCTTCAGAGTCTTCACTATCTGCTAAATGCTGAGCCCATCATCTTGTGTGATTTTGGACAATTAACTATAATATCAGTCAGCAAGTGAATATTGATTTGGTTACTCGGGAGTAGCTTCTTTAATGTCCCCTCACCACACGTACACACACACTCCGCACACACAGCCTGGTGATTCTCTGGTGCTCTGGGACAAAGAAGAGCTCTAGATTTGGCAGATTTTACCATCTGCTAGTACGTGAAGCAGAGGGGGATAAAAACTAGTCTTGCATCCACCTTCAACTGCAATGTAACTACAAGTTAACACAACAACTTCGAGGGGTGGGAGGGAAGGAGGAGAAAGGGAAAAGACATTTTCATGGCTAGTTGGGCTGTCATCAGCACCACATCTCCATAGCAATTGTTGCCATAGTATCAACATGGTCCACATGATTAGAGAATATAATTTATTTCTAAGGGAGATGGAATAAAGAAAATGAAGCCAACAAAGTGCTGGGAAGGTTTGAAAGGATGAGGGCCTAATCTTTATTTTTCTACGTTTCACGTCTTAATACTGAGTCTCTGCATTTTGCTTTGCAGGATCTTCAAAGACAAACTTCACTGCATCTTTTTTTCTACAACTGGACATGTAGAGAGAGACTGGTAGAGCATGTATAGTAAGGGTGAAAGCAGAGAGGACAGAGACAATACTTATAGGCTTCTGGACTTGCACGGGGTCTGCTTTTTTAGGAACTGTAACTGATCCCACTGTGAGGTCTATATTAGTTAATGACGCTTACCAGGACAATATGCCTCATGCACCATGCAGCCAAACAGCAGCTAACTGTAAAACAGCACACATTTAAGAGCTAATGATGATGATAATGATGTAACAACACACAAAAAAACCCCCAAACAACAACAAAACAACCAAAGAAAAACTCCAGAAAAAAAAAATAAAAAAGAAACCAAGTCATGATTAGTGCAAATTACAGAGCTTGGGTTTAAAAGAGTCACCTGTGAAAGAAAAAGGCCAGTGTGCTGCCAGCCACTAGTAAACAAGACACAATTAAGCTACAGCTTGTGAAATTCATGGATTGTTAGAGATATGTATGATCTAAATACTGAAATGAATTATTAAGGACAACTGGAGAAGTTACAGGGTAAAAAAAGCAGTACCACTTCTAACACAGCTAATTTCCTGGAGGATGGAAGGGCCTTCTACTATCTCCCCAGGGCTTACTCAACCACTGACCTATCTCTTCTGTGGTGTTTTCTGTGCCTTTCTGTGTCCTTAACTGACAGTACTAACTTTTTTTGCATATGAATGTGCTTGGTGTCAAGGAGCTCTTCTAAAATCAGAACTACTTCTAGGAAACAAGAGTGTGACCTGGGCTACAGTGACTAATTGCTCATACTATAGAGCATGTTGTCTCCTTTTTCTGCATTCCTGACCCTGACCCATCTCAGGGCTGAAATCTGCAGTCCTCAGCATGCAGATGTCTGAGGATTCTAAGCACGAAAGAACCCAGTTGAGTATTCCTCAGAGAGTTCGGGCTGGGGAGAAAAGTCTGTCCCCAGTCAGCCTCAGGCTCCTCAGTATGAAAAGATATTAAAACCCCCCGAAGGTAATTCGAAAGAGCAAATCAAAATACGCAGTGGAAAAAGGAATGGACAAGCGAGAAAAGGGCAGGAGCACTAATTGCTCATTGCAAAAGAATGTTGACATTGAAGCAGCTCCAGCTCAAAACTAAGACGACAAAACCAGGATCTCATTCTGGTTATTAGGTTTTTCCTCTCCTGTCTCATTTGATTCCAAGCTTAACAGTCAAGGGCTACTTTCCATGACAAACACTCCTGTCAGCTCTTTGGACATGTGCCATATTGTCCATATTAACAGCACTTCTCCATGTACTTAAGACTGGGTAGTGCATGAAAGATTTGCTCTGGATTTGCCCCAGGGATGTGCAGAGAGGAGATTATGGCAGTGGCACAGAAACCTGACCCTCCTCTATGTGAGCATCTCTCTTTGTACACATGCTAAGGTAGCACAGCACCCCATTTTGGGAAATGTACCATGGTGAGAAAAGGAACTGCTCACTGCTGGGTGAACCAGGACTGTTTCAGCTGCACAACTGGTTGCTCTTGAGCAACTGCAGAGCATTAGGAGCCTGGCGTGGGCGCTGCAGACAGCCCACATTACAGAACCCTGACGAGGGGCTGGAGCCTGTCCCGTCAGTCCCTGGCACAGGGAACTCCTGCTAAAGCCATGCAGTATCTCTCACTGTTTCTGCGAAGGACAAAACCCAGATATTGGACTGGAGAAGCATACTGGCACTAACAAGGAGCTATGATCCATCTCCTCATTTTCCAGCCTTATATTTTGCAGCTTCCACAATTCAGGACTACTGGTCTCCCTGAATAATTTCCACAGTATAAGCTTTTTCCCAACCTAAACAAGTAAGGACACTCTCCTCTCTAGGAGTAGTGGGACATCCCTGCTACCCACACCCTAGCCTTGGCAGCCAATACTGTTCCACTTTGTTAGAAGCACTGACAGACCAAGGGAGGAGCAGGGAATCTCAGGGCATAAACCCATTTATCCTCTCCCATGCCATCAGGAAGCAATGAGGGAGGTTAGCGCCTCTCCCTACTCTTCAGGATGACAGATAAAGGTAAAATGCTTCCAGCTACTGCTCAGCCTTATTAGGGATTAAATCTGTCTGCAAACCTTTCCCTGATAACGACTGGCTGGGTTGGGAGAGAGATATGAACACCCAGAAAAACAGCAAAGGAGAACCATTACCAAAAAGGAAATACCACTGGGTTAGCAACTTACTTTTTTCTTTCCTTATCTCTCTTAAGAGTCTGCGATCCTCCAGCCTGCTGAGCCTGAGACTGGAGCAATTCCGCTGCTGTCTTCCTTTGTTTAAATGCATTTACTTCATCATCCAGAGACTTCTTCTTATCCTCTAGCTTCTTCTTTTCATCCTGATGTAATTTCTTCAGGCGATCAAACTTTTCATGCAGCTAGAGGGAAAGGAAAGAAGTGAGTAGGACCCAGCACTACCAGATACTCTGTTCATAGGAAAAAAGGAAGATGGAAGGATCCCATGAGATCTGAGCCTGCAAGTCTCCGTTAGTGTCTGTATCACTTCTAGCTCCCTGAGCTGAGGCTGTGTAGACAAAGGGCAGGTAAAAGCCTCCTTCCACAACAGCTTACAAGCCAGGCAGTGTTCTAGTGATGCACCATTGCACAAACAACAGAAGATTCAGACAGTATAATAGTAAACACTTTTTAATCCTTTTCCAGGGATCTTTACCTTATTCCTCTTTAACTGTCAGTAAATTAATGGATTTCTCATAACACTAAGGAAGTTGTATGGGTATATTTTTATATAACAAGCTCATATAAGAGGCAGTTTCTCTCCTTGAATTTTGCCACACTGCAACCCTTCATTGGACTCAAGACTACGGCACTTTTGTTGTGTGGTTAAGTTGTACACTACAAGCACTGTGATCCCATTTTGTCCTACAGGAGGAACACCTTAACATCCCCATGACTCCAGGTTAAATTTTAGAATTCTTGATAAGAAGGTCCTAAACCACACTCTCCAGAAAGTACTTTGGCAGCAGTCGTCTACTTGGGAGTGGACCTACCACTCACAACCATGAAAAGGAAAGTACTCCAGTCTTCACCTCTTTTTCAGCCTCCTTCAGCTCCGCTTCCTTTTCCTTGACCCTCTGGACAAACATTTGCCTCATTGCCTCTTCCTTTTTCTGCAATTCCCCCAGAAATTCATTTCTTTTGGCTTCATAAGTTTCTTGCAAGCTAAAAAGAAAGAAAAGTCCAGTGATGTGACTTGGGACAAACTTTGTTTCCCCCAAGCCTCTGAAATCAGGTCCTAGACACGAACATTGCTTGCCCACAACACAGTTGCCACCCACTCACCCACACATGCCCAAGGCCTTACTTATCCAACTGTTTCCAGGGTCTATAAGCTATTGCATTTTTCTGTATGTTGGATGTTGGGCAATTCAATTTCTACTCCTATACTTGCAGTTTGACAGTCAATCCTGCACATGCTTTCAGTGCCTTCACCTTCTCTCACTGCACCAGCACCTTTGCTGAAGCCTGGATTTATCTGACCTGGCAGGTTTTCTTGCTGCGTTGGTTCTTTACACGCTCTCTCAAGGACAAACACATACACACACGTGAGCAGTGCATTCAACTGTGCCTCTCTTGAGCGCTCCTGTCTCCTCCAGGGATCCCACCTGAAGGGCTTGCTGTCTGGATCAGTGTCCTTGAAACCCATCTCTTCCAGTTTACATCGCCGGTACAGCTCATAGTGGCGTGTGTGGGTCTGTTCACGAAGGTCTTCCATGTTCACGCGGATCAGCATCTCCCGCAGCTTCACAAAGTCGCAGTGAGCTTCATTCTCCACTGAAAGAAGACATGATAAGGAGTAAGATGGGGCCAGAAGCAAAGGTCTCTTCCCACATTCCCCACCTGTCTACTCCTCTAACAGGTTTAAGAGCCCTTCGGAGCAGAGGAAACTCACTATAGGCCTGACACAAGGATTTAACAAAGGATAATTCCCAGTGAGATATTAAAGTCCAGGAGACCCTTGCTCCTCTTATAAGAGCCCACTGCCTCCTGGCAGAAGTGTCATCATTCACGCCATGAAAATCCCAGGGTTCCACTTACCCTGCACTGTGCCCCAGGGGTACTGACGAGCTTTCATCATTTTGTTTCCTATTTTCAGCTCCTCTGTGCTCCCGATCACTGCAAATGGCAAGTGGGCCTGGAACACATTTAATGATACCAATGTTAGTCCCTCTCAACTCTGGGTGACTTGCCAGCACACAGAGATTAGCACAGCCACTGAGCAAGACAGTCATTATGCACACGCTAATCTCAGGGAGTCTAGTCACTGACCACTAGCCCAAGACAAGGGGGGAGAAGGAAGGGTCCTTTTTGGAAACCTTGTTAGTGCTACTACTTGATATCCTCTACCTGGCTGATCCTCCCAGCCACAGGGTCTCAGGTGAGATGAGCCAGTGCAAGACTAGCATCAGACTGACAGCTTGAACACCGTGCTGCGCGGCTCTGACTGCGGTGCTGTCCCAGGGGCTTGCCGTGGCTGAGGAGAACATCTGCACAAGCACAGAAGCAATAAAAGAGGTCTTGGAGCCTTCTTGATTTCATCCACCCACTACTCCCTCACACCGGAGCACAAGACAACTCACTCTATAGGATCATGAGATTGAAGTCTCTCCTTCATCCCCAGTGTAACAGCTCTTTCCTCCCAACTTGCTTCAGCCCAAACGTGTCCCTGCTCCAGGTCAGGCTCCATATCCATGACTGCCCTGAGGTCTGCCCCATGCCAGCTGTCCACAGTGCTTCATGCTTCCTGCACCTGTGTTGGGACTCACCCTCAGCACCCCTTTGCCCAAACTATTTCTAAGAAACCCGTAAGAGTGCCAATGGCTTTATAAAAGCCTCACGATGCTGATGCTACGCACAGCCACTGCTAGAGGACAAAGGAGGCCAAATCCAAGGATCGCATCCATGAGGAGGGATCCTGGGAATAGCAGAGCTGTACCACTAGCCCAACTGTGCTTTGTTACGCTCTTCAAACCAAGACACACTCCACAGTTTTTGTAAGTATCTGAAGGCTGACTACAATCAAGAAGGATTTGCTTTTCAAAAACTCAGAAAATAGTCACTTCTTAGTAAAGAAGACAGTCTCTCTGCAGAAGGCAATTGGTAAGAGAATGGCCCAGTTCAAGCTCAACAGAGTGGATCAGAAACACTCCCAAGACCTCTCTAGGCTCAGAAGACCCCACACTCCCCTCAGTCCCCAAACTCAGGCAGCCAAGCAAATTCCCCAAACACTGCTATCATACTTTGCTGCATTTATCTGTTGTGCAATAAGTGAGATCTCTCCCCACCTCCGCTTGCTCCTGGGAATGATACTGCATTCTGCCAAGCTGCAAAGAAGTCAAGTGCAGGGTTTCAGCACTTAAAAATAAAGCTGCCAGATCCCTACACCCAACCCTTCTGCTGAGTTTTGTGCAGTGACGTTTGCTAGCTAGAGCTTTTAAAGTGTTCTTGGCAATTAAAATCGTCCCAGGAAGCCAATCAAGATCAGTGACCCTGGAGTGCCCTAAAGAGAAGGTAGAGAAGCTTTAATTCCACAGGTTATCTGAAAACTTGGACAAGTTCATGACAGCTGGTACAAGCAAAATATGTCAGAGATTATCTTCTCTGCTTTCAGAGAGTGGCTTATACAGTCAAACTGCAAATACAGGAAAACTGCCTGCAAGCACTCACAAAAACGGGCTCTCAGCTTCTATTCCTTGGCCTCCCAGCTCTCACATGGGACACATGCAGAGTAAACGGGGCTGGTAGTCAGTTTGATGGGGCCATGCCAGGCCATGTAGAGGCTCTGTGGGTCCTCCTGTGTGACCCCTGGAGTCACTCTCCATGCTGAGTTACCACTGCAATGACAATGATGTGCCAGTGCCTGGAGGGACACAGGTCAGCACGGAGCTGCGTCTGCTCTGAGGCCAAGCAGCAGAAAAAGGAAAGTTGCCTCCCAGGTTAAAACAATCTGAGTTTCAGCAAAAGGCTGTCTAATCGCAAAGGGCAGGGGACACTAAACGCTGGAGGGGAAGAGGCCAAAGCTGCCTGAACAGCCTCCATACCACAACATGAGGGAAATTCCCCTAGCTAGCTTCCAAAGGAATAATTTGCCACCTCACTTCTACAAGCTGGAGCTTTTCCTGCCTTCAAGACAGACCACACACAAGCAGCAGCACTATCTACAAACACTTCTGGACACGGGGTCAAGAAGAATCATCAGCAGTCCCTGTGGAACTGGTCACTGCCTCTTCACTGGCTGCAAACAGGCCTTGCATGTCCCATGACGTCTCGTTGAGCAGCCACTGTCAGGCAGACTGATGGGGGAGAAGGCAGAGACCCCAGTGCCAAGCAAAGGCCACATGCCACCTTTGGATGCTCTGGGATGAACTGGAGACATCACACCACGGGGACAAGCTGGCTACTGCCAGGCACCGCGTGGGCTCTTAACCTACTGCAGGCTGGACTCCTCACTAGGGGACACACTGGAACTGGTCTGTACCTGTGTCCAACTTGCTGGAAGCTCTGAAATGCTCCAAGTAGTAAACTCCACAAAGGTTACAGACTCCTCTGCAGGTCTACAAAGCAAAAGCCATCGCAGTTCTCCGGTGACAGAGGTTTCAGGTCAGCTGTTCCCCCTCCAGGAAACAGGAACATGTGAATGTTTGCTAGTGGCAATGTGCTCCCCCCTGGTGACCCTCTCCTCTACAGCCCACTGGAGCTGCTCACTTCTCTCCTCTTCCCACCCTTCTCCTTTTAAGTGAGAGCTTCCAGACCTCCCTGTTGGCATCTTCAGACTGTCCATCAGGAGCATCTCATGGTCAGCTTCTCCTACAGCTGTTAATATTTTTTGTTTGCTTCATATCTAGGTCTCTAGGTGAGTAAAGCAAGGGGATTTCCAAGGGACAAAGTAAGCACTGGGAGGAAGAGAAGCAACCTGAGACAGTGGCAGAAACACCACGCTATGGCTGCACAGGCACATCCTGAGCCTTGGCCATCCATGGGCTCTGTTACCCTCAACAGCAGAGTCACTTCCTCTACTGGTACCAACTGTTTAGCTACTGCCTTTGCCAATGAGAAAGTGCTGGTGATTTCCTTCTTCCATCAGCAAGGAAGCTCCAGCTCCCACCATGTAGGACAGTTCATGCAGCTGCATGTGGTTTCGTTTAACTAGCAGGTGCAGGGAGAATATTTTCTTCAGTAATTACACTAATTCATTCAAAATGGAAAAGCCAAGAGGGAGCTGAAAGAATAGGAGAGCTCGTTTTTCTTATTTAGGAATAAAATCCAGATGGGAACAAACCTAAAGAATTTTGGACGGTGTTTTCTCTGAACTTGCAAATTTATCCTCAGTGGGATTCTCAAAAAGATCAGGTCAGTTTCAAGGAAAATCAGGCATCTTGTTCTGAAGACTTGTTTAATCTGATAATTTCTAAGTAACTTCACTTGATGCTTTTGTTTCTGATCATGATTTAAGTCCTTCAGTTAATCTATTCCTGCCAGACCATGCAATATTTTCTATGTTTAATAAGCCCATTTGGAATGCAAAATACTCTGGAAAAAATAATCCAAATGTATCCAGTACAAGCGGATACAATAATGTAAAAATCCCTATGGAATAGGGAGTTTGCATATTTTAAAGCCTCATTTTACTGTTCATGCAAAAGACAATTAATGCAGGTTATAAGCAAAACATTAAGTAATCAAAAGACCAGTCTCAATTTTCTCTGCAATTGAAAAAGAAAAAAAAAATGTAACTGATCCAGATAAGTTGGTAGTCAGCAAGAAGTACTACATAAACATGAAGACTGCATTTATAACCTTCCAAAGATGTTGATGATGTAACAGGCAAAGACAATCAAGCTTTCTGTAGAGAAGTACAAACACAAAGGTTAAGGTAACTGATTTGAATTAAAGTTTCCCATTCCTCAATTTTAAACATGACTAAATTGGCAATTTAAGTCACAAACATAAACCAATCCATCCTGGCTCTTTTACTTCCTCTATAAGGTCATCTCCCGACCTGAAGCATATGCAGATTTCTCTTATTTTGCTAATAAAATCAGTATTCAGATAGAAGTTTTCCAGGTCTGTAAAACTGCCTTGATCAGATTCAGATCCTGGCCTGCTTAGGCCCCACAAACCTGGAAATTTGATTTATATCAGTTTAATGGAGGACTTAAAGAGTTGATCTCTCTGTGCAGTAGCTGACACAACCCAGAATGACTACAACCTGAGACAGCGGTTTGCTCCCAGGAGACATGTAAACAGCCAAAAGGAAATACAAGCAGAAGAGGTTTACCTCCACCCTCAGAAGGGCCAAGGGGAGAGAACTTCTCCCTTTGTCACTGCACCTCTGGTTCCTTAAGGATAGGGTGATGTTGCATGTTTCCAGGAGCAACTGTATTCCTACACAGTGAGAGCACTAAGCACTTCGAAAGATGCCATCACAAAGTACTCTGAGCAGGAAACCGCCACTGACAGCTCTTAATTTAGGACAAACTTCCTGTTTCGGTCAGGCCTCTCCACAACAGCCTACAACTATTAATACTAGATTAAGAGATGACACAAAAGCATGTCATCTAGACCTGTACTTCATCAACAGCAGTTAAGCAAGCAACTTCCCTTACTTGCTTTCCTGTATAAACCCTTCTGGAAAATGGGAGCATGGTCAGGATGCCAGAGGGGCCAATGGACAACTTCTTACATCTTCAGGGAGCCAGAGAGGGGCACACACAACTCTGGGAACGCCAGAGCCAGAACAAACACCTTCAGGCACTTCAAGACATGTTTGGCCTGAGTTCTGTACTGTTTTTCACACATTGCTGGTTAAGCTGTGTAACTCCTTGCCATGGGATGCTGGAAGTTCACTGGTGGGGGGGCATCAGGTGATGCATGGGACAGAAATTTAGAGAAACTCTTGAGCAGAAGGGGGCTAGATGCTGGAGAAGTATTTGGGGGGCAGTGAAGTATTGTACACATTCCCTCTCTTCTCATATATTCCAAAAGTGACCAAAAGCAGATGTTCAGGGAAGACAAGGGCCACTGGGCTGGATGGGCATCCGGTCTCGCCTTTGTGTTTTATTCCTCACATCAGCACTTGGACACAGCTCAAGAGAAGCCACTGCTTTAACCAACCTCATCATATTCCCCTGTCCATCCATTCTGGCCAACGGCACCAGAGCCAAAAGGCCAAACCAGAACAAGGACCTAGGCCAAGTAACTCAATAATTAAGACAGCAACTCAGCACCAACAGGAGTCACAGAGCCAGCCAGGTGAAGGAGCTCTGCTGCAAGGACAGCCACAGGCAAGAGGAGTCACCCATAGAGACAGAGCTTTGCAGGAAACACCAGCCCAGGAGAGCAAAACTGTTTGGTACGAAAATGCAGGGCGAGGAGCAGAGAGGTGCATGTCTGTAGACAGCCTGCCCCTCACACCAGCCAGGTAATACCCAACTGATCCATTCATAACCCAGGACTGTCGTTGCCCTGCACAGCCAGGCCTCACCACACATCCAATTTCCTACATGTCCCTCAACAGACATACATTAGGAAAGGACAGGGTTAAAAGACAGTCTGTTTTCTGACTAGTAAAGGCCACCAGGCAGGCAGTAGTCCACCACAAGGCTCTGCTAATCCAGGATGACACTACAAGGAGGAGATCCCTGGGAAATCCTCTGGTTTTAAGATACAAAATAAAAGGGAAAGTGGATTTAAGAAGCATCCCAATAGGGGCCACCAGCCCCTACAGTGACAGAGCTGTTCTGCGAGAGGAGGAAGCACCAAGTCACTTACATTCATTGTCCCATTTATCTCCGCCACTGATTCGTCGTCTGTGGGGAATTGGTAGATCTGAACCCCATTACTGACCAGTTCGCTTGTGATTTTAATTTTAAATTTAGTCAGCTCACTCTTGGAAATGGCATCAGATTTTGCAATGATGGGAATGATGTTCACCTGGAAAGGAAGAGAGCGGTAAGAAATACTCTGCTGTCCTTTGGGGATTTTTCCAAGTCTGCAATACTACTTACAAAAAATTAGAAGTGCTCAATATATCTACAGGATTTATCTGCTAACCCAGTCATCTCCACAAGCATAAGGGATACCCAAGGCAGGGAGGTGTGCCCTGGAAAAGAGCAGCCTCTCCACCATGCACACAGGAAACCTGCCCAGTAAGAGTTAAACGTGCCTACCTTGCTGTCAAGCTTCTTCATCGTTACCAAGTCCAGGGATTTCAGCGAGTGGCCTGTCGGAGCAATGAAGTACAAGCACGCATGGATCCGGGTGTCATGGTAGTTGTGCAAGACCCTTTTTATCTTCAGTTCTTCTTGCAAGTAGGCTTCAAACTGAGCATCAATGAACTCAACGATGGGCTTATAGCTTTGGTGAATAGAAAAAGAAGAGTTATACATCTCACTGTCAGAGGGGCAAACAGACAGTGCTCCTTTGCTTGCTTTTAAGAAACAAGCTGCTTGGTAGATTTCATTTCCCCAAAACAATTGTCTCAATCTCCTTTCCTCCCCAGTCCTAAGAAATTTAAGTTACGCTACTGATAAGGAGCTGCGGTGCTACATTAGACTCTAGCAGCCTGCTGGACAAAACACAGTAGCTGAGATTCAGCAGAGGACAGGAGATACACCATCCTCTCCAGGGAGAGTGGACTCTGATACTTTGAAATGTGAAGATGAAAGACTTTTAAAAGGCAGGATAATGTAGACTCCTTCGCAGCAGCGTGTAACCCTTGCTTGCACCCAGGGAGTCCCGCAGGTGGAAGACACATCTCCATCCAGTATTGCCTCTGCCCAGTGGGGCAGGAAATCCCTGCAACTCCCTTGCAAGGCCATTTGCAATACAGAGCCTGTCAGACTCACAGTGTTAAGGGACACCAGTCCATCTTAAACAAAACCAAAAAGAAAGTATAACAGATCCACAGGAAAGCAAATCCCATCTGCAACGCTTCTGTGAATGCACCTTGGAGACGGTCTGGTGGAACCACACATCCCTTTGACCGCCAGGCTCCAGCCACACTGGGATGTCAGTGGCCAGAGATGCTTCCCCAGAGTATCTCACTGCACATTTATCCCACCCCCTCTGGCAACATGGAAGAGCCCTGCCAGAAGTGGCTGTTAAGCCACTAGATCATGCTTATGGTTTTGTCGGCAGCTTGTGGTCAGCACAGCACAAGGAAACAAGCACAGATGCCCTGGAGCTCTCCACTCTCCCCAACAGATGAATTTGGGCAGAAGGCTGCCAGCAGGGCAGATATTGCAATGACAGCCTAAGCTGTTTTGACAGCTGGAGCAAGCACTGACACACCACAGCCTATGTCCTCTCTTCTACCTGTCCCATCCCAAAGAGATGACAAGGACAACCCGTAAGAAGGAAGGAGGAAAATTTTACAGCTCAGCCTGGCCCAACTAGGGCACTGGGAGATGTTATGCATGAGAAAACCAGGTCACAACACAGCCTCTCTCCACCTTCACTCACCTGTCCTCTTTGTTGATCTGATCCCCAAAGCCCACTGTGCTCACAATAGTCAGTTTGAGGTTGACGTTGCTCTCCTGCAGGTCGTAGGTATTGGATTTCAGCTGGACCCCAGGCTGTGAATGAGATGCTGGGTCACCTTCAAACTTGGTGTTGAAAAGTGTGTCCATGAGGGTGGACTTACCAAGGCCAGTTTCTCCTATTGGAGAAAAAGAGACTTGAAATGTTGAATATTAATATGTCTTGGCCTTTCAGCTTCCAAACATTAACAGGGGTGAAATTGTAGCAGACGAAAGCAGATCTCATGCTCCAAAGGCATCGTCTGGCAAACAGAAAGCCATGAACAATGGGAGCCCTGTATTCTGGGCAAATTACATTTCACAGTCTAACGGCCATTAAAATTGTTAGAAAATAGAGATAAAAAGAAAGAGGTGAAAAGGCAAAGGGGAAAGCATCGTTCAGATCCTGCATAAACCCACAACTACATTACAGAAGATGCTGTTTTCATTAAAATGTGGGAAGGGGAATGGGGCTCATTGCCATTTCCAAAAAAAGAAGTTCCAGATCAATATGCCTCTAATAAGCAGCCACTGAAATAGCCTCCTACTGTGCAGAAACACTGAGAGTTGCTTCCAGTCCTACAGCAAGTTTTTGCAGTTGGTTTCTTGCACCTACACTGAATTGGGAGATCAGCCCTCTACAGTGGGAGGGGAGATTTGCTGTGCATACTTTAGGGGCTACACAAGCTATACAATATTCCAAAACCTGTTTCCAAAAGTTCTGCAGCATTGAGCCACTATTTGGACCCCATCTATCAAAGGGGAACTATTTCCTTGTCTGGAAGGAAGAGACAAATCCCAGAGACTGGGTTTAAATTTGTTTTAGATACAGCCCAAAAAGAACAAAACAAATCCCTCTGTGCACTTAATCCACAGGGCAGCCTTCCTTACCATGCTCTGACAACAGAGCCAGCTTTCCAAGCTCAAAGGATCTGACTTTGTGCTAAACCTGAAGCAGTGTGGTTTGCTGCTCTGTGATGGCTGTTGTGTTTTGGGGAAACTTAAGATTTCTGAGCTACTCAGCTCAGAAGGCTGCTCCTCCAGCCTGCTGCGGGACCACAGGGGGACCCATCTGGCTGAAGCAGCCTTCCCCTCCCTCCCTGAGCCCTCAGCTCCCGACCAAGACAACTTCATCATTTTCCTACTTTGCTTAGAAGAAAAGGGCTTCTTATTTTTGTAGGCTTAGAGCTTTGCAACAGCTCCAGACTTATATGAAATGCCCAATTCAACAAGGAGAAACTCCTCCCTGCCCCCCCGCCCCCACCCAATCCAAATCTCCAAGCCTCACCCTGGCAAGCAGGAAAATTCCTCTCCCTTGGCCCTAGCCTCATCAAGGCTGAAGTACAGGACAGGCAGGACAGGACAAATCCCCACAGCTCTAGGAACTGAGCAGTCTGATTGCCAGGATCATGTGTCAAGTATCTTTCCAAAAGGCAGCAAAATTCATTAACATTTGAAAGTCAATACCTTGAGCTGCAGAGCTGCCCAGGAGCCAGCTAAGAGTTTGTGCTCCATCACCAACTGATACCAGTTACGGCCAGCACAGCCACAAACCCAGTTGCTCTTCTCACCAATCTCATTCACAATCCAAAGGGGAGAAGAGGGACTCTGTGCCAGGAGGTGGTGTAGCTGCAACCCCTTGTGCTACATTAATGCATCGGCTGTACCTACAGCATCACTGACCAGTGTGCACCAGCAGCAGGAAGAGAGGGGACCCAGCAAAGCACAAGGTTATCTCTGCCTCTGCAGGAACAAGCTGGACCATCCAGAACACTCATGGCTGATCACAGCAAGCCTGTCACTGACTTGGGAGTTTCGGGTACCATTTGCCTCAAATGGGGAGCAGGTGCACACAGCAGAGCAGATGAGAGCACAGCCACAGTTCGGATGGGGGTTTTGAGAGTTAACAGCAGGCAGCCTGCATGACCTGCCAGGCCTTTCTCAGTGATTCCAGGAAAATGGCAGTATATAAAAAGACAAAAATCTAAACAGCCTGAGAAGGCTGCAGCATTTCCAGAGCCCCTGCCAAGGGATGGGTGGGACAGAGCAGGGAGTCGGCTGCTTGCCTGTGAATGCCAGGATCCCTGATGGGAAGTCTCAAGACAGGGGAGTTCATCAGCCCTGGGGTGTGGGAGCATTGCCCACACACAAGCCTGCAAACCCCATCCTGCACTCTCCA
Organism: Thinocorus orbignyianus; assembly: GCA_013400375.1. Classification (NCBI taxonomy): domain Eukaryota; kingdom Metazoa; phylum Chordata; class Aves; order Ciconiiformes; family Thinocoridae; genus Thinocorus; species Thinocorus orbignyianus. The sequence continues at coordinate 922,459 of VXBW01005077.1, read as the reverse complement.
CCCCACAGCCTGGTGGCCCTGGAGCAGGGTCAGATCCAGCAATCCATGCCATAAGCCTCCAGGGCTGCAGGGCAGGGCGAGAGGGGAGCAGCAGCGGTGAGCAGGGCAGGGAACTGCTCTCTGCAGCGGATACACAAGGTCGTGTGTAAATCACACAGGCTTCCGGGCAGACAAAACACCCCGTGAAACACCTTTCGTTTCTGCCTCCCTCCTTCTTTGGGGCGAAAGATGCCCACGTGAAACCAAGACTATTGTTTAAACACATCCGGAACCTGCTAATCATTGCCTACTTTAAATCAATCTGATGTGTTGTTTCCAGCAGGAGTGAGTTTAACTGTCAGAGGGGCCAGGAGAAGGGCATAAGAGATGCAGGCAAATTTTTAAGACTGAACGTGCTTCTATACTCAATCGCACATCAGCTACACAGGGTCAGCAAAGGCAACTTTGATTTCAGACACTGAGGTTTTCCGATTGGAAGAGGAACATCTATACTGGCAAGGTGTTTTTCCATAGGTGGGAGCTGCCCATCCAAACACCTGCAGCTTTACGTTTAAAATACAAAACACCCAGCCACTAACACGGTGTCTCCACCAGGAACAAGAGCAGACACACCTGTCCCCACACCAGCAAACCCCATCAACATGGCACAGCACTACAGCCAGCGAAGAGGAGGATGGTGGGGAGAGGAATGACTGCCACAGCCACAAGAAACACAACATTAACACTGACAGAATGATGTGGTAAAAGATTGAAAATGTTAATAAAGCACTTTGCTGTGTTAAATATGACCAGAGCTAGGGAGTAGTACTGCTCTGAAGGGTAAAATGACAGAAGGGAGGATTTCTGAATCTCATGGGAGCTTCTGCCTGACACAGAGGCAACTTTCTGCCGACTGGAAGATGTGAGTGGTGCCAACTGCTTCTTGTAAGGACAGGAGTCCAGATGGAACAGATGGTCTGATGAAAAGGACAAGTAGTTTGTGCTCGTTCCAGCTGAAAGCGCTGGAATCTTCTCCGAAAAGCAGAAACGATGAATGGGGATTAAGAGAGGCAGAATTACCGTGGAAAAAGCAACGGTGGATGCGAACTGAGTGAGAGGCGTCCTTGGCAGGGAAATTATTTCTTGATGTCAGGCTTATAGGCATGCATGTGATTTGATCTCCAAAACTGTACTTAAGCATTATGCAACTCGGCAGTGGTCTGCTCTTCCAAAGCAGGGTTGATAAAGTGCTGTTGGGAGGACAGGGAACGAGGGTGACCTTTACTGTTAAGAGTTCTGCACCAGAAAGCTCTGACAGCTTCTGAAAAGCTGTAGCATTTGACACAGGATGGATTTTTGCTGTTAAGTCCGATGATTTTCAGAGACGTGAAAAAAAAAAAATGGCAAGAGACACCACACCAGTCAGGCTCTGGACTTGGAGCAAGCCTACACCAGTGCCCAGAAGGCACCATCCACTTTTAACATCCAAGAGTCCGCCGGGCTAGAGACACTGTGCCAGGCTTCCTCATCCTGAGACACGCTCCCTGTTCTGACTGCATGTGCATGTGGTGTCTTCAGAGCTTGATGGAAAAGGTTCATCAAATCCCTCATTGACAGAACAGTGGCACCACTTGCAAAAACACAGCTGGGACAAGTGCCACTTTCCTCCCTTCAGCTCTTCCACAAAGAGGTCCTCTGCTCTGAGACCAGACTGGCCTCCCTCTATTACCTGGTGGGACATTGCTCTCACTTTGGAGCTCTCCAGCTGCCGACCAGGCAGAGCCCATGCCAAAAGACAGCAAGCACCAGAACTGCGAGGCACGAGCAGTGATACATCATGCTGTGCAGGCAAGCAACACAAGGGCTAATCAGCACCAGCTGTTTTGGGTGAGATGGAGGTGAGGTGAGAGGTGGAGGTGAGGTGCTACAATACTTTGACCCTGGCCAGCAGCTAAGGTGTAGAAAAAGGTGCATCCACAGCAAATGCTCCTTCCTTTGGGAAGCTTCCCAAACCAAAATGGGTATCTTTGTGATGAATTCATCTTCATGGTTTCCTCCTTCCACAGAAATTTTGGCACCCTAAGCACCCAGCAGCAGTAAGCTGAATTACACACCACAGAAGCTGCACCTCCTTTTTTTTTGTGCCTGGCAATTTGATTTGCTTTTCCCCAGTACATGTTGAGTGAACAACAAACAACCGCTTGCTGGCCCCCTTCTCAACATCACTCAGAATTTAAGAGGCCCCTGTCATACCATCCTCAATCGACTCCGTAGCAGGATAGAGGAGTCTTTGGAGTATTTCCCTGTTCAAAGGCACTGAGTAGTTTTCACAAGAGCACTCTTTCCCAAGAAAGCAACACCTGTCCTTCACAAGATTAACAACTGCAGCTCCAGATACAGTCTTAAAGAAAATGTATACGTATGCACATCCCTTTCATGTGAAGAAATGGGAGCTAATCCAATGTAGCAGGTTTGTTGAGACAAGCCCTGAGGCAGCTCAGCCTGATAAGGCCATCTCTCGTGGAAAAAATAGTTCTTTTCATCTGACAGGCGTACTGAGACATGGCACGATTCACCCATCTCAAGGCAAAGGCTGGGCAAGAGGCGCAACATGGGCTCACAAAAGATGCTGAAGCACTTCAGGGGACTACTCGGCTCCCAGCCACTGCCGTCCAGCCTAGGGGGTGGGCAGTGAGGGGACAGAAGGTGTCTGAGACCTATGGCTTTTCAGTTGGTTGCACCAGAGTGACCACAAACAAAACCCATTAGGAACTTCCAGGCTGTGCTGCTCATGATCCCACAGAAAGCTGCCTGCTGGAGAACAGATGGCAGGTCTGCACATCCCTCCCTTCCCCAGCCGGTGAGCGCTCCTGCACACCAAGGGGCTCACTCATTTGGAGTGAAAGACCTCAAGCAGTTGTGGGTCAGCCCCTGGGAAAAGAGAAGGTATTTCTGCCACAAACCAGCCACATCTCGCTGTGGTAAATAGGCTGGTTAGAAGGAATCCCCTGCAAATCCTCAGAGTAATGGGGAAACTCCTGCTTATAATGCGATTATAATGCAACTATAATCTACCCTAGCCAAAACTGAGAAAGTTTACATTTTAAGAATGTCACCTTATTCTTTCTCTTTCTTTCCCCCATCTCACTGAGAAATACTGTCAGCACAGAAGATCTCAAGCATTAAATATTTCCTCAGCCTTTGCACTGAACTAAGAAGCATCTAAGATTTTATCATGGATGCTTTAGGAAGAAAATGGTTGTGCTGGGGAATAAAATATCAGAGAAAGCATCCGCAACCCCTAACTTCTTATGAGATGTTTGCTCATTTATTCTATCTTTGGCTCCAGTCTCAAAGGGGAGACAGCTTTCAGCATGAGAAGAGCTAAAAATTGCTCCACTCTGGACATGCTGCTGAGAGTCATTTCTGAAACTTTCCTTGGCTCCTCCACCAGGAGACGGAGGAATCGGTGGCTCACATCCAATATGGCACAGAGCAAAATTTTCATTGGATTTTTCCTCAAATAGATGTCACACACAGCTGAAAAAATGGGGGGCAATGAAGTGCCCTTCCATCATGCTTAGTGACCTGACTACAGTATTAGTTCATCTATTTGTTGTTTTGTTGTCTCCAAGCCTCATTTGCTCCCTGTTCTTTCCATTTTTCACCCCAAACTCCTGCTGGACAAGTAAGAGCCAACAGAATAAATGATAGATGGATTCTGGGACTTTTTGCTTTCTTTGTCCAAGATCTTTAGGAGTTCAACTTCGTTACCACAAGTTAACAGAGGCACCAGGCAACTCTTAAAAGGCATTTTAAAGCTTGACCTCCTCAACTCAAGATTTGCAGATCTTTTTCTAATGAAGCTTATTAAATTTTTCTATGAAGTTTCTTTATTTTAAGATTGGCCATGTCTATGTTATTACTATTCATAAAAGACTGACATTAATAACTAAGGTGCATCGATCTTGGCAAGTCCTTCTTATTCAGATCAACAAGCAATTAATGAATTCCATTGTTGTCCTGCAAAGAGGAAAGCAAAGGCATTCATCTCCTCTGCACACATCAAAGTGAACATATAACCACATCCACTGCTACACCTGTAAGTCGTAGAAAAAAACAGAGCAGCCCAATAAGTGCAAAAGGAAATACTCTAAGACTTCAATCTTTGGGCAAGAGTTTCACTGGGTCATATCACATTCACGTACTGTGGAAATCACCTAGCGACTCAGCCTGACAGTGACCTCCACCTGTCAGTAAAGTTTATCATCTCACAGGAATGCCATTGTCAGGGAAAGTTTTCTTCTCAGATTCATTTAACAGGGCTCAGTTCCCCTCTCCTCGCTCTACTCCTCTTGCCTCAGACTTAACCCTGTCCTGGGCAAACACGGGGTCCATACCATGAGCTGCATCTCTCACAGGAGACAACAGACAACCTTTGTGTGGGTGCAGAGCTGACCACCAGCTAAGATGAGTCCCCAGGAGACATCCACAGCTGCAGCTCTCCCCTCTGTCATGCCAGGCACTGCTGGGATCATCTGCAGACAGGGCTTACTCCAAGCAGCAATGGCCACACAATAACCTTCTGCTCCCACAGGCAGGGCACTGGCATCAGTAGACCAAACTCATCATCTTATCAGACAATTATTTGTTTTCTATTATTCATTTCCTTGCCCATGTTACCAAACTACTGTAGCAAAGCCATACAAGATTCTACTGTTAGCTAGGAGTGCCTCTAAGGAGGAACCATTTGGGATCTTAACCCTGGGGAAGATCTGTGAGATGGGCAGACGCTACAGGAGCAGACATGAAGTCCTGCTACAGCGCCAAGCCCCAGCTGAGAGCCATACCACACAGCAGCTTGGATAATCGTCCCACCAGCTAAGGCTTGGCCAGACACTATTTTACTTCAAGTATGCACAGAAAGGAGGAGAAAAAAAATAGCTTTTACTGATTTAAGTGGAGCACGACTGGTATTTTGTTAAAATAATTATATAATAATTCAATACCTAACCAAACAAGACCTCAACACAAACTTCTCTGGCACAAGTACCTATTTTCTTTTAAAAACATGAAATCAAACATGCTAGGAAAATAAAGATCTTAATAAACCCCTGGGATTTTAGGCATTTTATTTCCATGGTTCACTGCTTGGTAGAAAGCCATACAGCATAACCCCAGTGGGGATTTCCCAAGGCACCAGTAAATCTTGTTACTGAAAATAGACAGAACAGTTGGGGAAATTCAAATCAAAGCTACCTTGTTAACGCTGTCACCTCCAAGCTACATCCAGCTGCAGAGAAGCCCTGTTCAGTAAGAGAATTTCCCAAAATGGAAATACTCACCCACACACAGGATGTTGAAACAAAACCCATGATTAACTGACTTATTAACCAGCTGGTCAGGCAAACTGTCAAATCCTACATGTCCGGAAAGTGGGACAGAACGACAGCCTTCACCCTGAAATACAATTAAATAGTTGTGTCATTTTCAAGCAAAACACACTTAACCACATAAACCTTTAAGACCTCCCAAGCAGAATCAACTTTAAAGTCCCAGCAGAGATTTGCACGTATTCTGTAAATTGTATCAGTGTGATTCCCTCTTCTCCAAAACAAATCCAGACGGCACAAAGAGAACGTTTCATTTGCTGTGCATTAAAAGGTAGCCCTGTCAGACAAATATTAAACTGTGTACAACACGTACCCAAACACAGCTGCTGAAATTAAGAGGTGGCAAAACATTTGTTTCTTGAGAAATTATGTAGACACTCAAGTCTCACCTTATTGAAAACAAAAAGAATCCCCTGTGCAAAGGAATGTGTTAATGATGTCTCCTCCTGTAGGATTATCACAATTCACTTAATGGGAATTGTAACTTACACGTAATTCACAGCTGCAATTACAGAAACTAGCTAGAAAGAGTTAGGAAAACTGTACCAACATCTAGTAATGGAACAACCCAAACATGCTGCCTCTGCAAAGTTCAAGTGCTGTAGCACAGAAACAGCAGAGAATACAGTCTTTAAGCTATCAAATACAGGTGTATCTTCCACAGTGTTGCGAAGATGAAAATCTCGGGCTGCCAACAGGAGCGTGTTCAAATCTATAAAATGGCACCAGAAAATCAGGGATCACTGAAGGAAGATGCTTGCATGGGCAGGTGGCCAGACCATGCAAAGCAGCAGGTCTTCTCCAGCTCTGACTGTTGCTCTCTGAGCTCTGGAGCGTATCTTTCAAAGCTAGGACCCAAAACAGGAAAAAAAAAAAATAAAAAGGTTGAGAAAAACTGTCCAGAACTGAGCTGCTCGTAAGCATGCAGCCCTGCTCAGGGGTTTGGGAGCAGAGGTACCCACAGCTGCCTGCTGGGGGGCATGGGCCAATCCTGCCCAGCCACCCAAACAGCTTCATGAGAAGTTGCTCCTTCCTGTGCCCAGCACCACTCACTGGGTCTCCCTGGCCAGGCCATTCCCTTTCTGCCGCAGGAAGCAACAGGGCTGAGCTCCAGCTCTGGCTCACTCCACGCTCCAAACCCAGCACGGCCACTTGCTTCTGGAGAGGGCTCAGAAATTTTCACCTGGCCATTGCACAAAGGCCCCCACAGGCCAAGGCACCCCAGGTCCCAAACCCACACAGCAGACAGTAATAAACTGCACACAGAGGCTCAGCCTCAGAAGTGGAATCATGCAAAATGGAGAGTAAGTGCTAACCCTGCACATCTGTGTGTACTGCAAAGTTCCCCTCCTGCAGCCCCCCCCAAAAGTACTTCCCTCTCCAGAGCAAACATTTTTCTTAGCAATGTATTTTTGTGTCAAATACAGAAAATTCGCCTCTGGGCTTGCAGAGACATCACCGATTTGCAAGAAATACTACAGCCAAAAGGCAATATATAATAATAATATTATAATATATAGTAATAATTTAATAGGATGTAATTTTTAATTTCTTTCAGAATAATGTTTCCACATATCTAGAAAGCCTGTTTATAGGGACAGGTTTTCCCTCTTCTGTTAATGGCACTGGTATTTTAGGCTAAGAAAACATCCCCGAGGACTGCATTAACTACAGTAGCCTCCCAGAAAACAATTACTTGCCTTGTTACTGTTTTGCTGGTGTGGGTTTTTTTGCCAGATACAAGGCTCCAAATACACTTCAGCCATTAACCATATTTACCACCCTGTGATGTGTAAATATGTTTCCACTTAGCCATATTTTGTGTATTAGTCTGACTCTTCCTGCCAAGATGTTCACCAAATATGGTGCTTTATTAATTCCTGAGCACCTTGCCTCCAAACAACATGTTCATCAGGAAGGAGCTTGAGTTCCCCAGCAGATTCTGGTGGTTTTGCTTTCTGTGGATATAGCTCCAAGGCTCAATAATTCACAAACAAACAGCTAAAGCAGAAGAAAGGGAGACCATCAGGCAGGCAGATTTTGTGATGACACACCTAAGGTCTCCTGAAATGCTTTCACCAAAACAAAAGCCCAGCACTGGGGGATCTCCTGGCAGAGTTTGATCTGCAGCATGGCCCTGATGAAGAACAGATGGGTGGACAGAGTCCGCAAAGGCACAAGAGAGAACCACAGGCGGACTGCTCCTTGGGAAGGAGAAATATCAAGTGTATTTTTAATACATAGCCTTAAAACTGCACCATTGGAAGACTGTTTGAACGCTACTCTCCCCAGGAAGCGTGGGCAGGAGTGTAGGCTCTCATTAAGAACAAATCTTCTCCTCATCCCTAAATATAAGTGTGATCCAGATGGAACAAAATAAACGGTAGAAGTTATGCCCCTCTCGGCTGAGAGGAGGCATAGAATTCAGCCTGAGAGTCATTTCCTGTAGCCTCTTTTTCTAGTCACCTGTGGTTTTATAACGCAGTTGAACCACCCTTCACATCTGCTAGAGGCCAGGAAATAAGTACTGCAGAATCTGATTTCCAGTCACAGCAGCTGAGCCTTCACGTTCAGGCATATTGTGCTAAAAATCCAAAGCCTGCTTGGCCAAGGCATCAAGATGCAGTGAAAAAAAAAAGAAAAATAAGAAATAATGTTTTAAGGTCAGAAAGTTGTCAGCAATTACCAAACCTGTGGAGAGAACAGAAACATTTTCTATCTTATCCACCAAGGAACAGTGCAAGTCACCAGTCTTCATGCACTGAGAGGTGTCTGTATCTAGAATGCTGCTATATATAAACAGCATCACCAAAAACAACATATGAACACAGCAATTAGTCATCCTGCCTGTACATTAAATGTAGATTTGGATTACCTTGTTCAAAACTGAACGAGAATATGTTAATCTTATAAGCTTTCTGCAGACAAGGGTGTCCAAGAGCTATCTTCCATTATTTCTTTTCAAAAACAATCTTTCAGGTCAAATTTAAAACATATGGAGAGGTACCAACAAGGCCAGCAGTGTTTAGCTACTGTCTGTGTGAGGGCTTTTTCCACGAGCATCATTGAGAGGAATGGATGAAAGTCCTTCCATACTCTCTATTTTAAAGTTAGCATCTTCTTGGAACAAAGACAGGATCTCTGGGAAGCCAGTGTGAACACTGGCACCACACCAAGATACCAGATGCTTTATTTTCCCCCATGTTCGCGGAGTGACCCCCCCCAGGATACAATGGGCTGTTGTTCCTTGGGAGGAAGCAAAGCGTGTTTGCCACAAACAAGATGAACAAAAAGAGCAACATGCTCTCTTGCTGCATTACCAGGCAGAGCTATTGCAGAGTGGATGTGAGGGGTAGCCATTTGGAGAGGTTATTCTGTTTTTTCCTTGTCTTTGCAGGATTTACACACCTTTTGTTAGGGCTCCATGCCACAACTGCTGCCTGCCCCAGTTCTTATGGAGAACTACCAAGAATATATGGAACATAGAAAGATATTAAAATAAATGACCCCAAATATTAAGTTTACACAAAGTGGGTATGATTTAGACTACGGGTGCTTGAATTACTCCAGGGTCCTTGGGATGAAAAAAAACTATCTTGCTGAATGTGGCTCTCTGCCTTCATCTGCTTTACATGACAAGTTGGTACAATGCTGTCAGCTCCCGATGTTCTCAGAGCCCCAAGAGGCTCTTTGTGGTGATAAAGCAGAGCATCATCCCTGAGACACGCAATGGTGCAGCTCATCACAAACGTCAACACTCCATATTCAGGACAATTTCTGGTGGCCTGGACTAAGGCAGCAATGAAAAAGGACACCACAGCAAAGGAAAAGCCTCCACTTGATGATATTAAGGCAGAGCATAGCAAATAAAAAATGCTACAGCTCTGAACCCAAGGGACACAATGTCTAAACGAGGCCCACACAACAAGGAAATGCTCCCAAAGACTGCAGTGCAATACTCACTCCGCATCTTGAAAAGAGTGTTTCTGTTTAGGACGCTGACAGTTTACATTTAATACTTCAGACACAATTTCCCACCTCTCCCCAGATGAGAATCACTTTGGATGCCAAGACCTGGAGACTCCCTTCAGAGGATTTCCAAGCAGTCGCAACAAACACAACAGCATCATCCTCAATGAAAACAAACCAAGCAAAGCTGACTGAGCTCCACCAGCGCTGCCAACCCTCACAGCGGCCACTGCCCCTGCCCCCCTGCTACCCCATAAAGTTGAGACCTGAGAGGTTGACCCCTATACCCAACACAACTCTTGCACAAGAAGTAAATGTCAAACCACAAAGTAAGGCATAACCTGAACTCAGGTTTCCACACCAGTTTTTCACATCATCTTTAAGCAAGACTAATGTCAGATCCCTTCTCAGGACCACGGCATTACAGTATCCACTTCCCCAGACTGCATTTGGCTCTGATTAAACAGCAAATTAGAGCAACACTTGTACCAATTATTTCTCACTTGTACAAGTGTGTAATTGCCTTATGCAATGAGAGATTTATCCAGCAGACAGTATAAACATCCTCCACAAGATAAATGCAAAGCAGGAATGCAAAATGTAGATAAAGATTCTGTATTTCTTTTCCTTGCTTGGCTGATAACAAATTGTCAGGAGGCATATAAAAGAAAACAAAAAAAAAAGAAACAAACAGAAAAGTGTGAGAAGTACTTCTTAATCAGCCACCACAGAAAGCAAGCAACATCTCACCAAAGCTCCTGACCATTGACCACCCGTTTCAGGCACGTTGCATCATTCAGCCATTCAACATTCACCAACGGTCAAGTGCTTCCGAAATCTCAAATTCTGACAGCTCTTAAGATTACATTTCATTATGCCCCTGCCAAAGGGCTGCAGAAACACCACACTGCTTGGATGCATTCCCAGGAGAAGCATCCTCCAGCAATTAAAAAATACACATCTGTATCAGCAATCTTAATGATTTTTTTGACCTGTCCTGCAGAGATTTTAAGTTAGGCAGTGCCCAGAAAGCCGTTCCTCTGCACCCATCATCCACCCACAGGGAGCAGGATGGACACACCTCCTGTGTCTCAGCATTTAAATCCTGTGTGCTCCAGACTGGCAGAAGACTGGAGAGGGACAGCCCTGCTAGTCTGGGGAAGAGGGGTTTTCAGCAACCATCTCCAAAATAAACGTGGGGTTAGATCAAGGGTTTCCTGGGACAGAGGCAAGGGACCTCAACTCCCCGACCTGCCCAGCCCCAGATCTTGCATGTGTTTAACGCAGTCAGCACACACTGAGCCGCCCTCTGCATCACCAGGGCATCAAGGCTGACTGTTCCACGAACCACGGCCACAGCTGGATGCCCAAGACCTGAGCTGACAAGTCATCTGTCTGCACAAAGACATTTTCAATTTGCAGCACACTGATTTCACGACTGTCTCACAGCTAGCTTTGCCTTTTGCCTCTTAAAAAAGCCTGTACTCTATCATAATTCCTTTCAGGCCACTAGCAGATGTCTGAAACTCCTGTACATTATCTTAGGAAAGCCTAACACTCAATTTCTTTAAAAGACAGGGGAGCAAGTGAGTCACTTTACATACCTTGGCAGTCACACACAAGGCAATGGGTATGTCCAGCAGGAAATAACATCACAAACCAGCACAGAATGGCTACATCTACCCGTTCGACAAGACTAGAGTTCCATGCTAAAACCTACTGCTTTGAAGACAAAACAGCAAGTGTTCATCTCAGGTATTACTTCCGTACTAACCCACGGACATGAAAGTTGGAAGCCCATCAGATCACAGACAAAACGCTTCCATATGCAAACGCGTTACAGATGCCTCCTTCGCGTTTCTCTAACAGACGCAGAGGTAGCTCAACTGCCTCTGCTCCTCTTCTGGATAATTCTCCACAGGCACACAGAGCGCTCTGCGCCGCGCTGGGGAGGCAGGCGAGCATCAGCGTGCCTCTGCCAGGGATGACACCACAGCGGGGATCCTCGGGGACAAAGCTCAGTGGGGATGTGGTCCCGACAGCCCAGATGTGGTGCTGATGCTGGGTGCAGGCTCCCACGGCTCCGAGAGCCAGACCCATGACCTTCCCCACATCGTGCACTAAGGAGCAGGGATGCTGGTGTCTCTGGGAGGAGAGCAGCATCCCTGGAGAGACAGGGATGCCAAGAAGCGCTTCCCCCGCTACCCTGGCCCGGTGAAGGGCCCCCAGCCCAGGGTAAGGATGCGGGATGAGGCCTCCCCAGCACGGCAGCCCCGCCAGCCCCGGGTTACACTGCGGGTCCCTGGGACGGGGTCCAGGGACGGCGGGATGCCTGGGCCCACCCCTGTGCGAGCAGCCCAAGGTCGCCGGACCAGACTGCTGCCCCCCAGCCACGGGGGACACCCCAAACCTCCCTTCCCCAGGCAATCCCGGCTCCCCAGCGCGGCCCCGGCGCCCCCGGCAGGCCGCCGCCCCGGA
>VXBW01005077.1:880058-910563 GCA_013400375.1 Thinocorus orbignyianus | reverse complement strand
GGTGGCAGCGGCGGGTGAGTCGGCGGCTCCGTAGCTCTCGGTGCCCCCTCCAGGCCTGTGGGTTGTCCGCTCCGACGGCCTCCCCCTGCCCCCAGCACGGCGGTGGGTCCTCCCGCGGTGATTCCTCCAGGCAGGCCCGGTGGGAGGCTGCGGCTCTGCCGGTAACGGGGGCCGCCCGCCGGGGCACAGAGCCGTGCGACGCGGAGGCTGGGCCGGGGTCTCTGTATTCCGTCTCCCAGGCTCGGTCAGTCCCTTGCTATTGGAAATAAATTGTCTGCGTGCTCTCCCTAAGGTCTGTGGGGAGGGTCTGTGCTCCCCGGGGAGCCCCACTCAGCGGCAGCGCAGCCCCTTCCCAGGCCCCACGGCCTCAGCCCCCAGCCCGGTGGGAGCAGCTGGATAAACCCATCTTGAGGGCGTCACTGGTGCTACTTGGGTTTCCCTGCATTTGATGCCGGCAGGAGCATCAGAGAAAGGCTGAGAGAGGGGAAACTCAAAGCAGAGAACTCTCCCAGCCGCTGGGACCCCCAGTCATGGCCACCAGTTTTAGCCCAACCAGAGCTTAACCAGTGCAACCAGTCCCTACTGACCGGAGTGGCTCTAAATGAGTGCTTTGCTTTGCACCGTTGGTGCTCTCATTCCTCATTTCCCTCAGTGTTTTCCCCAGCTGCCACCCAACAAGTGTTACAAACCCTTCCCCAGGATCCCGTGGCTCTGAGGGTCAAGTCCTCTGCCTCTCTGAGCCCACAGAAGCCACCAACAGACCATGACAATACCAGGCAGTGCCCGAAAGGGAGCAAGGGGATAATTATGTTTTCACCACCAGTTGTTTGGGTTTTATAGGATGATGCCAGCTCCCCAGGCATCCCAGAAAAACTGGTCCAAGAGGTTGGAGAAAGGCAAAGCTCCCTCGAGGGCTGACGACCAGTCCAGGGCAGAGCTAAAGCTTAGGAAAGAAGAAGGAAAAGGGTTGGAAAGGGCTGGCGTGGATTTTAGCTGCAAAACCCACCTGGTGACAGTTCAGCCATGATATGGGTGTCTGAGGAGTCACACATAAGAAAGGCCTTGGGAGAAACAGGACTGGGGGCTTATGGGACAGAGCAGTTTGTCCTGGTTCCTAACAAAATTGGGGTACAAACTGCTGGTGGCTGCAGCTACCAGCAGCACTGGACATGGAGTCTAGCTGGGGAGTGAAGCACAGCAAGAGTGGAAGGCCAAACTGCTGCTGGGCTGAAACACTGGGTGGCAAAGGAACACAAACCACCACCCTGGGCTGGGTCTCCCTGAGAGGAGACTGCCTGGCCACCAGGAAAGCGGATCCTTGGGGCAGTAACTTCAGCCTTCCCGAGAACAGCACCAAGGAAAAACACTACAATAGTGGAGGGCAGTTCTGGGGCGAGATGTGTAAGGCAGATGCCTCAGTAAAGCACCTGGGGCTCTGGGGTGCCGCTGGGGCCAGCACCAGCACCCCTGGAACCAGTGTTACAGGTTTACACGTGTAGCAGGGTCCGACCCTACGATCCTGCTGAGAATGCTAAATCCCAGTGAATGTTTCCAAATCAGTCTTTCATTAGTTCTTTGAAACTCAATGCTGGGTGCCTCTGTAGCGGGGTCCCTGCCCCAGTTCATGCATCTCAATTACACCTATTGCACCCATCACCCCATCCCCAAGTCCAACCACCTAATTCTGGTCAGCGGCCTCTTGGTTTCTTACTGGTTTTCACTGTGGCTGGGCTGGCCGCCTTCTGAAGTTACTTAATTCTCTTGGAATTGCTTCCTTGGTCTTCATCTTCTTCTTCCCGTGGAATTCAGGGAGTTCTTTGTTAGCAGCTTCATTGAAAGTTTACGCTTGGTCAGCTCTCGCAGCCTAAGGCTGCAGCTACTTCATCTGCTCACGCTAGGCCACTAATGCTAAACAAGACTATTCAGAAAGAAGAGTACAGTTAATCCAATTTTTTCAATAACACCAGCATGGGGCTGCTCAAGCCCCCCACCCCCCGCCTCTGCCCACCCTGGTGGCCCCGCACGCCTGCTTTCCCTTTGTGACACCACAGGGCCCAGGGCAGGGGGACACAGCCGGTGGCCACTGCCGTGGCTGACGACGGTGGCAGCTGCAACGTGACCAAAGGTCGCCTGCACCGCCCCGGCAGTGCGGCAGCACCGCCAATCCGCCGCCGTGCCTGGTGTGCCCTCCCGCCTTACAGTTGGTTCCTCTTTCACCTAACGCTGGGGCAGGAAGCGTGGGGTGAGAGCTAGGGAGCCTGGGCTGCACCCGTCCGGGGGCCAGACGGACAGCCAGCCCCACAGCAGGCATTACCATGGCCCGGCAGGAGCGGGAGCTGGGCTCAGTGCAGCAGGGGGTAGCTGGCATCGCCCGGACGTTCGCCTCCCTGGAAGCCTCCCAGCCCCAAACAAGAAGCCTAGCTCGCAGGTCCCATCTCTGGCCAGCCACTGTGGAGAGCAAGGAGCGTTTCCACCCACTGCAGAAGATGGACACTGCCAGAAGCCTCAGCCGGGGCAGCCAGGGCCTGGGGAGCTGGGGTAAGACTGCAGGCAGGCTGTACCTCGGCTTTGGCAGTACCCGGAGGAAGGAGCTGAAGGAAATGCTCCTGCAGAGCAACAGCCCCGGCAGCACCAAGCGCTTTTCCACCATTCAGAAGACACCTAGCAGCAGTGTCCCTGCAGGGCCACAACAAGAGCAGAAGCCTGAGCAGAGCTCTGAGGTGCTGTCCCTTGCTCTTGATCCCCTGGAGCATGAGTGGCTGCTGACAGTGGCTGAGGGCGATGCAGACAACATTGTCAGGCTGCTGGACCTGGATCCCAGCCTGCTGACCAGGAAAGACTTTGTGACTGGCTTCACCGCTCTCCACTGGCTTGCCAAGCACGGCCACCACGAGCGCTTCATCCAGGTCATCTCCCATGCCCAGAAGAAGGGCTATCCTGTCGATGTGAACATCCCCACAACCAGCGGTGGGCTCACCCCCTTGCATCTGGCCGCCCTGCAGGGACACGAGCTGCTCATCAAAGTGCTGGTGGGAGCCTATGGGGCAGACACCAACCGCAGGGACCACAACGGACGCAAGGCTTGGCAGTACCTGAGGGCAGACGCCTCCAGGGAGCTGAAGGAGCTGGCAGGAGCCTTGGAGGAGGACTTGGTCCAGCTGTGCTCTCACAACACCAACAACAACTGTAAGTCATCCAGAGAGGCCAGGGCAGGGTGGGACCGTGTGGATTCTGGGGCTGAGAGGAAAGCCCAGCGCTCCTGGAACCTGTCAACCCTCCGAGGCTTTGTCAGACAGGCATTCAATTTCTTCCAAGAGCGCTGAAGCTCCCTTGGCCCACTCGCCTGCAAACCTGCACTAAATAGCTGCCGGACAAGCCTGAAGGGAGCTGGGAACTTGGCAAGGGCCAGCACTTAAAATCCCAGCCAAGTGGGGATTAACCCCCTGCATGGGGGCACCATGGCCACCCCGAGTCTCACTTGGTCTTTTGGGACTTGCTGGTGTGAGTGTGTGGGCAACCATGGCCATCTGGAACACCACCTGAGGACAGCCCTTCCAAAAACCCACCCAGCCCAGGAGGAGTTTTTGCCCCCTCCCGTTGTTGATGGGGTCTCCTTGCCACAGCCCAGCAGAGCCCCATGGCGGACACTCAAGTGCTGGCCCTGCTGTGGGGAGCTGCTTCTCTGACACCTCACGTGCCCATGGGGGAACGCAAACCCACCGCAGGCAGTGGTGCCCCATGGTGGGGTCCAGGGGTGGACATCTGGGCTGCCTGTCCTGGGCTATCAGGTGGTTAGGCAGCAACCCGGTGACTTGGTTCTCCCACCTGTAAAACAAGGATGTCGGCACTGCCCCAGCTCCCAGCAAGGCTGTGAGATTGGACCGATCAGGATGTCTCTGGTCAGAGACACTGGGACAATACAAATAAATATTTCACAACCGTACTTCTGAGATGCCAGAGGCCTGGCAGTGGACTGACGATGGAGAAGCAACTATGGCTTCAGAAATGATGCCCCCAACACTTTTTCATGTATGCTTCTCTGCTGGCAAGAGGAGTGGGTACAGACAAATAGATCGTGCCACTGAGCTGCAAATGCTCTCCAGCCCCCAGTGAGACGCCAGGATCTCTGCCACATGTGTCTCCTCTGGAGTGCTGCTTGTTTACAACAGATAAAGCTGGTTCTCAGGAAAGCAAGAGCTGGAATGCCTGGTTTGCCACAGGAGGCCGGACCCGGAGAAGTCTTTCCAAGTGCAAGACAAGTCCCCCTGGCAGCCCTTCCCTAGGGATCCCTGTCCACGGGAGCCAGAGAGACTCAGCCCTGCTGGGGATGGAGCAGGCAGGAGGAACACTGGGTGGCATGTGGTAGCTTCTGCAGGGGCTGGAGTCCAGCTGCAGCGCTGGAAAGGTGATTCATTGCTCACATCCACGGAAGAGGTATGAAGGCTGTGAGATTATCTTTGTTGCTGTTGAGGTCATGCTCAAAAATGCAACTCTTGAGAAATATCCCTACAGCAGCGTAATCCTGTGTGCATGTACTGGTGACTGAATTAAAAGGGCAAAGCATCTGCTCACCTGCTTGTGTTTTGTTCACCAAATGGAGCTCTGCCCAGCTGATTTCAACTTGCTTTTCACATTCTCAAAGGCCAGGGCTGCTTCAGAATGTCTTCAGAAAAACAGGGGCCCCTTCCTCTTTATCATCATCATGAGACCATTTCTGTCCCCTTAAATAGCAGTCCCATTGGAGAAGTGACTCAGAGAGCGACCAGGGAGTTTCTCTTCCCCATCGCAGAGCAGCAGCCTTTGCGGAGAGACCTCACGTCGGAGGGGAGTTGTGGTTCCTTTCTGGGCATCTGCAGAGGTGACCAAGGGACTTGAGATGATCTCTGGCCCAGCTGTGCAGGTGAATTTGCACCTTGATGCAGAAAGATAACTTCCTCGAGGGAACATGAGCCTTCGAGTTTCACAGACCCGGAGAAAACCCCGTTTATATTCAGACTGTGCTCTGAAATGCTTCTCAGACACAGGAATCACCCAGTCTGGCATGGACAAGACGTGGAAGAACAGCCTCCAGACAAGCGGACAGTTATCCAGTGCCTGGATAGTACCCTGAGTGACTGGGTGGACAGATAGATGTGTCTGAATGTCTTTTTAATGACTGAGGTCAGCAGCGGAGACATACAAAACACACCAGGAATGGATTTAATGCCTGATCTACACTGGTTTTGTAATGTTTTAACTCTAATAAATTAAATATTATGGCAACATAGCTCCTTCCAGAACTTCTTTGGACACATCCAGGCCACAGGACAGCTGGCTGCCTTCTAACAAGCCTGGTCACACCAGCACAAACTCCATGAAAAGCACTGATGTCAAAAACAACCACAAACCCACTTGGAGAACTTTAGTTCTGGTCACCCAAGTGCTGTTGATGACAGGTGGGTGCACGTCAGATGAAATAATTTTCGACCTGTTAGTCCTCTGTCATGCTGTGTCAGCAGTGTTCTGTTGGGAAAAGGGGGCGGGACAGCTCTTACATCCTCCTCTGAGTAAGGCACAGAGTAAACATTGGAGTTAGTGAGAATGCCATCGAAGGAGCCGTTTCCTGGGCATTTGTACCTCAGTCACGCTCCACCAGGAAACCTGGACTTCAATGTTTCATTTGAAAGTAAAATGTAATTGGCAAATGCTACACTTAAATATGACTAAATGATTTTCAGTACTTGCCTCCCCTTGACAGCTAATCAAAACCCCCTAAAGACAGCTTTCCCCCCACCGCTTGGTCGCGGGTTTGAAGCTGTGTTCTGCTCTGGAGGCAGGTCCTTCAGAGGAAGCAAGACCAGAGCCCTGTTTCCCCGTGTGGTGTCACAACATACTCATCTACACCAACCCCTGCCCTGCAAGGGTTCCTCTCTACAGAGTGAAATAAGGATCTTCTTCACATCTCAGGACCCCTCCTGCTACTGTACTAGCACTATCTGACTAGAATATCCGAATTAGTTAGATTTTTTCTTTAATCAATCTGTTGATGTCTCGGTTACTGTGTGTTAGGCCAGTTCTGCAGAGATCCTGGATCCGCTCCACAACCCTCACAGGGAAGGAGAGGGCAAAGAGAACTACCACAGGAATAACAGAAATTATTCAAACCCAGAGGTATTTGTGTTGGTTAAGGTTCTGCAGGGGACTGATTTTAACTCAATTTTAATTTGTACTAAATTTACTACACGTTATCCCTTGATGTCCAATTTGAAATGCAGATTCAGTCAGATATGGAAAAATTGTATGAGAGGTTATTTTCAAAAGCAGCTCCTTCACAGAAGCTGCTTCCATCTAATAAAAATAGCAGAGCAACAACTGTAATAGGGAGACTGTCTAATAAAAAGAAATAAATAGTTCAATCTATTGCTCAGGAAAGCTTTCCCGCAAATGCCATGGAGAAAACTGTCTCTCTCCATTTTCAAGTCCCTAAAATTACTTTTTTCCTCCTCAGTGACACAATTAAGGAGGAACTCTGTGGACTGCTTTTCCTGCCAGTAATGGTGATGGGGAGAGGCAGGGACAGTTCACAGGGCTCTGAGGCTGATCTTCACTTCTCAGCAGTGCCGTTATTCCCTAAACACTGGCTTCCAAGAACAGAGCACAGAAGATATTTAACAAACATTAGGGTAAAAGTGTTTGCAGCACATGGGGCTCTGTTGAAACATCTCTGGCAGTCGTTTGCTGCCTTCCTGTTGCAGTGACTTACTGCTTCCCCCAGATAACAAAGTAGAAGCTAGACTCTTACAGGACAGGAAAAGATGCTAGAAGATACCTCTGAAGTGTCGTAAGTTGGTAAAAATCCCAGCCTTCCTCTCCGCTCACAGAAGCCTCCAGCACTCCTTTAGAGGGACAGACTGTCACAGCTCTGAGAGCTGGGTATTTGTTACATACTCGTGCTTGGCATATGCTGCTGCCCAGCATTATTCGCTACAAACTGTAATGTTAAGGAGATAAATCTGTTTACCTTCAAGATGAAAAGCAGCAAGGCAGGTGTGGCAGCCTGGAGCTTCCTCAGGAAGCTGCCACCCAGGAACTGAACCACCACAGCAGGCGGAACCCAGACAACGGCACCTTCACAACCTCAGGCTGGGCTTTGCCGCAGCCACATCCGAGGACAGGATGGCACCTTCAGTCACCTCCCACTGACCAGAGCGCCTGTCCCAGTCCGGCACTGGGGAAGGGAAAGGAGCAGCAGCCACACAGGACTTTGTGCTGAGTGACAGCCGCCTCCTCCCTGTCCCTGCAGTAAATAGGTCACATTTCACAGGCCTCAGTGGAGGATGCCAGCATCAGGGAGCTGGAGCACGGACTGCTCTGAGCAGTTTAGTCCCTTATTTCTCCCCTTTTTGAAATAGCTGCCAACTCTTCCTTTAAACATCATCTTGAGTTACTACTTTCTGCTGAGAATGTTTTAAATTAAGCTGCACCTGTGGCTGGCATCAAGCCTAACTTGATCAAACCAACACAGAGCTCCAAAGAGAACTCACAGATTATCACCTGTTCTAGGGAACATACAGATATTATGTACTACCATATGAGTATTGCATTTTGTAGGAGATCAATCTATCCACTGCCCTGGCTGTATTCTTCACTTTCCCCACCTCCTTTTCTACCTCCCAACTGAAACTTTCATCTGACTATTCCACTGCACCTGCTCCCCAGCCAGGATCCAAGGGCTCCCTGCCTCACATCCTACCCAGGAGCAGCTCCTGCTGCTGCAGGTGCAGGGCCCAGACTCATCTTTAACAAATTCTGACACTGCTGCTTATTTTTCTTAGTAGCATTTCATAAATCTACCAAAAATGTAATCCAGAGTCATCCCTGGGGTTCAGTAGTAAGAGGCTAACTCTTTATAAGGGAATGTAGTGATAGGATGAGGGGCAGTGGTTTTAAGATTAAAGAGGGGAGATTTAGATTAGATACTAGGAAGAAATTCTTTGCTGTGAGGGTGGTGAGGCACTGGAACAGGTTGCCCGGAGAAGTTGTGGCTGCCCCATCCGTGGAGGTGTTCCAAGGCCAGGCTGGATGGGGCTTGGAGCAACCTGCTCTAGTGGGAGGTGTCCCTGCCCATGACAGGGCGTTGGAACTCGATGATCTTTAAGGTCCCTTCCAACTCTGACCATTCTGTGATTCTATGACCATACACAGTTACTGTAGCCATAAGGACCTACAGATCATTAAGTGAAGTCTGCTTTTTTCAAACCTACCTCTAAAAGACTTTTACTTTCTAAACTATTTCAGTTTGTCCAATAAAAGATTTTCTTCAAATTAACTCCTCTAAAATCAGTTCTCATTCTTACCCCTTTCTTCAAACAATTGGTACACTTTTTCTTTCACAGGTTCACAGTTAGTCAAATGGAAGACACAGCCTATTCTGTCTGAGAAGAGCTGACAAGGTTTCTCACACTAAGTGAGATTATATTCCCAGCAATCTTAGCTTTTACTCTCTACTACTATTCCAAAGATATATATATAAAATCATTTCAACCAAGTCATTCAGGTCCATATTTATTAGGAAGCCTGTACACTGTCAATACTTATGATGGTGCCCAAAAGAAAGAACACTAATAGAACACAGTCTTCATGTTTCAGATGCAAATTGGTTCAAGATTTTCCCAGTTAACGTCAATAACCCAGACTAGCTTACAGAAAAACACAAAACACAACCAAAATGTTGGGGATTGCAGTCCAGCGCTATAGAAGGAATCACTTGGGGGTTGCCAAATAACAGATGGGGGTGTATCAATCCGACACAGAAAGACAAGTGTTTAATTAGAGTTCCCAGGAGACAGTCTCTCTTACAAGCCCAGTTTGGTCCTTCTCCAGTGTCTCCTTTTGGAGTTGTACCTAAAACAAAAGCAGTGCAAATTAGCAAAGTGCACACACACGTTTGAAGATCCAGACAGACTGAAACCACCTTGAATCAGCTCAACCGTAAAGACTGAAATCTTTCTTACGTGCTACAGTGGCAACCTGCCAACAACAATTAGCTGTGTACTTATTTTTTCCAACTTTCTTCATTCATTAACAAACCAGCACACTATTGCAACAGAATGTAAACCTCAAGGAAATAAAGATGCCTGCAGAGATGCATCAGCATTGGTGTGTAAACACCCTACCTCCTCTTTTGGAGACACCACCTGTGATCTTATATTGACTATCCAACAACAATGAAAACTACCTCCTGAGCGTAGTTCAGGGTCTAAGCCAAAAAGTATCATTTTTGTTCAAAATATGAAAGTAAAGCAGCCTATGGAAAAGGCCCTCTTCCAGGAAAGCATATTGATCTATGAGTACATGCTTGTACGTGTTAAATACAAACGGTTTCAGCACCGCGTAGATGAAACCGAAGACAGCATTAACAGAGTTACTCTCAGCAGGAAAATGGCAGTACTCCCACAGAATGAAGCACTGTAATTGCAGCCTGCTTTAGCACAATTTGGATAAAACTCATGACTGAGGTACTGAAGTGCCACAGGACAAAAATCATTATTTTCCCCCAAGATAAAAGTATTCCAAAGTACTGCAATTTAGCTAAAATAGAACTCTGTTATAAGTCGGTATCTGGAATACGAGAATACAGTCTGGGGCACACACTGCTGATTTTTCATTGAAAGACTGAAGTCAGGAGAACAGGAATAGGGCCTGGCAGCTGTGCTGTTTCTCTGCCTGATCCAGCCACTGCTACTATCCCTCTCCTCACGATTTAGGACAAAGAACGATTCGGGAGAAAGAATCCTGTTCCCTTAAATAGTCTAGAGACAGGAGCATATGTGATAAAAAACTAACTGCACAGCATGAGTGAGCAAACTATACTGGTTGAAGGTTTTAAAACAGGGGCCTCAGATATGCATTGCTTTCTGTATACCTCACGTTTACCTGGTATTCTACAGTACTGCATTTTCTTAAGCATCACGCTTGAAAACAAACGCTACAGACAAACAAAAAGGAACTGCTGCAAATTAATTCTGCAGTCACACAGCAAGGATCTTATTCCAGCATTTTATCTCCCATACACCCAACAAGCCCTTTGCTCTCTTTACGCATCACCTTCTGTATCTCAGAAGGTCCGTGCTCTGCAAGGTGCTGTTCCCTGGAAAGGCAGAGGGGCAGAAAGGAGAGAAGGGGAATGGCTGAAGCCGACATAACACCAGGACACAAACTCTGCGATCAATTATCCACATGTACAGTTAACGCTTTCCCTTCGCCTGCTTCTACGGTGTTCGCGGCCACAAAACCGCCGTTTTCTTCCGTGATTTTACACCCTCGGCTCCTGCCCGCAGTGCGTGGGGCGGGGGCGGCCGGCCTCAGGCCGCGGCTCCCTCACACGGCTCCTCACCTGATCTTATTGCCCGTCTTCATGCGGATCCACTGCGGGATGGGCCGGTTCTGCTTCTGCTTCTTAGCGAGGAAGCGTTTGATCTTGAACGTCTTGTGGGACGACTGAAAGACAGAGCAGCCGTTAGCGCGGCGGAGCGGGCCCAGCCCGGCCCATCCGCACGGTGAGGCACCGGCACCTCTGGGCCGCAAGGCCTCGGCGGGCCGGGAAACGGAGAAAACCCCACCCGGAGCCCTCCCGCCCCGCACGGCCCGGCGGCCGGGAAGCCNGGGCGGCAGGAGTTTTCTGCGAGTTTATTGTTTTTTTTTTAGTACAAAATAACAGCTATGGCTAAAGTTCGCTAGCTTAGGAGGAACTGCTACTGGTGAAGTCTCTTTCCGGGCTGTAAAACAACACTTCAGGTTATGAGGGAAGAGGAAGCGGTACCAAGAGGGCAGGAGTTAGGAAACATTTCACTCTCAAGAAGGGAGAAGTGCTGGAAAAGAACAGGATGCTCAAACCAGCCACATCGGATTAAAAATAAGCATTTCAACGTAGGTAGACTTTACATGAGAATTTTTTCAAGAAGTATCCAATATTAAGCCAGCTTATTCATACACTCCAACTCAGTTACTTTATCCGAGAACCACTGGAGAGGAAAGGTCTCTCCCTCCCTGACACCACCAACTGTACGGCCAGACATTCTCCTCTTCACGTGCCAGAGGGCTCCTGAGCACCAGCACCTTGGCCTGCGTCCCTGTCTCCGTGCCAGACTGACATATTTCAGCTACCTCTGCCTCAGGAAGGAGCACCACACAGCACAGCAACACCTGTGTTATCTCCGACCAACTTCAAGCTCACTCTGCTGAAGTGTGTCAAAGGCTGGCTCCCATGGCCTCACAGTAAAGCTCTGGCTCTAGATCCAGGTGTCATCTCCTCCTGACTGCATGACTCATTTATTATCATACTTAAGGCCATAAAGTCTTTCTACTTTGCAAAGATTCTCTTCTCTGTTGTAGTTAGGTGCTGGGAAAATCAATTCAAATAACTGAAAATACAATGAGAACACATTTCAAATTCCGAATCTACAACTGAGGTTCTTTAACGAGAAACATCCAACAGCACAATGCCCCCTTTTCTTCCTGTGTTCCTTCTTCGCTTCGAAGGCACTTCTGGATTGCGTAGTACATGCTCTTTGGCTGCACAGACAGTCAGAACACATAAGGCTTGCATGCTAGTCACTCCTCCTCCTTCGTGTTACTGGTCTCACTCTCTGCTCTCTTGTCCGCCCCCTGATCAGGCTTTGCAGCACCCTCTTCATACTGACAGAGTCTGCTTCGGCTTCGGGCTCCTGGCTGGTACAGCTGCATTGCTGGACGATCCTGAAATAAATCAAAACTATTTAGACTCTTTCATAGCCCCATGCTTGGTTATTATGGCATCATTGAAACTAGATATGGCTCAAATTCAAAATTTTGAGGGTGTTCTAAGTTAAAATTATTCCACTGTGGTGGCAATGTAACTTCAACTGTCTCAAGTCAAGGTTGTCTCTGTTGTAAGACAACATCCCTGTTCAAGCCACAAAAAACACTGCGCATCACTGAAGTTAAAGAATTTCCTCTTGAGACGAGTTCAGCTCACCCTCTTTCACAATACAGGCCAACTTCAAAGCTTCTTCAAAACCCTGAGTTTCATTTGAACCTGATAATGCCTTAAGTGACACAGAAAACTTGCACACCGATGCTGCAAAACCAGGTTTGCAGAGTATATAAAAATAAAGACATTATTTCTTCAGTCTGCAGGACCTCTTCTGTCCCATTCTGCATGCATCAGTCTCATCCCTGTTTTGAGATGTATTTTCAGGCACATATCCCGTTAGCAGAGATACAGATACATTACTGCTGCTCTACTGACACATTAAAGATACAGCCTATGGCGTAAAACAGCAAAGGAAAAGGGATCAATGTCTTTAAAATTTAGCTCACGGTATCTTAATTCCTACAGAGTGACAAGAAATATCACAAAGAGTTCAGCAAATTTAGTGGACAAACAGGCAAACTCTCTAGCAATGGCAGAGTTTGTCACTAGAACAGGGAGAAGTTTCAACAGAGAAACTACACGGTTCTTTCCTTGAAGTGCTTTTGTCTTAAAACCCACAAACTGGTCTCTATGAATCAAAACATGAATTTAAAGAAATCCAGCACCTTGTTTCTGATACGATCCCTCTTAATTGTATCCTCTTTTTTATCGTCTTTGGTTACTTTCTCAGATTTGTCCATGCTGCTGGTAAAGTCTGTAAGATCGCTTTTCTTTCCCTTTTCTCTGAGTAAGTCTCTCTCCTTTTTCACTTCTTCCTCTTTTCTTCTAAAAACCTTCTCTTTCTCAAAGCGCTCTTTCTGCCTCCGACGCTCCTCTTCTTGGCGTCTCAGTTTCTCCCTCTGTGCTCTCTCATATTCTCTGTCTCTTTCAAAATCTCTATCTCGGTCCCTGTAGTCCTTTACACACTCATCTTCTGATCTGTATGAAAACAAAACTGAAAATGAAGCTCAAAAGATTCAGCAAATAGAGCTGGGAGATCAATGTAATACTGGTGTAAATGGGCAATACGCAGACGACAGACTGGCAGGTTCTAGGGAGCTTTTTGGGAAGCTGTAATAACCTGAGTCATGCACCATAACCAGAGATGACACTGAGTACTAGCATGTCCTAGCCTTCTACTCACATCGCTGGCTGAGGCTCCTCTGGCTTTGGAAAACACCTGAATTTCTCTGTCTCATCTCTATTTCTCACATGGCAGAGCTGAACCAGAACAGACGACAGAGCTGCTGAGAATGACACTTTCCACTTTGACCGTTTACAAGACTTAAAGGGAATACTAATCACTGGAGTACATCTCTCCGCTTGCCATGGCTAGAATTCTCTCATTGCAAGGCCAGTGCTCAGAGCCTGCTGCAGGGCACCTACCACCTGGGCTTCTTTTGCAGACTTCCTACAGCGAGTTGCAAAAATATCAAAATTTGTTTGCTAGTGAAGAACTGCCAGGTAATTCACACAGCTTCCTGCAATCACAGGGGTGTGAACTGCACAGAGAATACATCCCATGCCTTATATCAGAAAAATAATTTGAAAGGAATTTCAAAACATGGTCATGGCAGAGCAGCCTAAGCCTCAGTGCGATCAGGAAACAAGTTATATATACAGATATATATTTATAGCAAGTACTAGAATACTTTTTCGCCTTCTCTTCTTTTGTCTCCCCATCAGATCGTTTGGCAGATGCACTACTCGCATTTTTTTCCTCCCTCAGAGTCTCTTTTTCCAGTCTCTTGGATTTTTCTTTTCTCTCCAAGTCTTTTTCATCTTTTTCAGGCTTCTTAAGTAGCTACAAAGAAAACAGAAGTCTCAACTAAAAAGCTCACTCTAACACACATTGTCTGGCACAACACCCAAATTGCATCAAAGGAACCATAATCCAGTAAGAAATAAACATTAAAGTAATGTTACTGCAAGTGGCAGTATTTCTAAAAGCTGGAGTGTATGAGTAAGCATAATCCATAGAGCAAACTAGGATTTCTCCTAAACCAGACCGTTTTAGAAAACTTTAAAATAGTCTCCATTCCATACTGAATTCACAACTCTGTTTCCCACGGCAGGTACAACAGTCACATGACAACAGTTTTAAATATTAATATGAAGCGTTACAGCATGTAAACCTTTACAATGCCTAATATTGAGTATTACAAAAAAGTGGTAATCTATTAACATCAAACTCATGTGATTCTTCACACAATACTCAAAGCACATTTTAAGAGACTGATATACAAATAATAGGGGAAAGGGAGCGTAACAGTTTATAATAAAGAACTGTTCTAGACCTTAATCTTTGGTTCATCTTTTGATCTGTCTCTTTCTTTTTCTGGGCATCTGTCTACTTTCTTCAGTTTTTCTGCTTCTTTTCTCTTCCTTCTCTCCTCCTCTTTCCATTTTCTTCTTTCTTCTTCTCTTTGTCTTTTTCTTTCCAATTCTCTTCTCCTCCTCTCCTCTCTTTTTTCTTCTCTCAATCTCTGTGTGTGGAAAAGCAAAGAGAAATAGTGTATTTCCACACTAGAAAATACCCTTTAAGCCCAACAAGATACCCTGCCACAAAGTGCTAGAGTATTTAGCAGTTAAACATATTTAAAGTACCAGGGCCTGGAAAATAAATCTTATGAAGAGTGGTTGAAGGAGCTGGGACTGTTTAGTTTAAGGAAGAAGGGCTGAGGGGAGACCTCATCACTGTCTACAACTGCATGAAAGGACACCGTAGAGAGGCTGGTGCTGGTCTCTTCTCACAGGTAATTAGAGACAGAATGAGAGGGAATGGTTTCAAGCTGAAATAGAGCAGGTTTAGGCTGAACATTAGGAAGGAATTTCTCACAGAAAGAGTAGTCAAGCAGTGGAATAAGCTGCCCAGGGAGGTGGTTGAGTCACCATCCCTGAACATGTTTAAGAGTCATTCAGATGTGGTGTTGGGGTATATGGTGTAGAGGAGAACTTTGTAGAGTGGGGCTGATGGTTGGACTTGATAATCCCAAGGGTCTTTTCCAACTTGAATGATTCTATGATTTCATCGCTAAATAATTCACCTCGAAACCATCCCTATTTTAAAAGAACAAAAGAAAGGAAGGAAAAGTCCTGATATCTCTGTTGCTCTGTTGTGAACTTGAACATGTTATAGCAGCATTTCATTTTTTTTGCCTTGCTCATAAGTCTTGATTCATACTGTCTTAAAAAAAACAAAACAAAACCCCAACAAACAAACACAACACTAGCCTTGGCCTTTATCATTTTAATTTTAACTGGATCTGCCCCACCTGTGATTTCTTCCATTGCTAAAAGTTAAAATGAGATTACACACTAGGAAAAAGATCATTTATAACGACCTCAGCTCCAACTGCATTATAAATGAAAGCATTAAAATGGGATCAGGTTTGGCAGTGCCACAGAGATGTTCAGCTGCATCCAGAATGCACATAAAGCACCACCATTCCTACAATGGCCAGCATTCTAGTAGCTTAAAATACATGGACCAGATGTTAACAAGGAAACTTGGGTCAAAAGCTTCTTCAAAAGAAAGGGAAGAAATATATCAAGACACACATTGCAATATACACAACTATGCTTTAAATGAGCAAATTGCACTTGCAAGCAACAAGGAGATTCAGGAGATAGGTCTTACCTGTTTATTTTTCAAGAAGTTCAATAAGGGAGTAGTCTTTTTAGCTAAAGAATATATAAAAACAAAATGTAAACTATTTACATTATCTGATACTGTAAAACCTACAACAAAACCCCATGTGAAATGAAAGAGCCTTATGGATTATCCAGCCTGTTTGCTCTCGTGTATAGCACTACAACAGTAAAACGAGTATTTCAGCCCTATCTCTGAACAGTGGCAACTATAACGATTCTATAAACTTCTTTAGGATGCTAAAATGATACCCAGTGCACTTATCTGTAAAGGGATATTCAGTTTGTATTAAGCTTTTCCCAGATCCTCTCGCTTTGAAAGAGATACCTGTAACATGCTTAAAAAGAGCATTCTGGTCATTTTTGTGGTATTCTACCCAACCACAGTACCTTTTAACTTGTGCCTGCATGAAACATCACCACTCACAGCATTTTGCATTAAACATCACTACATCTCACTGAAACGCAGCCACTCCACAGCCTAGTCTGGCTAACAAACACCTGATTAGCAATTTAAAACAGGGAGGAAGGTTATCATATAAAACTTAAACCTAGAGAAGAACTTAGAGCTTGGGAGAAAAAGAAAATAGACTGAATAATAATAGCCTAAAGGTTTATCAAGTACCAAGCAAGCACACAAAAGAATTCAGCCTCCTCAAGGTTGAGAAATCACAGCTTCAAATTACACCACATACATTTTCCTAGAGCACAAAAAAATGTAACTGAGATTTCCATACCTATTAGCTCTTTGTTTCTTGCCTCTATTTCCTCCAACAAAGTTTCAGGAGTGGAGGTTAGCTTTTCATCATCTGCACTGTAGCTTTCCAAAAACTTCTTGTACTCTGGATCTACAAGGGAAGGGAAAGGGAAAAAGAAAAAAAAAGGATATATACTGTAGCATGAAAAGCATTTGAATTGCGCACTGCTGAAAGTTTGATTCGCGTAAGTTGTGTTGTTTGTATGTCATGTCTCTGAAAGCTGGCAGCTCTCAAATGAGCTGCTGCTTTATGTTTGTCAAGAACAATCATATTTAAGAGACTGGCATCTGACAAAGCAGTGCTAATAAGCTTGACATATAATTAAGCAAACATTCTATTGATAAACTTCAGTGTGATAATGAAAAGCGTTATATTCAAATTACTGCTAGGACTCTGAAGTCTACAACATGCAAAACAAATGAGGTAGCTGTTTTACCATCTTCTATAGTTCCAGTTTTGGCATCCTTTTTCTTACTCTTCTTTTTTGCAGCTTTTTGGAAAGGTGCAAACTCAACTATGGCAGCATATTCCTGACCTGTTAAGAGGGGAAAATAAAATAAATATGAAACAGATCTAAAAGAGAGTATGCTGTCCATGTCTAAAGCAGGAAGATACGTCTCATAAGAACGCAATACTAAAGAGACTATTTGGAAAGCATAAAAATATTTCTTGTATTTTAAAAGCCATTTAATAAAAAAAACCCTATTCTAGAAACAGCAGAACTAATGAACTAAACACTCTTTCATTTTAACAAACTAGCAAACTCACAGACTCACAAGAAGGAAATACTAAATTTAAGACTGCCCATAACTGCCAGCTCAGCCACCTCAGCTACACCACACCATGTAATGTCTTAATCTTCCAGACTGCATTCATTGTGCAAGTAGAAGAGAATATTTTAAGTTAACATAACTGAAGCAAATCTCACTTTTTGGCAAAATAAATAAAATGTCACATTACAGGTCGGTTTTGAAGTTTTATCTTTGAACTGCTGTTGGGTATGGCAAGAACAGTGTGCTGTTACACTGCAAACCAGCTTATTTAAAAGACCTCGGTGTCATTAGAACCTTGTCGTGCAACCCTCCTAAATAACAATCAATCCTGTGGACAGAGCTTTGTGTCACATAAAAAACCTGGTTGGATGAAGCATAAAACACATGTACTTGAAACAAAGCTCAAGGTGAAATCCTTATTCTAGTGAAGCCAACAGGAAGACTCTTGTTAAAGCTTTTGTTATGTAAATTTCAGGTCTACCAACAAGAGATTAGCAACTGTTAGTGCTACCTAATGTAAGCAATTTTGAAATGCAAAATTTAAAAACATGAGAAGTACAGAATATCTAACATACATTTAGAAAAAAAAGATAAGCGGCAACTATGTATTTGGATATTTAACCAATGAATTTAACAAAACGTTCGTTTCCTATAGGTGAATGTCTCCAGAGAGCAGTCACTTTCCCAACTTAAGACTGCAAAGAACAAGCTGTTCATTTTACTGAATCAAAATGACTCACTCAGTTGTAAACCAAAATAATCTAATTAAAAACTGACCAAAAACTAAGTCACACTGCTGGAGGCATACAGAACAGGCAAGGAGAGCTACTGAGGCCAGCTAGCATCGTCAACCTCAGCTTCAGTTAGTTTGGACAGCAGCACCACCTACTCACTTTCACTTTCCAGACCTCATACTCAGGCATGACAATGCAAGACTTTATACTCAGGCACCACAACTTCAGTAACGCAGCCACCGGTTCTATACTGATACCACTCCTACTTTGATGCACACTTAACTGGGTTTTACACACACCATTAAAAAAAGAAAAATCAATTTAGAAAGATACAAAATCAATTCACATCAGTTTCCACAAAACGTAAGACATTTTTTTTTGTTGTTTGAAATACTGCGCTAAAACCAAACAAACCCCAAGTGGCATGTTAGGCTGCTCGCACCCATCCCTCTAAAAATCCTAAAATCCAACCAGCACCCTGCACGCACCAGGAACAGCCAGACACCAGCCACTTGCCTTTATGATCGACAAAAACATAGCCGTCAAAGCGATCCCTGAAGAGGACTATGTCTTCCTGGTTCTTAAAGTTGATGTAGGCTCTCGAGAACATGTGAGGGTACAAGCTGCGGAAAGACAAGAGGGTGAGATGCGGGCTGAGCGGGGGCCGGCCCTCCCGGGGTGGCGCTGGGAGCAGCAGGGGGATCCCAGGGGGGTCCCAGGGAGGCATCCCCGCGGCCCTACCTAGAATCGTTGGCGAAGAACTCGAAGTAGTCGTGCTCGGGCAGGGGCTGGAGGTGCTCCTCCAGCTGCTCCTTGGTCAGGCTGGGCGGCAGCCGCCGGATCACCACCTGCGGCAGGACGGGGAGAGGGTTTAGGACGGTGAGGGTGACCCCAGCCCCACACCCCGGTCAGCGGNGGCCGGGCGCGCAGGCCCCACCTTGCTCAGCGTCTCCTTCTTGTCCTTGGGCCGCTCCAGCCGGTCCAGCTCGGCGCCTCCGCCCCTACCGTCCGCGCTGGTGGGGGTTCCCGTCCCCAGCAGGGCCCCCGGGCCGGCGGCGGGCCCACCGCGCCGCTCCTTAGGCCTGGTGTTTTCCTTGTCCTCCTTCATGCCGGGCCGCCGCTCAGCCGCGCCCCGCCCATTGGCCGCAGCGCTTCAGCGAGACTGCGCCCTTCACCCAGGCCTCACCCCCACCCCCGGACTACAGCCCCCGGCGTGCACCGCACCGCGCGGTGCCCGCCGGGAGTGCCCGCAGGCAGGCCGGGGGGGCGGGGNNGGCGGGGAGGGCAGCGCAGGCCGGGCAAGGCGGTGGAGCGGCAGCCGAGCGGCGGGATGTGGTACGAAATCCTGCCGGGCATGGCCATCATGGGCGTCTGCCTCAGCATCCCCGGCCTCTCCACCATCTACATGCACCGCTTGTGCAACGGCGGCAAGGTCAGCGCGGAGCGGGGCGGCCGGGCCTGTCCCTCCCACCTCCGCCCCCGGCGGCACCGCTGCCCCTCAGCCTCCTCTTCCCCTTGAGAGCCCTGCTTTTCGGTCCCCGCTTCCCTCAGGGCCTCTTCCCTCCGAGATCCCCCGGCACCTCCTTTCCCTCCGAACCCCGACCCCGCCGAGATCCCTGTATCCCTCCGAGACACCCTTTCCTTCAGAACCCTGTCCCCTCCGGGACCCCCCCTTCCCTCCGGGACCCCCTTCCCTCCGACCCCCACCTTTCCCCGGGACCCCCCTTCCCTCGGGCCTGTTCCCTCCGGCCCCCTCTCCCCTCCGAGACCCCCGTTCCTCGGGGTCTTGACAAGCAGCACCGCGTGTTCCCACAGGAGAAGCGGGTCGCCCGCTATCCCTACCAGTGGACCCTGATGGAGCGAGACCGGCGGCTGTCGGGTGTGGACAAGTACTACGTCTCCAAGGCAGGTGCCAGGGGCATTGGGCAGGTAGCGCCGGGAGGGCAGCAGAAGCCCCAGGCTTGGGGCTCCCACGGCGCCTGTGGTGGGCAGTGGCTACTCCTGGGACAGGGGCAGCTTGGGTGCTTAGAAAGCACAGTTTGATAAAACTGTATTGTTGTCAGCTATGCACTCTTGCAAATTAGCAACAAGAACGGTGCAGAGACAGGCGTTACTTTCTCTTTTTCAGGGTCTGGAGAATATCGACTAAGGTGGTAGCACTCTGAAGAATCCACGTATCTATATAAAATGATTTAACTCTGTAATAAAGATATACATGTATTCAGTCCTTGTATCTGTGTTGCTGTGGTGGGTTGACGCTGGCTGGGTGCCTGGTGCCCACCAAAGCTGCTCTACACACCCCTCCTCAGCTGGACAGAGGAGAGAATATAGCAAAAGGCTCATGGGTTGAGATAGGACAGGGAGATCGCTCAGCGATGGGCAAAACGGACTCAGCTCAGCAAAACTAATTTAACTTTTTACCAACCAAATCAGAGTAATGAGAGAAAAAAAAACACGTCTCAAAACATTTACCCCACATGACTCGCTTCTTTCCACACTCAGCTTCATTCCTGATTTCTCTACCTCCTCCCCAGAGCGGCACAGGGAATGGGGTTTGGGGTCAGTTCATCACACGTTGTCTCTGCTGGTCCTTCCTCCTCTTGCACTCTTCCCTTACTCTAGCGTGAGGTACCTCCCACAGGAGATAGTTCTCCATGAACTTCTCCAACGTGAGTCCTTCCCATGGGCTGCAGTTCTGCACTAACTGCTCCAGCATGGGTCCCTTCCAAGGGTGCAGTCCTTCAAGAAGAAGAGGTCTCCTGCAGGGTCACAAGACCTGCCAGCAAACCTGCTCCAGCATGGGCTCCTCTCTCCACAGGGCTACAGGTCCTGCTAGGAGAC
Organism: Thinocorus orbignyianus; assembly: GCA_013400375.1. Classification (NCBI taxonomy): domain Eukaryota; kingdom Metazoa; phylum Chordata; class Aves; order Ciconiiformes; family Thinocoridae; genus Thinocorus; species Thinocorus orbignyianus. Next base: position 889,874 of record VXBW01005077.1, on the reverse strand, counting down.
TGCTACAGCTTGGGCTTCCTACAGGGTTATAGTCTCCTTTGGGCATCCTCCTGGCTCCAGTGTGCATTCCTCCATGGGCTGCAGGTGGATATCTGCTCCACCATGGACCTCCATGGGCTGCAGGGGGACAGCAACTCACAGTCTACGTCCCTGAGCAGAGACAGGTATATCTGTGTCCCAGCTCTGAGACAGTGTGGTTAAATTAAGTTGCTCATGCTTTGTAGATGTGGTTGGCCTCGGGTTTGGCTCCTGACAAGCTTGTTTTCTGAAGGGCTGAAAAGAGCCTGGGAAACAATGAAACACTATCCCAAAGCACCACCAGCTAGTAAGGTACAGTGCTGGCTGGAGAGACAGGAAAACAAGCTGAGAGAGAACATCAGGAGGACAAGAAATAAGAAAGGGAAGAGATGTGGAGATCAAGATCCAAGGCAGAAGAGGAGGCAGGTTTCCAGGGCTCACGCTAGCCTTGAACATCCCTCCCAAACTACACAGACAGAGGAAAGACAAAGCGGGGCTGCATTGGGCAGGGTTTGCTGTAATCCTTCTGGATACCAAGGAGCCTTGAACAGCTGTTGTGAGATGTGTCCTACCTGGGGGAGTGTAACTCCATGGAGAATTTTTGGGCCCAGAGGAGGCTTTTCCTGTTCGACACCATGGCTTGGGCTGTGCTCACCTCACAGCACATCCTCAGCAGCAGTTGGAAGAAGCTTCCTTTGCCACATGAGATGCAATAAATGAGTGAGCCTCATCAGTCACACATAGAGAATTCTTCAAGGGTCTGCGTCCCAAATCTTGCCTCCTCAGTGGTTCCAACAGAAGACCTTCCCATCAGCTGCCAAGCAATTTTCTAACCCGTTGACCATTTCCCTCAGAAACTTTTTCATGTCTTGGCACAACTCCTACACCAGGGTCCCTTTCTCCCATCTGTCTTTCAAAGCAGACACCTATGCTGCAGTTGTTCTTCCCAATTTTGTTACTGAAGGGACAAAACCAAATGAAGAAAACTCTCACAAGAAACACAGAACAAAGTGTGTTAACGAGCAAAGGCAAGTTTCACAGCTCTCTCTTGCTCTGTGGTATTGCCTGTTGATATTCATTCCCCCAGCTGCTACAAACCTAACCCAGCTACCCATGGTTCTCACTCCCTCCTCTCACCTTCAAGCAGTAAGCACCTCTGTCAGACCACAGGGACTAGGACCTACACTTTGCTCGTTTATTTCTCTAGTAGCTGAATCCTTGGAACAGCCCCTTGTCACCCTGGAAGAGCTGGGAATTCAGCACGCTGTGCTCTGCTAAAACATCTCTGGTCTCTCTTAGCATCTGTGGTCCTTTCCCTCCTTGAAGGGCTCTGTGTCCCAAGCGCTGGCAATGCCTGCAGCACCTCTGTGCCCAGGACCAGGCTGAGACCATGTGTGGCCGAGCACAGACCAGAGCCTGGTTTAGTGCCCAAATTGTTGAGACTGGAAGAAACTTGACAAACAGAGAATCTGGCAGGATCCCACATCTGCCTTCCTGCTCATCCCTTCTTCCCCTTCCAGAAGGCTGTGGCGGCTGGGGAGGAATTTCCCCAGGATCCCAGGTCCAAAGGGGCCCTGCAGTTCCCATCCATAGCCCCCCACCTCCCCTAAATACCGATGGGGATGCTGGGAGACCAGTGCTCCCGTTGGCTGGCAGCCACCTTGCCATGGCAACATGGAGCAAACACTGTCACCGTGGGCTTGGGGAGAAGTTCTCCTTCCCCCAGGGAAGAAAGGACAGAGGCAGTGACACTGCCAGGGTCTGGGTGCAGCTCCCCAGGGACCAGTCACCCCTGCCTGGGACCAGACTCCTCTGGGTGGCCACCTGCCTGTGCCCCAGGGCCTGAGCAAGGGAAGGGTGGTTCAGAAGCAACAGCAATCTCTCTGGGCAGCTGTAAGTAGGGCTGAGCAGAGGCGAGTTATGGAACAAGGGGTCAGTAGAGGGAAACTCACCAGCTGCTCTTTGTGCTGAGTCTGAACCCCTTTCCAGAGCGGCCTGAAGTTTCTCAGATGGGTCCTGCAGCTCTGAAGACCGACTCTTTTCCAGAGCATTTCTCTTTCTAAAGGTGAAGACAATGGACGAGGGAGATGAGAACTCTGACAGTGAGGGAGAAGCTCACATTCTCACAGAAAACAAGAGAAACGGTACAGAAGAATATCTTCCAGAGTTGGAGAGAAAAGACAAAGGTAGTGTGCCTGCTCTATTTGTATGTGTCAGGATTTATCAGCATTTTATCTATTTTAGAATCCAAGACCCTCATCAAAAATATCCAGTGGATCACAGGCAACGACTTCACAGTGGAGAGAGGACAACAGCAGATTGAAGAATACATTTCTGTGAGTAATAATTCCATCCACTCAGGAAGGTTGTACCTCCCTTGAGGAGCATGAAAAATTAAAGAAGAGTACCTCAGTTCCTTTTTAGCACCTTCCTCAGGTCACCTCTACTAGACAGAGGGAATCTTATCATGATGTGTTTGTTCAGCAGACATGGGATGTTCACGTAAGCTGGCTTCACTGCTCAGAATTTCTCCAGGAAGAAGAACTGAAGTACAGCAAGAGATACCACTACAGAGTTTGCTGGAGTGTCCCGACACGCAGAAAACCCATCCCACGAGCAACAGCAAGTGTCTACTTTGTTATAGAGATCTCCAAAACCAAACCTGCCGTAAGTATGCAGAAACAGCATGCACCAGACCTTCAAGGGAGAAGAGTACAGGGGAATTTCCTGAGGCAGGGAGATGCAGAGCTGGGAGGAAACTGGCCAGGACCCGGCAGCTCTCTCTTGAGACACTGACAAAGCCTGGGCATTGCCAGAATCTTACAGAAGGAGGGGTCAGCAGAGGGAGACTGGCCTGCTGCTCTCTGTGCCACCTCAGAACCCCTTTGACCTGAAGTTTGTCAGCTGTACAATCAGATATTGCAGCTCGAGGGAAAAAAATAAGAAAGAAATTGCACTGAGTAGACTTTTTACCTCCAGAACCTCTGCTTAGTCATTCTGAACCTTAGCTTTTCTTCTCACTGGCTGTAGATGCCCAAGTGGCAGTCCACAGATGTTGTGGTTTAACCCCAACTGGCAACTAAGGACCACACAGCTGCTCACTCACTCCCCCTGACCCACCCCTCCATGGGATGGGGGAAAGAATTGGAAGCGTGAAAGTGAGAAAACTCATGGGTTGAGATAAAAACAGTTTAATAATTTAAAAAATAATGACAACAAATTTTAAGGAAAAAAAATAACCAGGAGAGAGAAAAATAAGATTTAAGACAGGTTATGCAAATGAAAACAATTCCTCACCACCAATCAACTGATGCTCAGCCAGTCCCTGAGCAGGAGCTCCCTGGCCAATGTCCCACCTGGTTTTATTGCTGAGCATGACATCGTATGGCACGGAATACCCCTTTGGCCAGCTGGGGTCTGCTGTCCCACCTGTGTCCCCTCACAACTCCTTGTGCACCCCCAGCCCTTGCTGTGAGGTACTGCAAGGAGCAGTAAAGGCTGTGACTGTATAAGCGCTGCTCAGCAGTAGCGAAAACATCCCTGTGTCACCAACAGTTTCCACCACAAATCCAACCCATAGCTCCAAACTAGCTTCTGTGAAGAAAATGAACTCAACCCCAGCCAAAAGCAGCACAACTGCTCGTAGCCACTGCTCAGAAATGCTACATCCTACAAGCCTTAAATTGTAACATACGAGTCTTTGCCTTCAGAAGGGAATACTCACAGAGATTTTAAACTAAAATTATTCTAATCCGTATCAGAAACATTATAAAAATACACAGGTTGTTTTTAAAGAAGTAGACAGTAGCTCTTATCTAATTTAAATGTCTGCTTTTTGAGGTCCTGTACGCAAACTCTGCCCTGTCTCTCCTCCTTTGCAGACCTCACCTGTGGAGGTGTTCTACACTCTGGAGTCCAGCAGGCTGATTCACAGGTAAATGTTATTACTTTGCCATCACTGAAACAACTTGGGAGGTTCTAGCAAGCTTTTCCATGCCAAAACCAAAGAGGGAGCTTGACATAGGTTTGCAATAACAGCGGAGAGGTGGAGGAAGCTGTCAAGATCTTGTTACGCAAAACCAAATGACCCTGCTCATCAGCAGCTTCACTCCACAACAGGCATGGACAGGCACCCCATTTGTCTTGGGTTTACACAGGTTTAGTTGGGGGTCTTTTTCTCAGCAGGCAGGCGTGCCCTGTGAATAAAGGCCAGTTCTCAGCTGGCCAAACTTGGTTCAATATTATTCTTACCACTGACCCTCTTTTATTCCATCCTCCAGGCCAGGCCAGCGTCCGTTTAGAGAAAAATGGCTTAAGGACATAATTGAAAGTAAAATAATACTCATGGAAAGACTCAATTTCTAATGAATAGCTCCAATTCACCACCACCAATGCTCTGTTTGTATTTTGTAGAGAATCAAATAAACACAATGAAGAAAGAATGGCTCTTCCTTATTAGCATTTTTGCTTTGCAAATACAGAAAAGGCATTAAATCTCTGCAAAATCAGCTATGTCCTGACCTGGGAGCTGGCTTTACGTGACAGTCCCTTGCAGGGATGGGTGGGTACGGCAGGATGGAACCAGGTTCCAGAGTGTACACGGGAAGAGGCAGCTGGGCTGGACTTGCTGCTTGCAAACACCAGGTCTGCAGAACTCCAAGACAAACATTATAGGATTTTTATTTGCTTTATACAAATATACAAGACATCTCTGCTGCCAAAACTACAACCAACTCCTTTAGAAGAACAAAAAAAAAAAACAAACAAACAAACAAAAAAAACCCTGAAGCAAACAACAAAAACCAACCCCACAAAATAAACTCTCTAGAAAACACTTTGGTTTTAAAAGCATTAGAGAAAAAAAAGGCTAAGTTGGGGAATATTTGGAAACATGCAGCTGAATCAAAGATCACCACCACAGAAGCACTACCTGGAGTAGGCCTCTGAGTACGGAGTTTAAGGAGAGCTGTGTAATACTGCTGAAACATACCAAAGGGAAACCCCACAGAAGTTAAAATAAGGTTTTAATCTAGAACCCTTCCATAGACAAAAAAAATAAAAATTCAAATAAATTGAAAGATACATCCTTGTTACCACCTGTGTACATCCAGGGGTTCCAACCGCTGCACCCCACTGCTCTGATACCTATGTATAACATAGGGGAAAAAGAAGCAAGCAATTTAGGTGTTCACCAGAGGTGTTGGTGGATTGATGATCAGACCCTCCTATTACTATTACAGTTATTTTACACCCCAATTGCAATCTGCTTGCTTTAAAGTAATCAAAGCCTGTCTGTATTAAATTACAAACTCATTTGTATTTACAAATCTAGTTTGAACAGCAAACCAAAGCTCAACTGTTTTGAGAAAAAAAAAAAACAAACTAGAAGACTTATGAAAAAAATAGGTAAGTAGACAGTCTTAGATCTTAAACAGGAACTTAGGAACTCCTTCATTTTTGTTACTGTTGCTACTAGCTTGCTTCTGATGGCCAGTCTAGTCTCATTAATCAAAATAAATGGAAAAATCACATTTATTAGCATCAGGTGACAAAGCTCTGCCATGGAATCCTCTCGCTTGTCTGATTCATGGCTACCTCTAATCTTCCCTGCCTGTTCCTGCCTTCTCTGCCTTGTAGCCTTTCACTTTTCAGGGATTCCTTCCAGATGGTGAACAAATCATCCAAGAAAATCTCACAAAAGTAACTGTTTCCTTGATACAAGTAATCCAGTCCTGAGGCTTGGCCCTGTTGGGTGAAAGGCACTGCAGCACTCGCAGCTTTTCTCAAATCATGACTGACACAGATTGGTTGCTGCTCGGTAGAATCTCTGGTGGGCAGTTCAAATAAAGAATTATTTTTCCTCTTTGCCTTTAGTCTTTCTGTAGACCATCTCTCGAAAGCTTGCAAGGATCTTATTCTCTCGTTTCCTCCTCTCTTCCTGGTTGAAGGACGCCAGAGCTCTCTTTTCATCTGCGCTGTAAATCTGGTTCTCTTTACGCAGACGCACGGCTTCCATCCGGCGATGTCTGTGGAGAACATTGTGTTCATCAGCAAGGGCAGAGGGATACAACAGCCCTGCCACAGCTTCCATCCATCAGCTGGCCTGAATGTTTGGGGCTTATAAATAAAGATATCTACTCTACTGAATCCAAACTGCACACAAGCCTTGCCAGGAAGGTGTGTGGCAGAGCAAGGAACTGACTTCTGGGGCTGTCAGCTGGAAGCCTCATCCACCCCCAGGGTGTCAGCTGCTGGCTCACCAAAGTTTAAGTGAAATTCACATTGGACTCAAAGAATAAACTGCAGCCAACCTCTCACATTTTGATTTCTCTCCTACCAAAGAGCCAGCACATCACTGCTGTTGTGCAAACACACCACCTTTGAGCCACCCAACAGAAGCACTTCCTCATTTGAAACACAAAATAATTAGAAGTATATTACCTGGAAAGAATTTTTGCTCTTGAGAGGAAAGTGTCCTTAAAAAACTATAGCAATGGGGAGTTTAATGTAGATTATTGGAAGCACAGAGAGCACTTGCTCTTCTGTGCTTTCAACTAGAACTTGGAAGCAGTCTTCTGATCGGCCAACAGAGGAAGCAGCTCTTGAAAACGTCACTAAACCGTTCCCATCATCAAAACCATACCTGCTGCCACTCATGACATAACCAGAGCTCTCAAACGATGCGATCTCCTCACTGGTCAGGCCGATTTCTCCTCTCCGGGGTATACGCTTTCCTGCTTTTACATACTCTGCCATTGCTGCACCCTCACCGGGCAAGAGGGCATGTCCATAGCTTAAAAAGAGCAGTGATCTGAATTAGTTTCAAATAGAGTCTGAGCCAAAAATCCAGCTTCCCCGCTTGCGACAGCCGGTTTTTTAAGTGCTTTCTTATTCTTTCCCACATATTGGTCTGTTTCTTCCTCATGGCTAACACTAGCAGCAACATCTCAAATTACCAGCTGAATCCATCCTGATTAAACAGTAATGAAGACAGTATAAAAGTCACAGTACTGCAGAGCATTAGAATAAAGGCATATTACAATTGATTTTCTAAGAGTTGAGGCTAAAAAGTATAAACCAGACTTTTCTACTGCAATTCAGGCCAAGGTAAAGGGCACCACCACCGCCACTTCTGCCTGGGAGTTTGTGACACAGCATTTCTCTCTGATGCAGGCCCTGTTGTTATAACAGCCCTTCCAAACAGTAACCTCCAGGCTTGATTTACTTGATTTGATCAATTTGATCAAGTTAGAGCTGGCTACTCACTTCAAAGGCCTATCATCCTGAGACGCGTGAGTTTTGGGAGCTTCTGGTCCAATCAAGCTATCAGCTTCTGTATTTTCTGCAACAATGAAACACCGAGGAAGATTAATATTGTGCCTATTTTTCTTTGCTATCAGAACAGTTACGCAGGTCATCTCCACCTAACAAAAGAACTCAAGAAAAGGACACTAAGATGTTTCAATCCAAGTTTAAAGTCAGGTGAACTTACTTGATCTCTCAATCCAGAGATCTTCCCCTTGAAATGTTTCATCATCAGAATCGTCACTACTGGAATCACTGGATTCCTTCCTGCTCTTCTTATTTTTCTTTTTCTTATATTTCTTCCTGTGATAAAGTCAAAGACAGACATGGTATTTAACAAAAAGATGAAAGAAACTGCTTGGAATCATACTCCAATCACTAGTTTCTCAAGGCAACTTCCACCTCCAGGAAGGCTGGCTGTTTGCATACAGACTGACATTGTTTCAAAGAAACACCTCACAGCAAAACAAAGACCATGTATAAATCGTTGTGCCTCTCACATAGCGTTAGAAAGTGGCTCCCTACTTTTGCAGCAAGTCCTCTATGCTGCACGGTTCTGTAGATTTAAAGAAAATTCACCAAATCAAGATTATTGAACAGCATTTATAGGCCTAATTACAAGACTTCAGCCTTTCTCGCTGTCCGTAAGGAAGTGGCACTGCCAAAAGCAGATGGAATTACACACAACAACCTGGAAACTTACTTTCTGTTTTTCTTTTTCTTCTTCTTGCTTTTCTTTTTATCTTCCTCTGAAAAAAAAAAAAAAAGGAAGAATGAGTATTATCAAAAAGAGATGGCTATCTATCTATAACTAAGTAGTTTCCTGCACTATGAATAACTAACTGCCGCCACCGGAGTGCCTCAGTACGCAGCTCCTCAGAGGGGGTTTGTTTAGGTACAAAATAACACCGAGAGAGTCTTAGGAAGAAGCCACCTCCAGTGTGGCTCGATCTGAGGATGTATCAATCGCATCTCTGGTATGAGATGCCGACTTTAGAAATCCTAGGAAAAGGCACTGCAAACCCAGCAAGACGGTGAAAGAACAGAACACTGGGTGGATGCTGCAGCTGCGTAACTTCAGCACGCTGCAAGTGGGCAGCAAGAGCCAGAAGTGCTGCCTTGTGACCGGAGGAGCAGGAGAGCCCCGGCACCACGCGTTAGCCAAAACCCTCTTCTCTTACCACTGGAGTTTTGCTCAGACTCTGACTCGCTGTCGCTGTCCTCTGAATGTTTTCTGCGTTTTCGTTTGGATGCCTTCCGCTTCCTCTTCTTTCTTTTCTTCTTCTTTTTCTTTCTTTCCTCTAGAACATTTTTAAAAAAGACAAAGATCACCTTGCTCTATGTCTATTTCCTGATCTTCCCAAAGAATTCTCTTCCTTGAACTGCATCCCACAACACTCACTTCCACCCATCAAAGCCAGTGAATCTCCTGCAAGTAACAACTTCAGATTCTGGACTTTGGTAGCTTCCCAATATCAAAACAAGCTACTGAAGCAAAACAAAGTACCTTCTGAGCTGGAATCTGAAGAACTATTCTTCGATTTTGCCTCTTCATCTTCTACTGGTGTATGCTCATCAGAACTGCATGCAAATAAAAGTTGGCTATTTAAAATCTATTCTGTATTATTCAAGATGAAAGGTACATATACGGCCAGACACACACTTGCAGATTTTGAGTCAGTGCTTGCAACAGAGTAAGAAATTAAACAGTTAATTTGCAGCACGGGCACTGCTTTCAGAACCACACCACAAATGCCACCTGATCACCTGAATCGTGTCTTGCATAACTGGTACCTGCAATTACTTGGGGAGGGAAGGAGCATCTTGTTATGTTGATTCAGAATTGAACTGACACGAGGTGCATTGTGGCAAAGGGACCAGCACAGAGATAAGGCATTTTATAAGTTATGTACCGAATACCACAAAAAACAAGGGAAGAAGAAAGAATATTCCTTACTCAGGGTCGGGAACCTTTGGTGACAGTCCCCAGACCTCAGGCGCCCCCAGTTCTCCAATTCTCTCTCTCTCATTGAGTCTCCTGTAACGAAAGACACGTTCACCGAAGGCTCCCGCTGCAGGCACGGCCTGAGGGGCCGCAGCCGCCGCCCGTTACCGTTTCCAGTCGCCCACAGCAGCTGCAATACGGAGAAGAACCGGACAGCGGCCCCGGAGACCGGCAGCAAACACCGGTAACGGCGGGTAACAGATGCCAGCACCCTCCCAGCCGCGCTGGGATCATCCCCTCCCTCCCGGCCGGCCCTGCCACCCGGCCCGACGGCGACACCGGCCCGTGAAAGGCCCTGCCCTGCCCTCCCCGCCCCGGGAGCGCCGGTTGCCCCGAGGAGAGGGGTAGGACCGTGGCGGCAGCTCCCTCGGGAGACCCCCGGCCCGGTGCTCGCCTCTGCCGCAGGATCTCCTCCTTCTCCTTCTCGTAGTACTCGGGCCAGGCCTTGCCGTGGTGGTGGTGGCCGTGGTGCGCGGCGGAGCGCGGCC
>VXBW01005077.1:839235-873954 GCA_013400375.1 Thinocorus orbignyianus | reverse complement strand
CGCTGCCCTGCTCCGCCCGGCGGGGCCGGGGCATGGGGTGGAGCGGCGGGGCCTGGGCCTCCTCAGCTCTGCCCGGCCCGCAGCCTGGGAATAAACTTTTAGGAGTAAAATGAAAAGGTTTGCCGCCTTTAACTCCTTAGTTGCGTATTTTTATGTGTGGGGTTTTTTTAATTTTATTTTAGGTTTGGGTTGGTTTTTTTTGCACCTCGTTAGAGGGCATCAAACGGGAAGTGCCGATAAATGGATCAGTTTGACTTTGCAGGTCTGTTTTGTTGCTGTGCCGCCCCGGGACCTTGCTTTCCGACACAAGGCAACCTCACAAATCTGTCAGAATAGGCGTTAAAGAAAAATGCTTCTTTTTATGAGCAAGGAAGTGAGGTATTGGTAGGGTTTGCATTAACCTCCACTGACTGGTAGCGCACACATGGTCTTGCCTGCCCTGTAAATAACTTGGATGTTACCGGGTTTTCTCATAATGATTTACAGAACGTTTTCACAATTAAAAAGTAAATCCCTACTAAAACCTTTTCTGGGACCCGAGTCTTGCATCTTCTTGGGTTTCAGATTCACCTTATTTGCTCTGTAATCAGACATTTCTCTGTTCCTCGCCCTGTGAGAGTAGAGGATATCCTCAGAATTGAAGGTACCTTGTGTAGAGGGTGAAGGGAGGAGTAACAATAAGAAACAAAGTTGGAGGGTGCTATACCCTATAAGCTTATAAATAGTATCTCATATTTGCTATTTTCTAAAGAAGGAATGTGGGAACTTGTCATGCAGTTAAAACGGTAAATCTGTATTTCTACTAATTTGATGCCTTTGACTTTTTTCTTGTAGGAATGGAGGGGAAAAAACTGATTTCTGCAACAGACACACAGTATTCTAGCGTGCTCCTTCAGTCTTTGAATGAACAACGCGGCCATGGACTTTTCTGTGATGTTACTGTCATCGTGGAGGACCAGAAGTTTCGAGCTCACAGAAACATCCTTTCGGCCTCAAGCACTTATTTCCACCAGCTTTTCTCAGAGGCTGGGCAAGTGGTTGAACTGAGCTTTGTTAGAGCAGAAATTTTTGCAGAAATTCTTAACTATATTTATAGTTCCAAAATAATTAGCATTCGATCCGATTTACTTGATGAACTGATTAAATCAGGGCAGCAGCTGGGCATTAAATTCATAGCTGATCTTGGCGTACCTCCACCTGAAGGAAGAATCATGCCGGGCGAGGTTAAAGATGGTGCTTCAGAAACTTCAGCTTCCAGCCCAGCTCAGAAAGATGCTGAAACGCAAGTACCTGTAGGAAGGCCAGAAAGTCAAGAGGTAATGGATGGGATGCCGGTTATAACACAGTCATTCTCCTTACATGGCATAGAATATGAGACTACAAAAATTGCTGTCTGTCATTCAGATGATGAAGATGACGATGTAATTTTTTGCTCTGAGATTGTTCCTCCAAAAGAATGTACTAAAGATACAAACGCTGCAATACAGAACCAGCCTTCCCCAAGTCCAGCTGGAGCTCCTGACCAAAAATCATGTGGCAGTGGTGGCTCTTCCCATACGATGAACACCACAGCAGCTCAAAAACTCACCTCTTCTGCCAGTCAGCTAAACCCAAACCAACCACAATCAAGTGCTGAAACACTTGTCTCGGCAGCACCGCAGCGTTTGACTCCTGGTATCATTGTGCTAAACAAGCCTCTGCTTAACTCATCTCTCAATGCCAGCTCCTCACATCAAACACACGTGACCCCTACAATTAATTTAGTGGAGGAGAACCAGCAGCCACCTAATAATGGCTCCTTAACTGAAGTGGAAACAACTGCTGTTGACGATGAAGAGGTTGTTGAAGATGATGTCGCTATCATTAGCTCCTCTAGTCCTGGTTCAGTCAGCAGTACCTCTTTGGTTCAGCAATCTTCTGAACCCAAGGCAGCAAGCACTGAAGGATCAGGTGTACAGAAAAAGCAGGTTGTTTCATGTGCAGAAGAGCCATCTTCTAAACCTGGAGAATTTAAAATAAAAATCTCAGATGTCCTTACTGGAAACAACAAGGAATTCAGTTCAGGTATAGCATCAAAGAATGTGTCAGAAGGACAGAAAATCATAACGTTAGATACAGCAACTGAAATAGAAGGTCTGTCCACGGGCTGTAAGGTTTATGCAAATATCGGTGAGGATACGTACGACATAGTCATTCCTGTGAAGGGTGATTCTGAGGGAGGCGAAGCCAAGCTGGATGAAACGCCTAGAACATCTGGTGGTGATTCTCCGAACAGGAAACGCATGAAAGTAAAGCACGATGACCACTACGAGCTCATAGTGGATGGAAGAGTCTACTACATTTGTATTGTGTGCAAGAGATCGTACGCTTGTCTGACAAGTTTACGGAGACATTTTAATGTGCATTCCTGGGAGAAAAAGTACCCTTGTCGATACTGTGACAAAGTTTTTGCTCTTGCAGAGTACCGCACGAAGCATGAAATTCACCACACGGGTGAGCGAAGGTACCAGTGCTTGACGTGTGGCAAATCTTTCATCAATTACCAAATTACAGCCTCCCACATAAGATCGGTTCACAGCCAAGACCCTTCTGGAGATACCAAGCTTTATCGGTTGCACCCCTGCAAGTCCCTGCAGATCAGGAGGTACGCATACATTGCAAATCACTCCAGCAGCATACCGGTGATAAATGAGGGTGAAATTGTTTATCGTGTTGGCTCAGGGAAGGACAGCACTGCAGGAACAACATCTAACCCTCCAGCCAAACAAATGACCTGGGATGACATTTTCATTCCGCAGGGAAACGAGGCAATTTTTAAACAAAATCCACCCGAGGGAAGTACTGAATTTGAGTTTGTAATTCCGGAATCTTACTGAAATGCATTGAATACTGGAAAAAGGAATTGGTGCAGAAATATTGCAGCTATTGTAAACAAACTGTTAAAATAATTGTAAAATCAAATGTTAAAGTGAAAGGTAACTTGCTCTACCAAGTCATCAAATGGTAGCACTTAGATGGATCATTAGTAGCTGCAAGCGGTTTTTTGGAAGTAATTCATCTGAAAGTTTACTTGAATAGAGTATAGGACATTTCCAAGGAGCTGGCGGTGTTTTCTGGTATGTTAATTTTGATCAAAATGTGGGGATTTGTAGCTTGAAGAGTTACAATTTCTTCTAAAGTAACTGAGGTATTTTCTCTACCTATGCTTACCACGTAAACCCTTTCTTTCATATTAGCACTTTAATGCTGCATTGTGTTTAGATGTTGGCCGGAAAAACAGTAACATTTTTCATGGTGGTCTCTTGAATATGGAACCATTTTTTATTACAACACAAAATCACACAACTCCTACTTATTTCTGTGAATAATGCATTGCTGCAAGGGTCCAAAAGAACCGATTCAGTAGTCTGGAGCCGTATGTTTTTGAACTAGCCTCCTAGTTCTGCTTTTATAAGCACTATGAATCATCTGTCTTCATGCAAATGGTCTTGCCAACAAGAGCTACTCGGGTAGGGCTAACTTGAACAAACTATTTATACTTGGCAGTATGGTGAGCAGAGTATTCAATGTCAGGACCATTGTATTTCACTCTTTTTGAAATGAGGAAAAAACCCCAAACCCACAAAGCTCAATAGTGAATAAGCTTAGAGAACTTAAGGAGATAATTTTGCCTTTTCAAAGCTTGAGGAATAATGTTAGTTTTTATTACTGCTGGAAAAAGATGCCAGTGGTCTGGAATCAAATGCTGTTCTTTTTTTTATTATTATTATTTTCTCTTCAAGAAGGGCTTCAGTCTGGTAGTTACAAAAAGTGATATTTACAATAAAATTAATACTTTTTTTAATTGTTTGTTTTCTGCTGAAGGCTTTGAAATTTACTTCTCAAAACCATTAAATAATCTAAATGCTCAGTTTTGCACTGAGACTGCTGAGGATCTTGTACGCCTGTTTAGCTAGATATTTAAATGAATTTCAGGGATTTGGATTTTTTTTTCCCATTTATAGGGTGTGGAAGCATGACAGCTAAACCACCAAAAAATACCCTCCATCCACCGTAATCCAAAGCATCATTTCTCTGCAGTTGTCTAGTTGTCATCTATTTTCAGTTTTGGGTTTATTCTATTGTCCTTTTTTTCCTCCTTGCAATTGGTACATGTTTAGGCACTTAGATGATAGATGTCCAACTGGAACAGGAAGCAGTAGAGCTGAGGAAAACAAGCAGCTGTTTACTGGAGTCATAGTTTAGCATTTCAGATTAAGTGACTTGTTGAATTTTTGTAAATGGTAAGATGAAAACTGCTTAAGTTCTAGAGATGACTGAGAAAGACTGTTGTGCGTAGTACTAGTTAGTTATTGTCACTCTTGTTTGCTTAAATTACAGTTAAAGCCTTTTCTTTTCTTTCTTTCGTTTTAAGTAATCATCTTGATCTTAACCTTCAAGGTTTTAGAAAAACAGTACTCTAGACAGAAAGACATTCAAATGGTAAATGGTTCAAATACAACTTGAGCTATAAAAAAGGGTACCAGAAATCTGTCTGACTAATGACGGGAGGAGGAGGATTTTTTTTTACCTTATGCATGTAATGCTCAGCATTTCTGTTTTGTAGGCCGAGAAGGTGATATAGCTGGTTATTTCCAGATCATAGTGCAAACCCCTTTGGCTATGATGGGGTATGCTTTCACGTGTTACAGGTTGGATGTTATCTGAGATGACATTTCAGCAGCCAGACGTGATCCTCACCGATTGTAAGTGTGGGCTGCCAGTGTTGGGGCAGGCAGCCCTGACTTACCCGGGCTCCCTGCTACACTGAGACCTCCTGAACCTCTTGACAAGAGAAACTCAATGTTATTTTTGTTATTGATGCGGCACATCTGGAGTTAGGCATACATTGCAAAGTGTACATTCAGTGATAATTAAACATAACGGCTCTCAATATTTGCTGCTGATGTATTTAAAACCTTAAATTAAACTGTGCCTACTAAAGGCCTGTTTTTGGAGGAAAACTGGAAAATTAGGGCTTTGTAACTATTTTTGCTAGAAGACTCGTGCTTGCATGTGTCTCAGGGTCTTCAGTTTTCCTTGGAAGTGATTTTTAATACAAAAAGTCCAGAGGTCATGTAAAGCAATTTTTTATTTCACTTATGGTATTTATTGGTTTGGAAACATGTTAAATCCGTTCTCTTAAAACTTTTTTATGGGGCCATGTGCTTTTATATTTAGATTTTCAGCTCTTGCACTTACATTCGGTTTTTTTGTTTGTTTTTGTAAACACTTAGCTTCCAGTTTAACTTAATGAAAAACCTTATGTAAATATTAAGAAATTGGCTTTGGGCTAATGGAAGAAAAAGGGTAAATCTGAAAAAGCATTTATATAAAAATTAAAAATTTCAACAGAGTAAGGTAAGCAAACCTCACAGTCATTTTTATGCATATAAAAACATTTATGGATCTGCTGCAAAATATGGTAATGGTGGCTGCGTCCTCATGGTATGGTTTCTTTGGGGATTCATCCCATAGCATTCCAGTATGTGGATTAAACAAATTCTGAGTTAACAGTTGACTGTTTATTTATTTTGTACTGTTAAGGCATGCATCTTATAAAAAGATACAGAAGCTGACAACTATATACATTGAGCACTGGGTTCTACAGCTGTTGCCGAGGAACTGTTCCACGTGAGACATTTGACATTTTTGCCAGACCTGTAATGTATATAGTTGTACAGTCTCTCCTTAACATACTTTTTAAAGTTGTGTTCTACTTTTCATTAATCAATACTTGATATTAGTTCTTAGAGCTTTCTATGGCAAAAAATAAAAAAAAATAAATTTAATCTAAAGAGGAGTGCAGCATGTTTCTTTTTAACGACAACTCCACTTCCACAGTCTGACTTGTTCATTACCAACAGTTTGTACCTTCCTTTCCCAGGTCTTATTTGTTCATTTAGGGCTTAGGTTTTTTGGTGGGTTTCATGTTTGTTTGTTTTTTGAGTTTGACTGGGGGAAGGGAGGGTGGGAGCATTTAGCATTCTTCAGATTCTTCAAGAAATTAGCTGAAAGCCTCCATGGTATAGTGTGAGCTGAATGTTGTGATAAAAACTAATGCTCAGCCTGTCCAACTACTGCTGTCATTACAAATGAGGTAGAAATCAAGGCAGTAAGTGTAAGTGACCAGTACAATGCCCTTCAGCTATCTCGTGGTTAGGGCTCCTCTTCTTACCAGGTTGCTGAGTAGTTACACTTTAGAAATGTTAGGTTGTTGGTAAACTGTTGCTAACATGGAGAAAAAAAAAAATCAGTTCCTTTATGTAAACTTATTAGCAGTAAGGAATTCAATTTAATAAGTAACATATCAAAGGGTGTTTTGGATACCTTATCTCCTTGACTTCGGGCTTCCAGCTACTTCTGCTAACATCAAAGAGTAGCTGACATCATCAGGACAGACTTAGGCCCAAAGGAATACAGTAAACACTGGAGTAAGTAAAGGAGACACTGATACTGCACTGGCTGGATTATTCGCCTCTGTGTTAAGGAAAAAATCAGCTGTAATGACTTTACAGTGATTGAAATCAGGGCAGGCTGTTACGTGGGTACAGCTGCAGAATTATGAAGTGTGGGGCATCTGGAGCTTTTAAAAACAGAACTTAACAAAGATGTCTCTGGCTGATCCTGGTAAAAACACCAATTTCAATTGTAGCAAATAGTTTTGTTGGGGTTTTTCTTTTTTTTCTTTTTTCTTTTTTTTTGTTGTTTTTTAAAATGCATCATGCTATTATGCTGGAATTCCTCAACGAGCACTAAAAATGCTTGCAAAATAGGGAAGTTGCTAAAATATAAAAGGCAATTTATAAATGTTTACAAAAATCACACAATTTTATTTAACTTTGGTAAAGTAATAAAAGGGTACATATGAGTCACAATCTTAACATTCTCATAAGAAATGAATACAGTGCAGAATGTTGCATTTACATTAAACGCTTACTTTTACTCAAGCAGAAGGGAACAGGTAACGCAACAGAAAATCCCACCAGTAATTTTTTAAATGTGAAAATCGACTTGTCCTTTTATCATGAATTTAAAGCAGCAATGTAATTTTTGCCTAAATATTCCTTAAAAAAAAAAAAAAAAGAAAACCAAAAAAGATAGAATCTGGATAATTTCCTAAGTTTAGTATTTGCCAACTCAAACCCAATGAAAGTTCATTTCCTAATTGTTCTCTGCCACTAAGTTATGTTTCCCCCATGAGTTTCCTAGTCCTGTCCTGGAGCATCCTGTAGTCCCTTCTACTCCTGTTCAGTTGACAGGCACAAATGGCAGGGTATGTTTGTCAGGAGTGGGACAGGACTGTTAGTTTTTATTTCAAAGACGCAGCAATAAAATGTTTTTTGATATTAAATGAATGTGCCCTTCTGATTATAGTTTTGTAGGGAATTTTATCAGGAGACATACTGTCAATTTTGAAATTGCCCATGATCTCTTTATCAAGATTTAATTCAGGAAAATGTAATATGAAGTGGATGAAACCCTAATATAAACATTTATTTCCAGTATGCACATTTACAGGAGCTGCACTTCACCAATCTATAGTAAAGTAAAATGTCACTGGGATATGTTCAGCATACACTGCTGCTTTAAATCCCGAGTCGTATTCCCTTCTCCAGCCATTTATTTTCCTTTGTTGCTGGAGAAAAGTTATGCTTGCTTCTAGATAAACACAATCATCCTTTAGCTTATTAATATACTGATTAGTATTTGACAATGGAAATGATATGGTGAACACACAGCCTAACCTAAAGGCTTTGCAGATGCATAGGATTAGAAACAGCATTAAAAAGTGTGGGTGTACTTTGAAAAGTGAGATCAGAGACTCTAGTGTTTGTTTTCCATTTGGACAGTATTTCTTTTTTTTTCTTTTTTTCTTTTAGATTAAAAGGAGAGAGATGCCACAGTTTAAAATCTAAATGGGTTTCCTCCTACTTCAGCATGTATTCCACTTTTAGATTCTGAAAGCCAGATTTAGCTTTTAGGTACCTGTTTTTTGTCTGCATCAATTGAAAGTTAAGGTAGACAACTCAGGACTAGTGCCAACAGTCTGATTTTAAGGAAATTAAATCTTTAGGAAATAAGGAGTAAAATGTCAATACCTCATTTTTATCCCTGAAGTAAGCAGTTGAGAACGCTCTGGTTGAGCAGCTCAGATCTGAACGCTGTCATCTGAAATCACTTCCTGGAGTAGAACCACACTTTACAGGACAGTGTGTCACACAACAAAGCTGACCTTCTTTTGTTATGCAGGATGCATGCAAAATCTGTTGGAATCTAGATCAATCAGCACAGTCATCAGCTGAAGATTAAATGAAAGTCACCACAATAATTGCAAATTCCTATCAGTTTCATCCTATATTACAGGGTGTTGAATTTTAGCCATGTGAGACTTACACTGTGGAGAACTAGTCGTGGATATTCCTTATGTGCAGCCCATAATACAGCTACTCAAACAGTGCTTATTCAGTCCATTAAAAAAGTTATAAGTACAAGCTTAAAAAAAATTCCCAACCAAACAGAAGGGGAAAAATAAATAAATAATGTTTTCACTGCACTGTTTCAGTGACCTGTGGACAGTTCCTGATGCTCTTTATAGGAATACAAGGAAGATTTAGGCAGTGCAACCACCCAAACTGTTTGACTTCAGCATTACTTACACAGAATTCAGAGAGACAACTGTGGTTCACCTTCTATCTTAAGAAGCATCCTGAAATAAAAACGGCTTGCCTGTTAAAGCTTTTCCCCTCCAAAAAAGCAATAGTCCAATTGTTTTGCTAGACATACATGAAAATATCCTATGATGTTACTGTTTTTAGTTAGTGTTAAGTTTGAGACACTGTCACAGTTCCCCCCAAGATTTTTCCAGTGCGCAGGCTGTAACCAACAAGTGGTAAGAGCTAGGTTCTGTGGCCCCAGAAAATCCCAGCAACGGGAGCCCCAAAAATCAAACATAACAAGCATCAAGTCAAGCTGTCTGCAAGTATCCTGACCTTAAACAGGTTGATATTCTCCAGCAACATATCGATCTTGGCTACTCTTACTTCAGCTTGGCACAAGATGGAGTAAGGCAGACCAGAATCTATCATCTGTGTTGTATCTCTTTATTAAAAACCAAGGACCACATGAGCTCCGTGGTAAAACAACGAGGCTGGAATTTAGGTCACCTGCTACTCACTGGCACTGCAAAACACCAGCAGTTTGTCCCCTTTCTCATATCCGTTGTTAAACCTCTGAAATAAGCCTCGCAAGAAAGAACATTCCAACCTAATTATTTGTATTTGCAATTATCTTCTGTATCTATCCTCCAGCTCCCTCCCACAGTAAAATATAAATACAAAATGTTCACAATTATTTCAATGGCAAGTATTTTCTTCTTCTTTCCCACATTCTTTACGGTGTGTAAGGTGGTGGCTTTTCAAAAGGTGGAAAATACGGTGGGGAGTAACGAGGTGGCGCATTAGAGGACCACATATAGCTCGGAGATGGTGACACTGACTGAGGGTCATCGGAGAGGCCAGAAGGAGTGGAGGCTGGAAACACGCTGGAATGCTGCAGGGAGACAGGGAAAAGGTTGTAATGTAAACACTTCTTAATGCAAAGGGCCCTGGCAAAGCGATACTTCATGACCAAGATTAACATTTCCAGGCTCCCTTCTGTAAAACAAACCTACATTCAAATAAGCTTTCAAACAACTTGTTACATTCAAGATAACCACAGCCTCTAAGTAACAGCTTTGCACAAGGAAATTCCTTAGACCAGAAACTGAAGAAGGCATTTTAAATAAATAAATGTATGTCTCTTTCTTCATGTTTGTGTACCTGCTGCATTTCCCAGAGGCTGGACACCTGAAAACTGATCAGTCTCTCTCTCAAATCTTGGGTTTCACACATCAGCCATTAGCAACAATGAACAGGCTGCAGGTAGTTAATCCCTTTTTAGACTATTTTTTCTCTTCATCACAAATAAAAAAACCACCCAGAAATTAATGATAGCAAAATAATTTATTCCTTCAGTTAAGTAAAAAGCTTGAAAAAGTGGAGAAACAAAATTTGTGCATGCCCAAAGATTAATTTCTGCTTTCCAAAATACCTTTGTTATCAAAAATACCTCAGATCTAAAGCCTACAAGGACACGGTGCTGGCCTGCAAACCCCAAACATGCCTGGCTGGAGGCTCCAGCAGAGGGAGAAGCATGAAGAGGATTTGCACCGTGCTGTAAGGGGCATGGGAGCACAGCTGAGGGACCTGTGCTAGGGACAGCGAGGCTGGGCTGCAGGCAGTGGTCACCACGGACAGGGTGGGAGGTGACCATGTCATTCTCCCTGAGTGGGTGGAGGGATGACGCACTCCGCAGTAACAGTGGGTTGTTTTCAAAAAGCATCTTTTTTGTGTCACTCCCCTAACACCACCCTGTGATGGCTTACTAAGCCAGTTTATCATAAAATCATAGAATGGTTAGAGTTGGAAGGGACCTTAAAGATCATTGAGTTTCAACCCCCCTGCCATAGGCAGGGACACCTCCCACTAGAGCAGGTTGCTCAAAGCTCCATCCAGCCTGGCCTTAAGTACTTCCATGGATGAGGCATCCACAACTTCTCTGGGCAGCCTGTTCCAGACCATCAAAGCCCAGCCTGCTCATGGAGGACCTCACAGAAAGCCATCGGAACTGTTCCCATTTCAAACAACACAATAGCTCTTCCATCATACCTCAGCTGACCTAAAGCCCAACGGGTGGGAGCCCCCAGGCCGCCAAAGTCCTTTGGAAGGGCATTGCCATGGTGACACGGCACTGACACTCATTAGCAAATGCAGCTCTGGGTTTTCACCATCACCAAGCGCCTGCGCCTGGCTGCCTCAGCCACCAGCTGTAGAAGAGAGCAGCAGCCTAGATTTGTTAATGCATCTAGGCTCTTGCAGGGGCCGAGGCTTCCTTAGAAATTCTGGAGTCTTGGTTTTTGGCTTTTTGGTTTTGTTTTTTTTTCCTGTGAAAGGTGTGTGGGATGAGCAGGAAGCACCAACTCGGCCAACTCCTGCACCAGAGGAAGCCCAGCCTTCGAAATGGATTTGAGTGGGAAGGCTGGGCTGGCTGTGTGTGCTGTTGGACGGCAGGAAAGAAGGTGTCAGGGTGGGATGGATGCTGCTCAGGTCAGAGCAGGGCTTAAGGCAAGAGAGAGTCTCCACAGCCAGAGGCCTCGGCTTTCACGCAGGCCCTCGAGCTCCCTGGCAGATAAGCAAGGCTCAGACCTGGAACTGCATTTGAAATAGACACTTGCCTATTTTAAATTTAGATTACCTCAACTGATGCCTGGTTTCTGTGGCGGCTCCTAAGCCATGGCCTGTGCTGTCACAGTGACACCCAGAGACTGCCACCCACCTGGTGGGGCTGTCAGCCCCAGCAGAGCCCCAGCAGTACTTCCAGCTGAATCCCACACACACCGAGCTACCTGCTGGTGCTGTGGCTGCAGTACAGACAAACCCCCAGTTAAAGAGCGGTTCGTACCAGACAAGCAGCTGAGAAGAGGACTTTACAGCACAGCTTCATTTGGTATGTGCTGAGGTTGGCATTTTTGTCACTGTAAAAAGCTATACAACACTAGTGACTGTCCCAGGTTATGTTAACCTCATAAATGAGTCATGAATCTGTATAAATAAGTCCTAGAAATTCTGATTAGGTATTCAAATATTTCTAGGAAGTCCTAACAACAATGTTGTCTAGTGGCACTAGCAGTAAAACCAGAAGGGTTTAGATTGATATCACCTCTGATGAGGGAAATGGTGGCTATCACAGAGCATACCTCTTAGTCGATACCCAAAAACTTAAGCTCTTGTTAATAAAAAAAAGGTTTCCAGCCCTGATGGTTGCAAAGAAAACACATTAAAACATATTAACATCCACCTGACAGAAGAGGTGAGGAGGAAATGTCCTCATATTCTTCGACAAATGAAAGCTGATGCTGACAGCAATGTTCACATGAAATCAGCACTTCCAACAGCACAGCTCCATAGTTCAGAAGAGGAAGGGATGCATTACAGCAGAGGTGATGTTTGCAGGGACTGTTTTTAGATCAGCTGAAGCATGTGGAAAAAACCCACAACAGAGCAGCTTTTCAGTCAGTATGTGACTTCAGGAGCTGAAACAGCTTGCTCTCAAAAGCTCATCTGTTTCCCTCAGACATAGTAGTTGGCCTAATAAAAATCAGCACCTGAACACCTGGCTTTGCTTCTCCCTTTGGAGCATTGCAGGAGCCAGAGGCAATGCCTATTTTTAATGTGGCCTCTACCAGTGAAGGACAGGGGAGACAAGGCAGCAGGTTGCTCTTCAAGGACAGCTTTCAGGAAAATACTGCCTTAACATGAGAGAGCAGTGCCAAGGACTGCTGCCTAGTAGGAAACATTTGGTATTCTTGGCAGGAACAGGAAAATTAAACTGTGTGAATGATGGGAAGACAGGTCCTGCAGACCAGCTGGATTTAACCTTGCTGTGAAACAAGAAAGCATCCTGTAATGCTCCCTACCTGAAAGTCGTATGCAGAGTAAGGAGGCAGGTGAGGAGTGCTGTGGTAGTAGGTGTTGTAAGATGTCACTTGTGGCCTTGAGTAGTAGGAGACCGAAGGGTGTGCGTTTTCCACCGTACAGTTCAGGGTAGGCAGGGAAGGAGTCTGTGAAAACAACAAAATAGAGAGACTGGTAGGCTGGTAACCAAGTCACAGGAAGCTGACGGCTGAATGAAAGCAGAAATGATCTAAAGGGGCTCTGTATGTCTTCAGAGTCTGACTCTGCCAGATTAGCAGCTGGCAGTCCAGTTCCTTCCCAGGCACCAGGTGAGTCCTGAGGTCATTTCACTCCTCTGCCACTCGTTAGTTCCTCTCAGACTCTACAGCACAAGCTGGCAATAGCCCAGTGCGTGCCAAGACTAACAACACAACATTCAGATCGCATCCTCACAAGTAGGAGGAAGAACCTATTAATTCTGATTACTCTGTTAGTGCATTTTGAGATCAGTGTATTTCAGCTCCTCTTGTACTGCTGTTCACAGACACTTCCATACATTTTTTTTTTTGCAGAGGTTTACAGGGTGTCTGGTGTGTTTCCTGTTTTGTTCGGGAAGATCTTCGTGAGAGTAGGAAAGTTCAGAGTTCTGAAATAAGGCACCCTTAGTGCAGGACCCAAGATTTGTTTGTAAGAAAAAGATATTGCCAGGACAACAAATGTTTTTTTTCTGAGTGCTTCCTTTTGTATTATTCTGAACGAGTCACAAGAGACTGAAAAAAACCCCAAATATATCTGTTGAGTGTTCATTTCTCCCCATTGATTTGTCCTCTGCATAACAAAACTGTATGGAAGGTAACAGTCAGCCTGGTCAAGTGAGAGTGTTTCAAAATTCAGACTGTCAGGACAGCACTCTTTTCATTATCTGAAGCTTGCAGTCTTTCACCTGGTTTTTGTCCCCAGTTCACTGTCTCAGATTCTGCACCACGAAGAAACTAGATGGAAAATTTCAGCCTGACAGGGGTGCTTAAACAGTCTGTAAAGCTCAAAACCTTACTACTGCTACAAAAATCAACAATTCACAAGCAAGCACCTCACATTTCCTTGTAGAAAGTCAATGCTATGAAAAGAAAGACCAATTTTTTAAGAAAAAGCTTATTTGTATTCATCCTGGTATTGCCAACACCTTTGAGAAGGTTCCTTTTGAAAATACAGTCTCCTGATTGTCTGTTCATCTTTTCTAGTTGTGTGCAGCTGGTGACACCAGATCAGAAAGGTGAAGCATTTCGCTTTCTCCTTACAGTTATCTCATGCCCTTCTTTCCAGCCCGATTGCAGTGATGCACTGACCATTTGCACTGAAATGCCAATAGCTGCTTTAATGATTATTCTTAAAAGGCAATTTGCCTGATTTGTTTTGGTTAATGCACAGAGAAATTGGTACCATCTTACCATGTCTTTGAAGCCTCCAAGTATCGCTGCTGTAATGATCCCCAGGAAGAGCCCTACTATGTTCAGAATCGTGGCTGACCAAAGCAGGTGGTAAAGGTGGATGATGTCCTGGCAGCTGCTGACATCAATGTATTCATAGTAGCCTCCAGAAATCTCCACTCTGCTAGATTAGTAAAAAACCAACAACGATAAAAAAAAAGCACCACACACCATAAAACCTAAGCACTTCTACTGGAGGATAAATGCATTCTGCAATTTAATGACAAGCCTGGACCTAACTACCAAGGAAGTGAGGATAAAGCCTGCTAGATCCCATGCTTCTAGCATCTGAGAACTCCCTGCATAACAACGGCAGAAAGCAGCTTGCTCTGTTGTGAAACAAACAAGTCCTGCAAGGCCTGCAAACACTCAATTGACCGTGAGTTTGGATCTACCTCTTATTTCTATCATTTGAAATTCCCACAGATATGCTGGAGGCTTCCCAAGGACAAACTGGTCTTGGAATTACCCAGGGAAATGAGCCCGTGCGCCGAGGAGCGGCAGCTGTCCCCCAGGGCTGCTCCTCACAGGCACATGAGTAGCTGGGTAGGACGGGCACTGGAGGGCACAGCTGGCCTCCTGGCACCTCAGGGCTTGGCCACAAAGCTCATCCAACTCAGCTGCTCTGCTCCAGCTGCCTGCCCTTTGCAGCTCTGCAATGGCATGGGCTGGCAGGATCCCTGGGACCCTGTCACGGAGAGGTCTTTCTGCTCGTATTTTGAAGCTTTTTCACATGTAGAAAAGAGACAGAGAAAGCTCGGTTGGATTCACTTAGGTCATTATTTTGGAAAGGGAAGAGCAGCTCCTGCAATACGTGGGCTAGAGTCTCACATGCAGGATTCTTCAGTAATGACTTCTTTGTGACTGCAGCTCGGGGGAAGAGGCTGGCCTTCGGCATAGCTTACCAGATTGTAGTGGGCTACAGCAAGTTTCCCTTAAGAAACCATATTTGCTGGGGACAAACAATACTAAGGTCTTAAGAATGACTTGCCTCCCAGCCCACACATGGGGTTAGGCTCACACTTTACAAGAGCTTTGAGGAAATGGGGAAGAACAAGCTCACATTTAAGGCCAAGCAGTAAGAGATGCAGGCTCAGCTCCCCAGCAAAATCTGCAGGACCTGCAGGAACCTGCCCCCTTTCACAAGAGCCACCCTCCTTCCCTTATTACTCAATTTTGGTTTCTTCTTTTCCTTTTTTCCACATCTTGTTGTAGTGGGACACTGCAGAAGACACTGCAACAAGGAGACAGGGATTTCAAGCAGAATCGAGCGTAACCACAGGTTGTAAAAGCCTCTGTTAGCCCATATGACCTCTGTATAACCTCAGCGCATACCGTGACTGCCTTTAACAATACAACCTGCATGTACTGTTTGCAAGAGCTTGTTCATATGGAGATGTTTGAGAGTGTAAAGCTCTCAGCAAGCTTTGGTGTACCACTGAGAATGTTCAGCACTGTACAGATAAGTACAGCATGTACTTATCTATGGGCAAGGGGCTCTGATGCTGCCACAGCTGGCGTTTCCAGCACTGGGAGGGATGCAAGATTGCTGTAACTTTTTCTACTGTTTCCATCCTTTGCATAATAGGTGAGTTAACCAGCCTTGAGTGCCTGTGTCATCCTTACTGAGATCCCAGAAGAACTAGCACCTCCTCAGTGCACAACACTTGCGTGGTACTACGCAAGACAGAGATGGTAACAACAGGTATCTTATATCAGAGATGGGAAAATGGGTCAGAGGCAGGACCCTGGACCAGCCTGACTGGGGAAAAATAAAAAATAATAAAGGAAAGTTACAAGTTTTTCTATTCCAACCACTTCTCTGTCTATCACTCTCTTCAGCTAGTAAAAAGGGACCATGTTCTGTAAACTCTCAAAGGGAAGCTTGAGCCTCATCCCTCTGCAGTGGCTTCCACAGAAACTAAGTCCTACAGAGACCAGGGATTACCCTTCCCAGCATGTAGAACCACTCTCTCCCAACAGCAGCTTTTGATCTTCTTCCACTGCAGTCTATGATTTAAGTGGGGAGCAGCCCAATTAAGTACCGTGAGAAACAGTAAGCCTGAAACAGCCCTAGGCAAGAGCCAGCACTAAAAAAATATCAATTTATTAATTGCTTACTGACACTCCAATTGGTGTAAGAAGCTCATGCTGTAAATTAAGTTGTCTTAGGCACAGTAGCCAGATCTAATGCTGGTGTGATCACTATACAGTGGTTCTCGATTGGTAACTACCCTTCTGATTCATCTTTGCACAGTGCTGGTACATCTTCAAACCTCTTGTGGCCATGTGGCCATGAAAGACATTCACTGGGCAGAGAGGACACTAATTTATGAACAGGCAGGTGGCACCAGCCTGTCAACCCTTGTCCCTATTAGTAGGGTGGGGAATGAAACTGTGACAAGGTGAGGAAGAACAGTGTCCCAGTTTTTACATCTTCGATCTTCTAAAACAAAACAAAACCCAGAGAACAAAGAGTGCCAACAGAGAAGGAAGGTGTCAGGACAAGGGACACTCAATAGGAAAAACTGGGGAAGGCACCAAGCATGAAAGTAATGGAAAATCCCGCCTTCTTCGTTTTTCCAGCTGGGCTGGGCTGGAGCATGCTTACCCATAGCTGGGACTGCTTTAGTGTATTTCACACAGGTCTTTACTCGATCACATTTTGCCTGGGAGTCCTTTGGCTAGCAGCCACAGCTTAAGATCCATTCCCACAACAGCTGTCATTAACAGATACTTTGCTCCTGCCCTGGCCTAGCCCTTCAGACACCTGTAAAGCAGCATGACCACTTCTCATCCTTCCCATGGCTAGGAACGGGATTTTTAGCTTACTCACTTTCCACAGTTGTACAGGTCACAGCAGAAGCAGGTGTTGGTCTTTATTTTTGGCGTGCAGGGTGCACGGCGCTGTGGGTGACAGATCGCCTGTGTGAATCCAGAAAAAATGCATAAAGAACATAAGGACACAAGCACCAAACATGGTTTGTGCTGCTATTTGGCCCACTCTATACGTAGATTTTGCACTGATCTCCAGATGAGCCCCAGACTGATTTTTCTTTCCTTATCTTGCAGCACAGCTTCTACAAAGCACACAGTTATACTGGAATAAAGACACACTAGACTAGAACAGACCAGCATTTCCTTTCACCACGGGGAAGTCACTGATAAGCACATGCCTGCCTAGGAAGGGCGTTGTGCAGCTCTCACAAGCAGCCACAACCTTGCTGAACTAACACTCCTCACCGCACAGCAACTCAGAGCAAAGCGCTGTCAATAGCATGACATGAGCTGAGAGCAAGATTCTCATATTGATGAATAACTGAACTACAGCAGTTCATTGCCCGTCTGAGGTCAGGAACACCTGAATTCGCATGGACGGTCTTTGGGCTGAAAAGAGAACAGACTCTACCAATGCCACCGTGTAGTACTTTGCATCTCAAACAAATGCGTTTTAATTTGGAACGCAGTAGTTAATCAAAACTACTCGGAAACCTGTGAGGAAATCTCAGAGACTCTCAGTGCACAGCAAAGACAGCCAAAGATGTCCACACCCAATATCAGTATGTGGCAGGAACTTCTGTTCCCAACGCGCTTCTCTTTGGAGAAGAGAATACCCTACACCTATAACGAATGCACAGCTGAAGATCTAGAGAAACTGGTCCATTTTCCTGTCCTCCATCTCCTCCTCTCCACCTGCTCCTTCACTCATGTGACAGGATGGAGGAATTCATTCCCCGAGTCCTCCTGGCACCTTGATCCCACCCCAGGCCCAGCCTCCCACCCCTTCCTCGCTTTGCAGACCTCCAGGACACTGGAGGAACAGCCTGGCAGCAGGTTCCTCCACCTGTACCACGAAGCCAGCTCCTTCATGGAGACAGCACAGCCAAACCTGCTCTCACCTCAGGTGGGGTCGTACTCTTGGAGTAGTACTGACATCGCCCAGCATACAGCGGCCTCAGATCCTGCCGATGAAAAGCACCAAGCTTAGCATTGCAGCAAAGTTAAATGGGTCAACTGGTGTGGGGAAAGGGGCCAGGCTTTAGACATCCTGCTCTTGCATCTGCTGCTCAATACTTTAGCTATTCTGCAACACCCCCACCCAGGGCAGCCCCCCTGAGCCCCAGGTGATGTGTAACCCTGGTCCTTGGAGGCAGGTATTTGTTGCAGCTAGCATGGGAGCAGCAAGCTCTTAAGTCTGGCTCATTTGGGTGAGGGCGGCCACCCTGAACAGAATGATTCATTCCTCATCCGCCCAGACACATCCCAGGGCTGCCTGACGTGTTTCTAATGGTTCTTCAAGCTGAATCATAACAATTTCTCACTAAATTGTTGGAAAAATTTGTCTTTCTGGGCTCTTAAGTGTCTTGTGGGAAAGCTCTGGAGGTTTACCAATGGCTCAGCCTGCAAACATGCATTAACATCCCACTTTGGGGCAGCCTGGTCCCCAGAGCGAAACCTCAGAGACAGCAACTGGTGTGTCTGCACCAGTGAACCCTTCCCAGGGGCAGCCGGACTTGCTCTCTGGGCATCTGATCTGAAGCTTGGGAAGGCTGGGCAGCAGCAAGCGACGGGGGGAACGCTATGTGCTAGTGTGGCAGGAGCATGTGTACAGAAAGACAGTGACATTTTGGGGCTGTCAGGGGGTGAAGTGAGGCCAAAAGCACATCCGCTCATCAAAAGACAGAAACCAGAGCCCTTGTCATCCCAACTACTCAGCTCTGGCTGCCTAGACACACAGACATACCTGGGGCCAGCCAGGAGGAGGTGCCAGCTCATGCCATCGTCTGACCCATGAGGTCAGCACCTAAAAATCCCACAGCAGGCCTGTGGGGCTTGGACCCACACCATCAGGATAAGAAATTGAAGGAGCTCCACCATTTTATCAAAGCTATTGCTCCACATGCCCTTGCAAGGGGGGTCAGAGATAGCCAAGACTTGTTGGTTGCACCCCAACAGACGGAGACCTATCACGCAGCTGAGTTTGCTCTTTGCTCTGGCAGCAGATCCTGCCATCCAGTCACCTTCCCACTGTTGGGATGCTCAGGGATGGGAAAGGGGAGCTGGCTTTACAAGGAAAATAACAAGCCAGCCAACATGGGGAGCTTCCACTTCACGAGCAACGCTGACCTTCTGAAATTCCTGATAAAAAATAAACCTTTTTAATCCCATTATGCCACAATTTTTTTTTTAAAAGTCATGAAACTGCAGAGTTACAAGACAAAAATCTGTTTGCCGTTATAAATTTCAATTAAAAAGTTGAAATGGAATTGCGTTTCTTTGTTTCTATACTAATAACTGAAGCTTCTGCACATCCCACTGTACTGAAGACTGGTAATGACAGCAGTAGTTTGTATTTTTCTAAGTCATCAAACGGAAACGGAGAACCAGCAAGTGCTTCCTGTTTATGCTGTAATGTTTTAATGAGCTTCATATCAAATTGCTTCATTCGATCACAACACCCAGTGGGTCAATCAGCATTAAGAACTACCTCTGCTAACGTTTAAAATACTATAGATGTTACTGCTCATATACTGTCCCTTGGCAATCACTGTAGTTCACATTACATCTTACAGTTTTCAGACTCAGTAAACACATAAAACACCCAAAAAAACCCCTAAAGCAAAGCTTTAAAATCTTAAGGCTTGCTGCTAATTTCAAAATATTTTTAAAGAACTGATACATTTTTCTAAACTTTATGATTTAAAACAGCATTCAGCACATGACACATATTTACACATTATTTGGTGTGGCCTGATAGAGGATTAGGGACACCGTCATCTGTATTCCTAGAGTAAAAGCATTGCAGGACCTGTGTTTTCCTGGAAACACTTACTATGTGTCTGGCAGCAAAGACACCGTCTACTATGGCACAGCAGAACGCAGCAATGACGCCAAAGCTGATGAAGACGATCGATGCAACCAGCTGAGAAAGGAAAACAAAGCAAAGTATCATCTGCCTCTCCACAACCAAGCGTTTTGTGCCTTCTCCAAAAGGATACGTAAACCACAGTCAATAAGCCCTCAAGTAATCAATGACCCAAATGTTTGCCCAGGCTGCACAGACTGGTCTCATTGAAGGCAATGGGATGTGCATCTCAGAGGAGAGCATCTGCTCCCGCATGGCGGCAGGAGTAGTGGTGTTGTGCCAGACTGGATCTCTGGGGGCTTGATGTTGTAACGCAAGTCTTTCCATGACTCCAAAGTGCTAAACTTAGGCTGAGGATACACCTCCTCTTATGGCTGTTGCTGTCCTTAACTCTTCCCTGGTGAGAACGGAGGGGTGTTCTTCTCTCCCCACCCTGCAGTGCTGTGGGGACTGGCTCCTGTGAGCACTTCTCAGGTTTTGAGGGCACAGGAGGCTGCTGTGTGCAAACCTCTCTGGTGGGACTGCGCCTTCAGGAAACAACACTTTCACGAAGCCATAAGAACAAAGCCATGAGACCAGAAGACAGGTGACCAGCCTACGCCATGGGTGTTGTACGCCCTCAGAGCAGCCTGACTGGGCTCATCAGAGCTGGATTGTAGTGAGCACAGCCCACGAGACCTCCTCCTGGCTTGAGGGAGCTGCAGTAGGCAAGTCAGACAGATACCTGACAGATCCTTTTCCACCGGCCCATTCTTAAAATTGGAGTGAAAGTACTCAGAAGGTAAACCAGAACTATTCAAACCCCAACCCAGCTATGAGAAACAGTCTCTACTCCCACTACACCATTTTAAGACCACCTCTGTCTAAAGTGCCAGTGCTCAGCTGGGGGAACCACACACAAGAGCCAACAAGACCCCTGTCCTTGTTCCTGAACAGCAACAGCTCAGTCGCTGCCAGTGGGCTCCAGACCAGCTCATCACACATAGAGCTCCCAATCCTGATCCTAATCCCCCTCACTGGAGCCTGCGGGGGGCACCAACAAGGCTATGGAGGGAGGACAAGTGCAGCACTCAAACAAGACAGGTTCACAAAAATGTAGCTTGGGGAACAGCAGTATTTCAATTTAAAGAACTGAAAGATTTAGTTGGCTTTTCCTCGATGCTTTTCCAGTCCAACAATCACAGCCTTCAAGTGTCAGGTGCTGGCAGCTTTTAAAAACTGCTTCTCCACAAGTACAAATGTGACTCTGCTCACTGGGAGCTTGAAGCAAAAGTACAAATCACCAATAGCACAAATACAAAGCTTGGCAAGAACAGGTATTTCAGGCCTCCTAGCACGGGGATGTTTGTTTTAAAGATCCAAGTGTTAGGTTTGCTTGAAAACCTTGGTTTCTGCCACTGCAGAAGGATCCAGTTCTCAGAAAGACAAGCCAAACCCTTGGCAAACACGAGCGAGAAGGATCTTATATGTATTTCTAAAGTATCTCAGGATTTTTAGGTTAATCACACTGTTTTCTGTGTGATTAGGTTAATCATACTCCCTCAGTGAAAACAGACCTTCCTCCAGAAACATGCACGTCCAGACCAGGTCAGCTTGCGCAATGAGTGGAGAAGCAGGAGGGCTCACTTGGTACAGCGAAAATGGTCCCTGTGGAATTGCTTATTTCAGTTAGCTTTGAAACAAAATAAAATACAATGGTTTTCTAGATGAGACAAGTATTGAAGACATACACTGTCCTACTGCAAATAAAAACTGCAGCAGTAGATAGAGCAGGCTGTGAAATTAGCCCAGTGACCACACAAACAAGTCACGGTCACCAGTAACAAGCTGTTGCTGGAATATTAGATGCTGTGCCACAAAGTACTTGCAGATGGCAGCAGGTGACAAGCTTTCCAGGTCCTACACTGGGACCCTGTTTCTGTCAGGTGTAATCACCAGCATTTCCCCCCCCCTACTTGAACCCACACCATCTCCACATCTGGGTCACAGCTCGTGCCACCCACTACAGCAATCACACGGTTTCACCACTACAACCAGTGAAACCACACAAGGGGAGGAAGCACGGCCTTCTCACACTCCCGGTGGAAGAAAGGGGTTTTACGGCTTAGGTTATTTTGCAGCAAGTTTAGTTTTTATATTT
Source organism: Thinocorus orbignyianus (assembly GCA_013400375.1). Lineage (NCBI taxonomy): Eukaryota > Metazoa > Chordata > Aves > Ciconiiformes > Thinocoridae > Thinocorus > Thinocorus orbignyianus. Next base: position 851,928 of record VXBW01005077.1, on the reverse strand, counting down.
TTGTTTGGTTGGTTGGTTTGTTTTTTTGTGTTTGTTTGTTTGTTCCTGTTTTGTTTGTTTGGTTTTATACATACAGGAAAAGGACATTCTCCCTAAACAGCGTGACCCCTGGAGATGGGAAGTGAGCCAAATGCTAAATACACACAATTAGGGTGTTTATGGGTTGCCCCTGCTTGCAGATAGGAGCTGCTAACGTGGTTATTTAAAATAACAGAAGGTTAATGATGATACTTTCGTAACAGCCCTGCTAGGATATAAGGATCTGGTGTTAGAAAGGGGTTTGCTTGCTTTAGTCATACACAGTTTCCTTTCTCTCAGCTGGAGAAAGAAAAGCCTGAAAAACCAAACACTGAGAATTTATGACAAAGAAAATCAAACAGCAAATAAAAACATACAAATTCGTTTTAAAAATCCCATGGTTTTCAGCTAATCTCATGACTGGCTAACAAGAACATTGATCTGAGGCTGACAATAGTGTTACTGTAGCAAGCAGAAGTCCTCCTCAAGAGCTGTGTGATATTAGTGATTGCTCCTTGCTCATCTAACTCCTGCCTAAGTCAGCCACACCAAGAAGCATTTGGACAAGAAAAGACATTTGTTTGTCAGACAGTGAAGGAACCACGAAGGATGAGTGTCATGGGCTGAGGTTCCCTTTAGGCCATGGTCCAGCGACACATGGGCTGTGAAGCTGTTGGTTATTACTTTTCCATTGCATAGATGACTGCCACAAAGGCACGTAAAACGCTGACTCCTCACTTGAAAACTGCTGAGCAGGCGGCTGGGGTGTACGTCGGAGCTGTCGGCAATGCTGGCGGGCAGCTGGGCCCCCTGGGGACACGAAAGGTCTCTCTTACTCTGACGTGTGAAGTGCAGACACACGGTGTGAAAGCCAATAGGCTTGGGTGGGAAAAACAAGAGGTGTCTATTCCTGTCGGCAGGGGTGGAGAACTGCTTCAGGGTAGCTCTTCCCGTCAGCCGCGCTGGCTCACTTGAATCCTCATGTTCCCCCAGCCAGCTTATGGGCAGAAACACGCACAAGAACGCAGCAGCAGAAATTGCTGTTAGCTCCTTGTGCCATCGCCGAGGAGCAAGTGTGTAACGAGCACACCAAGCCTGCCTTTTAAGCAAATCAGGACACTGGGGAAGCTCACAGAAGATAAAAAACCCAATAATCCTGCACTGCCAGTGGTATTATGGAAACATGTAATGGATGAAGCTGCCACAGTAAAGTGCTCCTGGGCAAGGAGGAGATGTTACTAAAGCATGGGGATGGTAAGTGATAGCTACTGCACCTTCTCTCTGTGGTCAGAGCAGAGACATGCTAGCTGCCAGTTGAGGCAGTAGTGATGCAATCCCTGCAAAGCTGGGTCATGCATGTTTTTTAGGACACAAAATGATAAAGAGATGAGAAGAATAAACATGAGCTACCCAGAGCTCTTCAGAATAAACGGACAAGTCAAGTCAGAGCCACACTGTCACTTATGGGCACTCCTGTGAAGAATGCAGGACTGGCATTGACATGGTCATTGCTCAATCAGACCCTGACGTGCTGGTAATACAGGATGAGCAAGAGGCTTGGAAACCCTGTTAGGACAGAAAGAACAGGACACGCTGCTCTTGCAGAGCCAGGGTGAAAGCATCAAAAAATATCTACTGCAAAGCCCACCTACCCCGTGCCCTGACTGTGGGAAAGGCAGTTTTCCTCTCCTACAGCGCCTGCCTCACCCTCTCCCTCCTGCTCTGCAGGAAGCCTGCTATTGGCAAAGCAAAGGGCAAGGAAGCCCTGCCTCTGGATTAGGACCAACAGGAATTTCTCACAACTCCCTCTGCAGCTTGGCAAACAAACGTGCCCTAGCCCTGGCCAGCAGCACACCCTGCTAATCTGATCCCTGAGCCCCCACGCAGAGGCAGCTCCATCTTTGCAAAATCAGGCAGCTGCGCTGGGTGGGTGGGACAGGCTGCAGGGCCAGCATGATCCCCAGAGCATGAGGCAACCACTGGGGAGGGACTGCAGCCACTCCAGGAGAGCTGAGCAGAGGCAGGCATGTCCACAGGGCAATCCATGACCTTGACTGCACCTCCCCACATGTCACCTCTAGCCAGCCACGTGAGGCAAGCAGAGCAAACAGGCTAGTAGAGATTGAGCTCGACAGCCTGCCTGGACCGCATAAGGTACCAACTTCTTTTGATCTCTCTCTACCCAACCCTTTCGCTTAATTCTCCCAAAACACTTCCCTCTACTCTAAGCCTCGTTACCGACACCCTCCAAGCACTACAGTCCCTACCTTCAAGGTGCAGGGAAGACGACAAGGGGGTTGTTAAATAGGATCTGCAAGACATGTTCAGGGGCCATCACAGACCCAGTCAAGTCCACACAAGCCTCCTGTGCTTGCCAAAGAGGGTAATCTGCTCCAGCTCTGTCCCCACTGCACTGAGAAACTCTCTCCTACCCCCAGCACAACCTTAGTTGTGATCTTATCTTATTGGCAGCACTGGTCTCATCTGGTTTGTGCTTTCTGCTTGTTCATTGCCCAGCTGCTCTCTTCTGAGTGTTGCTTCCACAAGACAGGACGGTGGAGACCTGACTAGGGAATGGCTGTCCAGTCCCAGCACACAAAAGCGTCTTTGCAGTGCAAGGAGGGAACCAGAGAGTGGGGTGGTCCACACATGTGGCCTAGCCAGCATCTCCTGTGCTTATCAGGTCCCCAGCTGCTGCTTTACAGCATGCAAAATTTCTTGGTTTTCCTTCCCACCCAAAGAGATGTTCGGAAACAAGGACCAGCAACACACACATTAATCAGCAACACTGGAGGAGGTAGTTGCTTTCCAATTACATTAGGTTTCATGCTTTTTGTCATCTCCATATCTCAAGTGACTTTTTCTCTACATGTATCTAGAACACAAAGCTCTGAGCACCCTGTCCTCGGGAAGGACTTTGTCCTGGGCCCTCTGTGGGCTTTCACCTCCAGTCTCTGAGCTGGCTGCCACACCATCTGCTGCTATACCTCTCTAGCCTTTGCTGAGAACAGAACATGAAGCACTGACTACCCTGAAAACTCTAAACACTCAATTTCAAGCCCTTTAAAAAAATCCCACTGAGTTCAATGAGACTGTGTAGCATCACTCTGTGCCTCCTTGAGCATTTTGTTATCTTCAATTTAAAAATAGGAGGGTTAACAGCCTTGTTCTCCTGGGCTGTCAGAAACCATCTCTAGTTCTCAAGATGTATGTAACACTACCCTGGAAGAGTAAAAAAAACAATAATGCTTTTTACATACAAAATTTGAGTTACTGTCATTCTTTTAAAAAAGTTTTAATAATGAACTTACCATTTGCCTTTTGTTTTCTATCAAGTTTGATCCAATTATTCCAAGAAACGACCCAAAACCAAGCTGAAAAACAACATACGGTTAGCATTTAGATCAGGACAATATCCAGCATGTTTTACATAAAGACAGGACACAATTAAATCCAGAAGCAGCAAAAGAACATACTGCGGATGTGTCAGCACTCTTCCTTCAGCAAGGAACCAATGGAGTCTCTCACTAGCAGGAAATATCAAGTGTATCCCTTATATGACACTAAAAGCATGTGTGGAAACCAAAAGGATGAGGTCTGAATTCCAGCCCCTCCCCAGTGATGCTGAGAAATGGCTGGTGGATGAGAACATACATTGCTGTCTTGTGAAGACCCTACAAACACTCAGGAGTCTATAGATGCAAACCTAGGAGGACCACATCACTAGCATCTGCAGGACCAGTCTTTTGGAACCTCATCAAGGGTGTGAGCAATCACCTAAGTTTTCAACCCAGAGTTTCTTGATGTGAAGTATGAAATACAGGAGAATTATACTTGGAAAGATTTAGAATTTTGCTGCCATCTTCTATTCCTCCCTTATTTCCAGGGGTGAGGATGCATCAACCAGGGTCTTCTACCAGAAGAACTCACGCCAGCCCAGCCAACAGAATAAGTTACTGCAGCAAAAGCATGTTTTCTTGCTGCCATAACTGACAACACTATTCTTATTTCAGATCAGTGAAGTCAATCAGGAGTGAAATTTTTCACCTCCTTTCTCCATAGCCTTAAGATATTTAGGTACATTAAACAGAAATTTCTAGGACAGAGCACACCTCAGCCTGGCCAGAAACAGGGACTTCAACCAGGAGCCATGGACTATGGGAGGAGATGCAGAAGTACTTCCGTGTCACACCGAGAAAGGTCTTTGACCGACGTAGAGCTTATCCAACTCCACCTCTATGGGTAGGCAAAATGAGAAATGCCGGAGAAGTCCTACAGTTGGGCTGCTCATATTAAGCATGTACAAATCCAGGGGGCAGTGAAGATCCAGGTCAGAATGCCAAATAACTGGCCAGCTCCTCAGGAAGCAGAATAAGGCACAAGACAAGCTGCAGCGATTCAAGAATGAATCAACCTGGAATCTATATTTTAAGATCCAAGAAGAGAAAACAAAGGTTTAATAAATTCAATACTAACAAACAGCAGCACACGCAGAGATTAGCAGACACAAACGTGATGAAAAGTTGGGTTTAACTCTTTCCCTGCTCTGCTTAAACCCAGCAACGTTTGGTGCTGTGCCTCGGGCAGCAAGGGTTGCTGGCTCAAATGGCAGGGATTAAAGCAGAGACGCTGATGAGGCTGATGTTTCCTGACTGCCAGCCTTGCACTCTAAGCTCTCCAGAGACCGTTGTCCCCACATCAGGGACAAACCACCGTGGTGGGATGCACAGCAACAAAGCCAGGTGCTGCTTAACACCAGGTTGGCAGGCAGGCAGGGCAAAGAGCCAGAGGCACCGCTGAACTGCCCCAAACTGATCTGCTGGTGCTTCTGGCCTTACTATTTTGCCCAGTTTGGGCAAGCAACAACCCCCACCTTCCTCAAGCAACAGGAATTTTACAGCTCAATCAGTGGATTGTCATTAATTATAGGGAATTCTCATTTCATAAATGGGAAAACCAGTCATTCTTCTATGGATGGGACAAAGAGATCTTAGTAATCAGTTGCATCACATATTTGCTGGTGGATATGATCCACTGGGATGTCTGTCTGAAAGGAGGGCAGGACACAAAATGAACATGCATTTCCTGAGTAAAGCCCAAGGCCTAGACACTTGAGAAGGAACCATTACAGAAGAGGTTTGCCAGTCAAAGTCTGAGAAAGGTCAATCATTTACACAGATGCTGGAAGCTGGTGTAACGTGGAAGCAACACATATATTTCACAGAGCCTCACTTCTACAAGGGTGCCTGCTCTCTGCACCCAACTGTTACTCTTATCTGCTGAGCAGCGCTGTTCCACTCTGGGTTTCCCAAGCCCAGGGCAGCCATCCAGCCATGAGTGAGGGTATTTCCCACAGGGGCACAGCCAGAGTGTTCACAGATGTAGTCAAGGTGTCGGTGGTCATGGAGAAGTGTGAAGGCAGCCTGACTATAGGACATGTCATTGCATCCTCTGCTTCAGCTCGTCCAGTTGTGTCAATTTGGAATTGCACTGTTTGGGAAAACAAATAGACCAAACCCCCCAAAAATGCAGGCAAACAAAATCCCACTGATGCGCGGAAGCTCTCCAGTGCTCACTTCTGTCCTTCCTTGAGAGCAGAGGTCTGGGAAGATAATCCCCCACATCATACAGCCACTTCTTTGCATGTTTCCTCCTTGCACAAGAGATGTTTGCCCAAGACACACAAGTTAGAGAATGGTGCATTAGGCCCGGCAGCGATGACACATCTGATGTCCCGTAAGATGATCCCATCCTTGGATCTGGTTCACCCACCACATGAAGAGACTTCTGGGTCTATCTTTTCCTTACCAATGCAGGGCACTTGAGGTATGACTATGGTGGTGCACCACTAACGGTCCACAGAAACCCCTGATGGAGATGCACACCGGCCTAACATTTGTGTGAAGTTCGGGATGGCAAGACCTGCAAGGACTATTTCTTCAGGGCTGTGGAAACCACATGCCTAGGAACAGCCCACTGAGTACTCAGGCACCACAGCAAGCCCTTTTTCCACAGTAAAGGGAGAAATCCCAGCTTGTTATAAAACATCAGCTATTTTAAGCACCTGCTGAAGCATCCAGCAGCACACTAAAACATTTCCCTGTGCAGGGAGACAGGTGAAGTCACCACACATTTCCACACAGTGGATTAATGAACTAAACAAGAGGAGTTGACAAACACAAACTGTCAGGGAGACTCTGAATAAAGTAACTCAACGCCCTTCCCAAGTCCAGGAATTCATTAATTCCTTGAGTAGACTGAGTCTAACAGAAGCATGAGCGATGCTGACGTTCCAGGAGCATAAATAGCACAGGAGATGTCAAGGGGATGCGAACAACAGGCTCTACCCATCTGCATCAGTCTGCAGGACCTGCTTTGAAGCATGAGGTTCATCTTAGGCTGATGGAGCGTGGGCTGAGCGTGGAGAGTCTGAAGTCAGCCTGTCACCTTTCTCAACACCTTCCTTCTATACTGCTCTTTAAAAAAAAATGATCAGGCCTAAACGCAGGAGTTACTGGGACAAGCCAGAAAACCAATCCTAAGCCAGAAACTCCGCACAGTCTGTAACAATATTCCACACTAGTGGCTGTAAAAGGGTTTTCTTCAGTCACAGAAGAACCTGTCCATGGAGCAAGTACAAACCTCCCCAGGATCAGCAATGTGTGGCAAATAAATCAAACAGCAGCAAGGCAAGAACAAGTCTCCACCTAGTTATCTGGGTTGGTTTCAAGCCTCCAGCTTCAAGGCTCCAAACCTAAACGCAGAGCACTCCACGGCTGTTACACCAAGAACCTGTAGCTGGGGGGCTGCAGCTACATTTAACCTGCCAAGTCACCTAATTTGCCTGCAGCTCAGTCCTTTTTGTGCTTCTTTTTGACCATGCCTCAGACATGTGCAGGAACAGACCATGATTTGCTTTCCAGCTTGTGTTAGTCCTCTGCTCCTGCTGGGAGGGGCACAACGTACTTGACCCTTATGCTTCTGCAGGAGGTTATACATCTACTGGCAAGAAGGCTAGGCACCAGTGGTCTCTAAATTGAGTCATTTGAAGCTACAAGATTGTCCTTTCCCATTTTCATCCGTTGATAACAAAAAAGAAGAAATGGATGTCCTAGCTGCTTTAATGTGCAAGCTCCCGTGGCAACTTGCCACAGCTATTGCTAATGTGCTTCTCCGCATTCAGGGACTCCAAATCGTTAAACACTTCTGCAAGTGGATTTTATGACCACGAGTTCATGGGTTTCAAGACCTGGTCTCTCAACTGTTCTTGGCACCCATAGTCCCTCCTCGCCTTACTTCTGCCTGGGATTAATGTGATGTATGCAAACAAAGAAGTTCTCAGGTTGCTTTGACTGACATAAGACCTATTTATCTGTCTCAAGAGCATGTTACTACCCAAGCTCAGAAGAAGCTGCCTCTTGGATGGGATTTTTGCATGGGAATGAGCAGCAGGTGCAAAATAATAATAATAATAAAACAAGGAAATCAAATGGCAATGAAGTAGCCAAGCATAATATTCAGGACAAGACCACCTTTTATAACATTTGCAGCATTACAAGGGACTTTGTAGGCAATAAGATTTCTAGACCTACCTAGGAGTTCTATACTTACAATAACCCCTGGGTAATAACCTCCAACAGTCACATTTTGGGTTCTTGTTGTAGCAGCTAGGCCCACCGTTAGAATTAATACTGACACAATGAGGAGAGTCACAGTTACGTAGAGGGAATTTCTTTTTCTTCTATTGAACGACCCTAAAAACACACATACACAACAGAATTTGCTGATTCCATCTGGGGACAGTCACGGTATTGCAAATTTCTCCTCCCACCGCTAGCCACCACCACATTGTGGTGAATTTTCTCTCTTCTAACTTGAGAATATTTTTGGGTTTGGCTGTCACTTTTCACCTTCACTAACATCACATTATCAAGCATTACTAGGGCACCTGAATTCATATTCACTTATCATTGCTGTGACGTAGATGAAGAAAGCCTAAGGAACTGCAGCCTTGCAGAGATCATTTGGATACATCAGAGCCTCCCAACCCCTCTGGCCTGGGGCAATTAAGCTAACAGGAAATGTTACCGTTAGACATCTATATATTTTCTGATCTGTCTGCTTGCATCAAGCTAAATAACCACACGTTTTGAGCAGGGGAAATCTTGACTGCAATCATATCATAAGGCATCCACAATTTCCCATGTAAATGGGATGTGTTACCATCACTGGTAACAGCCACTTCTCCTCCTGTAGTATCATCCTCTACTTTCAGCAAGGACTAGGTATTTTTAGATGCCTGAATAATGAATTTCTGGATTAGTAAAACTCATCTACAGCTGCCTGATTATGTTTCTTTTATATATATATATATATATTTATAGATCTCCCAAATGAACATAAATATAAAATAGTGATTCCATCAGCCAAGAGGGAAGCTGGCTGCAGCATTACGCTCAGTAACATCTTCAGGCGTGTTTGTTCAGTGTGTGCCCTGTCATCTTTACATCACTGTGGAACAATCCTTTTGATTATACTTCCTACACTATGTAGACACATCCCAGCCCCCGTGTGAGCAGTTGGTAGGATAAGGGACTCTAATGGTCCCCTGCCATGCTCCCTGTGAGCTGCTGGGGCAACCTGGACTCCCATCCCTGCAGCCTGGGGCTCTCCAACCCACCCCAGGAGCAGACAAAGATATTTCCCACCCCAGAGGTTCCCAAGTGATGTTTATGCTACCAGCACTTCTCAGAGTGCTTCAGAAGGGACATGTCCTAAGAGCAAGGAGTTGCTTCCACCATCACCGAACTTATTCCCTATAACCAACCAATTTGGGAACCCCGATCTGAAGGCTTCAGGGGCTCCCTGACAGCCTGTATGTGGTGATATAAAACACCCACAGACAGGCCGGGAGTAAAGACTTGGCCACACCAAGCACAACCTCCTTGTCCAAATTCTCCAGAGAGGAGCACACCAGTCCTTGCTGGGCAGCTTTCTCTCTTGGGAGATGTATGCCCCAGGTGCCCACAGGTCCTTCTTTAGGGTCTGTGTGCATTTGCAGCACAGCTTGAGAGATCTTTACCCCCACAGCTATACCTATGCAGTTGTACGGACACACACTAGTACAAACCATCTCCCTTCTTCCACAGGGACAGCTCTCCCCAGGGAAAAGTGCAGCAGTTCCCACTGCTCCTCCACACCCACCCTGACTGGACCCACCAGCTGTGCCTGCTGGAGGAGCACCCCCTCTCCATGCTCCGGGCTGGCAGGGCTGCCATGGGCACGGGGCTGGATCACAGAATCACAGAATTTTCATGGTTGGAAGGGACCTCTGAGATCATTGAGTCCAACCATACACGCACCCAAAAAAACCCAACCAAAAAACGAAACAAAAAAACACACCATGAAAAACTGAACCCCACAAAACAAATCATCCAACCCAACAATCTCGGGCACTAGAGAATGTCCTGAAGTGCCACATCTACACATTTCTTAAATACCTCCATGGATAGTGACTCCAGCACCTCCCTGGGCAGGCTGTTCCAGTGCCTGACCACCCTCTCAGTCAAGTTATTCTTCCTTATATCTAATCTAAACCTCCCCTGCCCCAACTTCAGACCATCTCCTCTGGTCCTGTCATTATTCACTTGGGAGAAGAGGCCAGCACCCACCTCTCTACAACCTCCTTCAGGCAGCTGTAGAGGGCAATGATGTCTCCCCTCAGCCTCCTCTTCTCCAAACTAAACATGCTTGGTTCCCTCAGCCTCTCTTCACATGACTTGTTCTCCAGACCCCTCACCAGCTTGGTGGCTCTCCTCTGGACATGCTCCAACACTTCAACATCCTTCTTGCAGCCCAGAGTTGAACACAGCACTCGAGGTGAGGCCTCACCAGTGCTGAGTACAGAGGCACCATCACTTCCCTACTCCTGCTGGTCACGCTGTTCCTGATACAAGTCAGGATGCTGTTGGCCTTCTTGGCCACCTAGGCACACTGCTGGCTCATGTTATGCTGACTGTCCACCAACACCTCCAGGTCCTTTTCTTCTAGGCAGCTCTTCAGCCACTCTTCCCCGAGCCTGTAACGTTGCCTGGGGCTGTTGTGATCAAAACGCAGGACCCAGCACTTGGCCTATTAAATCTCATCCCATTGGCCTTGGCCCATTGATCCAACCTGTCCAGGTCCCTCTGTAGAGTTTTCCTACCCATTTCATTTCACCAACACCAACCAGATGACCTTGAAATCACAGACGAGTCCTAAACCTGAAGCTAAAAAGCCTAGCACAAGGAGAGAAAAGACAAGAGAGGTTTCCTTTTGGACTGACCAGTGTCTCTGGAAGGAAAGCTCCCCACCCAAAAACCTTCTGCTCATGTCCTGGAGCACAGTTGTGACCACAGTGCTGGGACATCACTGGGTCTAAGAGCAAGGAGCCTAACAACTAGTTAGCCTTCAGCTGGAATGAATAGCTAGAAAGTTACCAATTTCAAAGAAATTAAATAACTGCTAGAGAACTCTAAGATCCAGGATGGATCTTTAACCAGTGATCCTTAGTTCTTCAGGCTCTTTTTTTGCAGGATGGAGTTAAAGGTGCCCAACTGTTCGCTGCAGGTTGCATTTGGGGTTAATCTTTTTATTCTCCCACATTTGCCAATAAGATAATAATATAAAATATAGACTTCTAAAATGTTAAAAATTCATCAAGATATAAGACCATTCTCTATGTATTGCCTCCCAAACCCTATAGCACATGCTGTACGCCAGTTCCAATCTGATCGCTTAAATGCAGATATAAATGTCTGAAAGTTCCAAAGTACTGGGACCAAAGGTTCAGCTGAACAAAACTTTAGGAACTGGAGAAAAAATTGCTACCTCTTAGACAGATTATCTCTGAAAGGAGAGAAAGAATTAATGTGTTTTGCTAACACACATGGTAGATGATTACCAAACTTCTGATTTCCACTAGAGTTTGGCTGGCAAATGAGCTGCAGATAAGTAAAACCAGCCATATGTTCCTCGCACAGCTCAGACGCTTTACGGTTAGGCAGTGTGGGTGTGCAGATGTTTGTGTGCCACGCAAAACCACCCTGCAGAGCACAATTGAGGGTTCAAGAGCATGGCCTTTACACACATAAAGCGGAATTCCTGTATTTCCATCAGAGATGCTTCAAAAAAGTTACAGTGGAAAAAAACGGCAAACTCTGAGTATTTTGTAATAGTATTTCTGCAGGAAAATGCTCTAAAAGAAGCAGTCTGAAATGCTGCTCATGGATTCTGAGCTTGTTTCAGAACCACTGTATTTTCCACTCTTACGGTCCCACATTGTTTGCCAGCTCTCAACTGGCACACATTGATATGCAATACAGAAGGGAAATAAAAGGTTTTCAACTGGAAAATTTCTGGAAGGTTTTCAATATTCCTTATACGATTTAAAAAAACCCACTAAACCCCCAAAAAACCCACTCAAAAAACAAACCACCACCACAAAAAAAATTGCTCAAAATGCTTTTATTCCAATTCCTGACAAGACCAACAAACCAACCGCAATCCTTCAACTTGATAGTGGAGAGAGATGTGATATTGGAGAGAGAATGTGATTACCTCCACTTCGGCTCTGTAGTGGGACACTAATTCCATTTCTTCTTCCTCTGAAAACATGTTTTGTTACATGTATACAGAGAAAGTGGTTTTGTACTTCTGTGAGGATGCATGCAGCTGCTTCAGCATACATGGATTCAGACTCAGTATCTTTGCTGCTGGTTGCTGAGGGGCTGCACTGACAAAATCCTCTCCCAACATTAATTTTTGCTGAAAGTATTCCCCATTAAATCATTTTCCTCTTTGCTACTGGGTTTGGTGTAGCTCTACACACAGAAGTGGAGCTAGGACAGCTCTGCTATCTCTGCCTTTAAAAGACAGTAATAACCATTTTTCTGTGATTTACCCAAATTAGATACCTCAAAACTCGCAGTGCTTACCTCAAGGCGAGTACGCAAGTTGGTTTGAAACGTTGTGCTTAACTCTGTGACAAAGATGTAAAAAAATTAACGCTGTCTATATTTTGGCTACTCCTTTTCCTAAAATGGCACTCAGAATGTGGACAGGCTTCAGAAAGATCATTTTTTATTTTAAGTCTCCAAAACATCCTCTTACTATAGTTGTCCTATACAGGCCTACTCTAAAAATGAGGTCATAGCAGGTTTTTCCAGATTACTTCAAAAGTTTGCAATAATGTCTATCTTTGTACCGCCCCTGATTTACTTAAGGTTTTGTTGTTTTTTTTTTTCCGATTATCAGAAGAAAACAGACAAGATGCCACAGAAACATCACGAACTTCTCCATCTCGTTCTTTGAGGGGGGGGAAGCCACAAGCAAAGGATAAGCACAAAGCAGTCCGAGGAGGCCAGCATTAACTTTTACCCGAGGAGAACCGGGGGCAAACGGCAAACCGAGCCGTTCTCCTTCCCAGCCCTTCTCTTTTGCTCTGCTTCCCCCCCAAAAATGCGCCAGCGTGACCCAAACCTCACTCTAACGGCGGGGGTCTGCAGGCAGGAGGTCTGGGGGCCTCATATCCTATTGGAATGAGTGGGGGAATTGCAATTAGTACCCTGCGTGGAGCGGTGCGAGGGATTCTCTGACCTAATTTCGGGAGGTGCGGGAGCGCTGCTCTCCGTCCCC
>VXBW01005077.1:809659-839065 GCA_013400375.1 Thinocorus orbignyianus | reverse complement strand
CGGCGGTGGGGCTTGCGGGTCCCAGCGGGATGGGAGCTGGGCGGTGGGGCCGTTTCCTTCCCAAATTACCGCACACCCCCTGCAGGCGTGCAGGGGTTTGGGTTCACACACGGGGTTGGAAAGCGGTGGAGCGGTTGTGAACCGCACGAGTTTGATTGGCGTGTTTTGGGTTTTTTTGTTTGTTTGTTGTTTTTTTTTTGTTTGTTTGTTGTTTTTCGGGGGGAGGTGTATTGCTCCCGCACCGTCTCCGGGAGGTTCTCGGCACCGCACCCCTCCGCACCTCCCTGGCGCTGGGTCTCCCCCAGCCCCTTTGCACCCCAGCAGCTTCCAGGCCATTCTGTCCTTCACTGAACAGTTCCCTGGGACCTCTCTGTCCCCCCCATCCTCCCCTTCTCTCTCCTCCCCAGCAGTGCTGAGCCCCAGAGCAGTGTTGGTGGCACTTTCAGGCAGCCACCCTGCCATGGCCACCGGTCCAGTTTTTTTACTTTTTGGTGCTCTGAGATCTCTGCCGTGGTGGCAATGTCCATCGCTGCCCGTGCCCTGTCCCATGGAGGCAGCACTTCCAGGAGACCCTACAAGCTCCTGATATCTTGGCCAAAGAGTAGGGGCTGGCCCCCAGCCTCTGCTTTCTATATAGTATCTGTCAAATGCGGATAAAAGCGTCTTCCCAGCAGCCTTCATAATTGCTTGTAGATCCCTTTAATGCCCTGGGCTGAAAGGTGCTAAGTGCAAATTGTGTAATTATTTCAAGCCAAAGTATATTTCATCAAGTTAAAAGAAACTAATCCTATCTCTGCTTCAACCCCCCCCCACACTTTTATTGGGTAAGAGCCTAATTACCAGCTTCTCCCAGGAGGAAAGAGAAAGCGTACGCTGACAGTGGTGCAAGAGGCAAGTTACAAATGCCCAGATCAATTAATGGCAAAGAACATAGCACCTCCAGAGAAAACAGCAGTTGTTTACCTCAGATGAACTGGGGGAGCCCTGTCCTCACTGACTGTGCCCCACCAGGCAGTGGGGCTGGCACTGGCTCCCTCCTGTTTAGTCACCCCCAGCTCCGTGCCAGTGATGGAGGGGATGGGTCTCAGCTCCCTCCTCTGCTCTGTGCCGGGGCTGGGCTTTGCGGCAGCACAACCACTGTGACCAGGGGAGCTGCTGGGGCCCTACAACTGCCCGGGCTGAGCTAAATCCCTGTGCCCCATCCCAGCTCCTGAGCTGTGGGCAGGCAACTCTCCAGCTCCAAGGCCCCAGCTGGGCTGGGGAGAGCCAGCTGTGAGCACAGCTGTCTGAGTGCCCTCCTGCCGGCAGGCCTGGTTGTGCCCAGGTACCGGTACGGAGCCAGCCCTGCCTGCACACCCGGTAGCAGCCATGTGGCAGCCGCGGCCAAGTCGGCGCAGACCGGGGCAGCTGCCAGGCCTCTTGCTTTCCCGCTGCGCCCATTTATTAGCACAGCCGGTGAGTGGCTTTCAGCCACATTTAGGAGGAAAAAGGGAGAAACGGTGCTTTGCCTGCTTGGACGGCTGGGTGCAGCCCTGCAGGAGCCCCAGGTGGATGTCCCTGTGCCTCTGGGCAAAGCCCCAGCCAGGGGTAAGGCTTCCCCACCACTGAACAGCGTCTGGCTCTCCCACAAAGGGAAGGGTTGCTGGCCCCATTGGAAACGTGCAGAGGGAATGAGCTGGTGGATGGTGCCAAGCTCCTGCTGGGACAGGCTGTGTAAAACAAGCCCCACTGTTCCTCGAGAGCTGCATGGGGCACAGCCAGGGACAGGCAGCCCTCGCACACTGCCATCGCACCGCTGGAGCTGTTCCCAGCCCTGTTGCAGGAGCAGCAGCGGGCAGGGTTTTGGTGAGGCTGGCCTGATACCAGTGCCCTGTCCCTCTGCTGCCCCCAGCACTCCCACCACACCGGCCCCTCACAGCAGCAGGACTCCAGCATGCACCCCTCTATGACTGTAATTCACCGGTGGGGGAAACCCAAGAATTCCCAGCCCCAGTCTGCAGGGTGTCACGACAAGCTGTCCCTCTGGATTCTGTCTTGGTGGCTGTGGCCAGCTCTCACAGCCATGCTGGGGAAGGCGACACTGCGTGCTCCTAGCTGCGTCCTCAATTCAAAGGGATAAATATAGACCTGCCCCTTGCACTACCCCTTCGTTGCAAAAGAGATGTTGCAAGCGTTAACCATGGCCCTGCTGTGACTGACAAGCACATCTTGATGGACGCACATGGCTATGGAAAGCCCTAGTGATTTGCTAATGTTTATTAACAACTCCACGTTCTCCCCAGGGCAGAGAGCCCAGCTTCCCCATGTAGGGTGCTGGTTGGCCTTGGTGGGGACTTGGGTGTGGAGCAGGATGCTGCGAGGGCGCTGCAAAGGGCACCAGATGCCAGGGGGCTTGCGATGGGATCCTGTTGCATTGATCTCACCCCTCTTAGAAAAGCGAGTTATTTTTTGATCCTCTCCCGAACGCAGAAGTTCTGCAGGGTAGGGAGGGAAAGCAGCGTGGTTCCCCACAGACAGGCAAAGGTCTTGGTGCAGCTGCGCTCGCTCAGCCTTTTTGAGGGGTGCCATGGGGCTTGGGAGCTGTGCCCATGGGTCCCCAAAGGCTGAGGCAACGTGGCCTTGATGGGGCTGGTGGTGCTGGGCTCAGCCCCGGGGTCCTGCACTGCTAATGCTCACAATTCTCCATGTTTCCCACCCAGGGATGGACGGGAATGCCAGCACCGGTAGCACAGAGGGCCACCACAGGAGCCCCCACCAGGAGGCGGTGAGTCTTTTGGGGGCTGCTGGCCACCTTCTGAGAGGCGAGGTGGGGGCTGCTGCAAAGGACCTGCTTTGTGGCTGATAAATATAGCTACTCTGCTTTAGGAAATTCTGCTTCGTCCCTTAGGCAAAACTGGAAGGATTTTGCACTGAGAGGAGTAGGGGCACCAGGGGGCCTGGCTGGTGGTCCTGGGCAGTGAGGAGGGCTAGGATACCTGGGCATGGGCCACCCTCTGCACACTTGGCTTTCAGCAGGATGAACCTGCCTTTGAGAGCTGACCTGGTCTGGCGTGATGATGGGAAAAAGCCCCCAGCCTCCCCCAGGACACCCACAACCAGCAGCACAGCATGATCCCACCAGGGATGAAATCCAGCTTTGCTTTGCCACCCAGTCACCCAGGCTGCCATGGCAGCAACAGCTGGGGGCTGTTCAGTGCCCCAACAGGTCCTGCCGTGATTGTGCTCTCTCCCAGCCCCAGCACGCTCCTACCCTGGCTCCTGCTGCAAAGTCAGAACACCTGGGAGGTGTTGCAATCCAGACCTAACCTAGCTCCCTAGCTCAGGGACCTCCCTTAGGGACTTGGCAGTGGGCTCATCCTGTCCAGCTGCCTCACACAAACCTCCTTGCCTGCAGGGAGAGCCCACCCACCCTCTACCCCCAGCTTTCCTGTGCTGCCGTGGAGCCCCTGCAGTCTCTCCCAGCTGACAGGATGGGACCCTTCACTAAGTGCTGGATACGCAGCAAGGAGCCAGGAGAGCCAGAAAATTTCCCCCCTTGCAAAAGCCTTCTGCAGGGCAGAGCTGTGGGGTCCAGGTGAGAACCCACAGGAGGCTATCCCTATGTCCCTCAACTGTTCAAAGCATCATTAGCAGTTTCTTGGGCAATAGCTGTGCTTGCAGCCCATGTGTTGTGTTCATTGATTCCGAGCTGCAGCGGGTGTGAAATCCAAAGAGCTTTTCCCAAAGCAGCACTGAGCATTGGTGCAGAGTCCTTCTCAGCTGTCCCCTTTACTCTGGCAGTCAGAGAAAAAGTTTCCAGAACAGCTGCTGGTATCTCTTTGATTTAACACAGGGAGCAGGAGGAAGGACTCTTCCTCCTCCTCC
The DNA here is from genome assembly GCA_013400375.1 of Thinocorus orbignyianus. Lineage (NCBI taxonomy): Eukaryota > Metazoa > Chordata > Aves > Ciconiiformes > Thinocoridae > Thinocorus > Thinocorus orbignyianus. Next base: position 835,201 of record VXBW01005077.1, on the reverse strand, counting down.
TCTTCTTCCATTGCTTGCTCCTCTATGGGTGTCCTGGCAGCCGGCAGCCCCTGGACCTCCTCTCCCATATCCCTGCTGGTGACTTGTGTTGTGGCTGCTGCTTCCACACTTGAAAATCCTCTGGTTTCATCAGCCCTGCATCGTACAGGGCTGTGACCATGAAGGAACTGGCTCAGGAAGGTCTCCAGCCCCAGGGTGCGGGACCCAGGCCAAGCATTGCCTTCGCTGTATGGGTCACCACAGGCATTTTGCTGGCAGCAGCGCTCTGAGGCAGGCGTGCTCCCAGAAGACAACCACTGGGGCTTTAACCAGGTCCGACTGGGGCAATCAGTGGGGTGCAGAGAGATTTGTGTTCCTGAGCTCTGGACAAATGATTTTTCGCCATGGAGGCCAACCATAAACTCTCACCGCCTGGGGAGATACTTTTCCCTAGAACTGAGTGTAATTGAAAAATAACAACACAGGGATTTCTCCAAAGACTAAACGCTTGCTCACATGCCAAGAAAAACAAATTGGATGACCTCTAAAATAATCCTGCCTGCTGTCATCTGTGATAACACAGAAAACATGCACCTGAGCTCAGAGGCACTGCAGAAGCGTGGGAACAGCCCTGGCCCTCCCAGCATGCAGGTTTTCTTTGGTCGTGTTCATGCAGGTGGAAAAAGGATGAGTTTCTGTAAACGCCAGACAAGGAGACAGTACCCGGTGTGACAGCAGTGACGTAGATGTCATGGAAAAATGGATGTTGGGATCTAAGCAATCTTAAGTCAGAACAGCCAAAACTGCCTCTCTTTAACTCAAGAGTGATGATGGGAAAATGGAAATTTGAAACATTTCCAGCTATTAAGTGCTTTTGCATTTATTTTTGGCCAATGAGATGTTCAGCTTGCATGTGGGGGTTGTGTTCTGTAACTCTTCCAGGAAAATAAGCATGAAGAGAAGGTCCAGGATCCTGACAGAGGCGAGGATAAGACCAGCACAGAGATGGGGAGCAAAACCTGGGCAGACCTGGCTGCGGAGATGAAGATGTTCCTGTGGAACCCGGAGGAGAGAACATGCCTAGGGAGAACAGCCAAGAGCTGGGGTAGGTCCTTGCTCAAGCTGTGCTTTCAGGGATCGTTGCTTTTGCTGCTTCACAACAGATGCACTTGCCTGTGAATGTCCTTCATAGCTTGAACTGACCACCCCCCTCCCACATTTTCAGGGTAGATGTTTCTAAGCAGCAGAATAAAGAACTAGTGAGGGGAACAAGCAGAAAACCTTGGGAAAGTTACTCTTGGGTTTGGATGTGAATGTTTACTGAGAACATAAAAGCAAGGGATTTTGAGCTGCCCAGACTGTGTACTGGGAAGAAATTAAGAGCCTGACCAAGCGTGGAGGCTGCAGGTCAGTCTGCTGCAGCCACGCACCCCTGCCGCCACTAGTGACCGAACTCCTGCCTGAATAAGTGAGGAGCCCATGGGGAGGTGGATTTGGGGTCATCGGTGTTGGTGGGAGAATAGTGCCTGAGTCACGGGGCAGGTGTTTTGGGGAGGTTGCACACCATGGGGCTGAGCAGCCCTCCTTGTCTGCATGTGCCTTAGCTCTGGAGCAGGTCACTGTCACCCTGCAGCTTCCTGGTGCCCACCACAGAGCCTGCAGGTGCTGTTTGGGCTGGTGGGCTGGGATGTGCTAGTGAGAGTGCCATGTCTACTTTTATCCATGTCCATGTGGCCTTCAAAAATTATCACCAAGCATGGAGGTACCCTGAGTGGTTAGGAGAAGCCCACGGGTGCAGGGCTTAGTCCAAGGTGCCACAACACACATGATACTGTCCACCTTTGCAGCTTTGATCTCCCGACAGCGTAGATCCCCCACAGAAGGGTGAAAATACTCAGCCTCAGCCCATCTTCATGTCCACATCCACATGAGTATGAAGCTTTGAATTGTCGAGGGCTGCTGCTCAGCATTTGCAGCCCTTGGCAGCTGGCTTTGGCAACACGCTTGCAAGCTCTGCAGCCTGCCATTGCCTCCACTAAGTACTTTGGGTCTTCTGCAAAGCCTGTGGGGACAGCCAGGAGAAACAAAGGAAACTGCCTACAAGGACCGGAGGAGCCTGAAAACCCACTAGCACAAGTTTGGGGCAGACCTTGAAATCCATGTTTGCTCTCCCATGCCTTTTCCTGGCTGTGGAGGCAGCCTGGTTTTGTTGCTCCTTTGCTGGATGTGTAGGAGCAGTATGGGGGTGACAGTCTTTAGGGATGTGTGTTTGGGTTTCTGGGGGCTCTGCCAGGTGCTGAGAAAATCACTGTGAGAAGACTTGCTCAGGCTGGTGTGGATGTGGCCCTGGCCATAAGTTATTTATGTACAACCTCTGGGAGGGTTCAATGTCCTTCTGTGCCCTGGGAGCATCATGGTGTCCTATATGGCCTCCCTGCCCTATGGACACACTCATCCCCAGCTGCACACACGTGTGTGCTCACATACCTGTAAAGAAGAGAGAGGCACGGAAGCTACTGTGAAAATGGAATTTTCTTTTAAAATGAGAGTATCTGGAGGTGAATGGAGCTGAACTTTCCTGCTCTCATCTCACAGGTGAAGAGGAGGAAATTTTCTCAGCCTGGAGCTGCTCCCCTGCACTGGCCCTGAAGGTGTTCCTCAGGCATGGGGTCTTCTCAGGGGACTTGGGCAGCCAAAGTAGAGGGAGCTGCTGGCCATAGGGTCAGCACTGGAGGCCCCAGCCCCTGGGAAAGGCTGCACCCCCAGCTCTGCCAGTGATAAAACTTCCCACTGCATTGCAGGACACGTAAGAATGGGAACGGTAGCAGCACCGTGTCCCAAAAAGTGTTGGCTTTGCACCCCAGCAGCAGCTCCAGCCCTGCCAACCTGGTGCAAAGGCACCAATGCCAGCATCACTGTGGCAGGGCTGGACATTTTCCCTGCTGTGCCACCAGCAGAGGTGATTGTCCTGTCTGCCCCAGCTTGTCCCACAGCAGGACAAGGCCCTGCAGTGGTTCCCAGCTCCATGTCCCCAGCAGAAGCACGGCAGGAGTGCACATCTGTGTTCCCAGGGCTCCCTCCAAGCTGCCGGCATGTTTCTCCTGGGAAATGTTTGCGTTAGGGCTTCACTCTGCCTTCTGAGCCACCGGGTTTTATTCATAGGCCGTGGCCTCTTGAGACATCCTCAGCCATCGGCTGGTCCAGAGGAAAAACAAACCCATTCCCTGGACGTCAGGGCTATGGAACAGCCAATGGTGCCACAGCCCCCGAGTGATGCCGCTTGCTTCGTTCGCAGCACTGGGGTCCCTGCTTCCCAGTGACAGGATCTGGGGCAGGGGCATCAGCCCCCAGACGTGCTGAAGCCACCGGGTACCCTGTCCTGAGCGGGCAGGAAGGGCAAGACCCGAGTTTGGGGTCTGTCTGTCGGAGAGAGCTGAGGCAGGTGGACACATAGTCCCAGCTCTGGGAAGGACCACACAGCAAAGGGGGCGCAGGGCCAAACTGCAGCTGCCCCAGCCCCAGAGCTGGGCAAGAAGCGTGTCTGGTCAAGATACACCTAAAAAATGCCAGGATCTGTGTGTGGAGGACTGAGAGCTCCCACCTCCATGATGGACTTAGAGCTGCAGAGGACACCGTGCTGAGCCTGGCTGTGTGTCCCTGCAGGGGACAGCCCGTGGGACGTGCTCTGGTTGCATGAAGAGCAACATGCCCTCTCTCTTTTTGCAGGCTTGATCTTACTGTTCTACTTCATCTTCTACGCGTGCCTGGCAGGAATGTTTGCCTTTTGCATGTATGTGATGCTGCTCACTCTGAGCCCCTACACGCCCACCTACCGGGACCGCGTATCTCCACCAGGTATGTAACTCAGCCAGCCTGGTCCCGGGCACCTCAGCTGGCACTTGCCCAGCCAAGGGCCACCAAAATGGTGTGGCAGGGACCTGGGGTAAAGCCCTGCTGGAGATGTACACTCCTATGGCCATCCAGCCCTCCAGAACACAGGGTGTTACCACTAACCTGAGGGCACTGACGGTGCTGCAGGTTCTCTGTGGGGGACCAAGGGTGTTATACAGCCCCACATGAAGCATTCATTCTAATTATACTGATTTTTATTCTAATTATGCTAATTATTAGGCTAACTATTCTCATGGCAAACAGGCAAGATTAGGCATTTCAAGGTGATGCCCAATCATTTCAGCTGCTGCCCCTTTATACTTCATATCTTCAAAATGACATGCAGATCAAGAGTAGCTTTTATGCATTATTATTTGGGGGAGTCCTGGCAAGATAATGCTCAAAAACCCCGTTCCCTGAGCAGCATTTTCCATGTGTTTTCATGTCTGTGGGGAACACGAGAGGCCCCCTTGCCCTGCTGCCTTCCAGGAGCTGGCCGTGTGGCTGGGGGCACGGGTGACCCCTCAGCCTCCATGTGCAGCCCCAAGCCTGTCACTGTCCTGCAGCGTTGCTGAGACTCTCCAGATCTCTCACGTTTCCTGGGATATTTTGATGCATGTGGTGTTCTCTGGGAGTGAAATGGTGAGGCATCAGGGGGTTGAGGAGAGTTTATTTGTGTGCTGGTGCTGCTACTCTCGTGCCTGTTCCCAGCCCCAAGCCCAGCTGCAGTGCAACCTGCACCAGCCAAGCCTGTGGCCAGTCCACCTACTTGTTAGTTTGCTCTAACAGGAGCTGCTTCCTTCTTCAGGAGTAATGATCAGACCATACTTGAATGGGTTTACCATTGCCTTCAATGTCTCCCAGCCCAACACGTGGCAACCCTACGTGGACAGCATGCACCACTTCCTAGCAGGTAAGCTCTTGGGCACCCTAGGAATCATACTGGCGAGTTGTTTGCATCCATGTTCACAGCACAGGGGTCCCTTCCTGTGCTGCAGATCAGCTCTTGGCATCTCATGAGCTTCCATCTAGAAAGGGAGGTTAATAAGCTGTTCAGGGGAGCTCCTGTGGGAGGGAGCCTTGCCTTTCCTGGTGGGACTTTCTAATTCCCTTGACATGCGGATGTACTCTGATAGCGTGGGTCTGTGTAGGTCTTGAGAAACATTAACTACTCTCTTGGTCCCCACCAGCTTATGATGACAAAGTTCAAGAGGAGAAGAATATTGAGTGCGTCTCAGGACAGTACTTCATCCAAGGGGGCAATGAAAGTGAGGAGAAGAAGGCCTGCCAGTTCAAGCGCTCACTGCTGCAGAACTGCTCTGGTATTGAGGACCCAACATTTGGCTACTCCAAAGGCCAGCCCTGCATCCTGCTGAAGATGAACCGGGTACAGACAAATCCCATTGTCTTAATTCCTTCTTTCAGTGCATCCCAGTGTAACAGAGTAAAGACCATGTAGGGACTGAAACCCTTTTATTTCTCAGGCCCATGGAAAAATGGAACTGGAATCCCCAAACCTGTTGGCTCATACCTGCTAGAAAACTTAAAAAAAAGAAACACAAACCCCCCTTGCTCAATTTAATTTGCTGAGGCCTGAGTGCTTAGAGGGTCTTGTGCCAGGTGCCCATGTGGGAGGAATTGAGTTTTTGGGCTACACCCCTGATCCCACTCTCTTTATAATGGGAATTTTCATAGAATCAAGGTTATTCGAAATCTTCAAATAGCCTGATGGCTCAGCACTGGAAAAATAAAGGTGGGAGGTGTGTGAGCTGTGTGGGGAGGCGGCTGTATTGCTCCAGGGAGCCTGGGCTCTGGATGCTCTGCTCTCCCTCCATTCTGAGGCACGGGTCCTGCACCTGGGCATGGGTGAGCTGCACTGCTCGGGGTGGCAGACACTGCTTCCAGGGACATGTAACTCCTGTCCTCAGCAATGTGACTGGCACATAGAAGAGCTTAAGCCCTGGAGAAAAGCTTAAGCCCTGGAGAAGGGAGTCAGCACTGCATTTCATACAAGCATGGATGTCTCTTGTTTTTGCAGATCATAGGCTATCGCCCAGGAGCTGGAGTCCCTGTGAGCGTGGACTGCAAAGTGCAGGTACTGCTTTTGTTTGTGCTCAGCAGCACGGTGTGTAGAAGGCCAAATGTCTCCCTCTGATGGACCCCAACAACATCTGTCCTCATTTCAGCCCCAAACACTCATAGCGCTGGCGATGCCTCTGGGTGCAAGAGGGGATTGATCTGCTGAGAACAACAGAGGCCACCAGTCTCCTTCTTCCCACCCTGTTCCTCACCCTCTGAATGCTGCCGGCTCTTGCCAACCACAGTGGCAGTGCTTGGCTCAGCCCGAGGGCAGGCTGGGTGCTGGGATGCCAGCGAGAGCCTGGAGCTGGGGCTGCTCACATCCATCCCCACCCACTCCACAGGACCCTTGGTCCTGGGACGCATTGCAAGCCAACTGCAATAGGGTGAAGGAAGGGCTCCAACTGCCTGAGAAGCAGCTGGACCATACTCTTAGAGAGCAATAAAGCAGTAGGCAAGTGCAGAGAGGGATCAACAGGCAGCAAATTCTGTAACCTTTGCCTGTGCCTTGATAGCCCAGTTATGCTCTGCCTCACTGCAGCAGCAGCTGGATGTCCAGCTGCTTCATCCAGCGTGCAGGGGCAGCTGAACCCTGACGTGGATTTGCAAGAGACATTGGTCATAAAGTTCCTTCACCCTGCTCTGAAGGGAGCTGTATTTTGTGTCCCACATGCTATCTGTGTACCTTTTTTTTTTCAATCACAGAAAGGCAATGAGAGCGATCTCAGGTCGGTGGACTTCTACCCTGGAAATGGGACTTTTGATCTCATGTATTACCCCTACTACGGCAAGCTGACTCACGTGAGTAAGAACTCTGGCATCTTTGTTAAATCTCCTCTGGAAGGAGAGGGCAGGACTTGCTGCACAGGGTACAGATGTGCTTTCTGGCTATTTCGGGCAGCTGCAGGCAGGAGGGAGGCCACGGGCACTGGGATTACAGTGCTCTATTTCTGTCTCTGACAAACTGTGGAAATCCTTGGGGACTCCAGTTGCCCCTTGCCAGTAACGGGACTGATTACATTTATCATCTGGAGACTAAGACTGGCTTTGCTAACTTCCAGAGAAGGTCTCAACACCAGCATTTTCCCAGGGCGTTAGGGAAGTCAGGGGTTAGGTGATACAAGAGGAAAAGGAGGGGGTTCTATCAAAGCTATGGCAAACCCACTTCAGGCTGGGTGGCTCAAAACAGAGCAGTCCAACATCGGTGGCTCTTTCTGAATGTGCTGGCCAGCACAGCTTTGGTCCGTGCTGGGCTGCAGCACGCAAGGAGGTAACACACCTTCACACCAAAACCCAAAGGGAAGATGAGGCAGGCACAAGACTCCTATTGTCACACTGCGGCTGGCTGAGGATGAGTAACAGCCCCAGACGCCAGGTCTGCATGTCCTTTGAGCACAGAGATCTGAGGAACACCACGGATTTCTTATTACAAGCCATAGGTTGGTTTTTAGAATAGCAGAAAATATTTGAGAGTCCCATTATCTGATGTTACTTGTTTTGACTAATCAACCCTAGGAGGCACAGCGCAGTGCAAAAACCCACCGTGACCCTGTCCCCAAGGCACCAGCACAGAAAAGCTCAGCTTCAGCATCCCGAGGGACTGGGATGGACATCAGGCAAACACACTCAGATGCCTGGGAACTGCGAAACATTACCGGTGGTTCTAACTAGAACCATTACTAATTATTTTTACCAAATACAAAAACACTGCCTGCTTTTCTGCTCTCTTTTAAATTTACACATAAATCTCCCTTCGTTTTAGGTCAACTATACATCCCCACTGGTGGCTATGCACTTCACAGATGTGAAGAGGAGTAATTTGGTCCATATTCAGTGCAGCCTGAACGGGAAAGGTATTATCAACAACCTTAACAGTGATCGCTTCCTGGGCCAAATCATCTTCACCCTCAACATTGGAAAGTAGCCACTGCAAACACTGGGCACTTAGAATAACTCAATCAGAGGCTCTATCCTTTTTAAAGCCAGCATTTTTTCTGCTAAGAAAAACAGGTACACGGAGATCGTTGTTAATTTATTTTCTTTTTGTTCATAGTTAGGAAACAAATGAGATGAAATTGAGCATGGAACCACATTTTTCATCAGCTGATGTAAATCATTATTAGTAAAAATTAAAAGTTATCTCCTAGGCAGAGAACCTGCAAAAGCATTTCAGTTTCAATTAAAAAACCTCTGGTATCTGAACACTGTTTTCATAAAGTCTTTTATGAGTAACCCCTGTGGAATGCATTTTTCCTGGCTTTAATCTTTACCATAGTTTTATGTGCATTTCTCAGGCAAAAGCTAACAAGAGGGTAGTTTATTAGCACTATTTTTGTTAAAATAATAAACAGCAAAAAACTGGATTATGCCTGCTATGACACGGTTAAAAAGTGGAAATGGCAGCTCTCAAAGTGCCTCCTAGGATCTTTGGCACCAGAAGCATCTTGACTGCAGGGGTTTGACTTGTGCAGCACATCCAAGGTGTTGGAGCAAAGGCCACACAGAAAATCATTTACCCTTGAACCTTTCCAACCATTCCCTTCTGACATGGGAACATTAACATATTTTCCCCTCCTCCTCTTCACTCCAATACTTCTCTCTGCCCCAGCAATCCCCAGCAAGTCTATCAGGCTGGGATGAGCAAAAGGAGCTCTTCTCTCCCTCTCACAGCTTGCAAGTTGACGGCTCCTCCTTCCCCTGTTCAGGCACAGAAATGCCAGTCAAAAGTGTTAGATTCCCCCCCCAGACCCCAAATTTCTTCCTTGTTCCAGAGAGGTCTCAGCTATCACACTGCAGAAAGCCACAGGGAAAGGTTTAGTTGTTCCACTGTTGAGAGGTCATGGCAGGTATTAGTGAAGTCCCAGGTTTATGGTCCTCCAAGACCCATGAAGCACACTCGCCCTGCTTGGAGCAGAGTGCTGCAACCTCTGCTGTGTGGGCAGCCCGACCCTGCCAGGAAACAGCCTCGGTATCTGACAGAGGTGAAACACACTCTGCGTGTTACGAGCTCCGAGAACACGGCAGGAGAGGACACCTTAGGATAATGTACCAGTTGGAAAGCACACTTACTAAAATTACTGACTGAACAAGAGCATTATGGTATGTTTGCCCCACATCCTAGTCCAGGTATTTAATCTGCCACCGTTTCCTGATCTATATAAGTCTCTAAGAAGTCATTTTTTTGTATTAAAAATAAAGTGACTACAGTAAAATTAACTCTATGGAACCATTCTTAAAACCCAGTGTAAAATATAAGTTTGTGACTTTACCTGCCCTGTGCTGGCCAGCTGGGACTGAATTTCAAACCACCACGTAATGTGATCCTAGAATTTTGATTAACTTTCTGGGGCCAAAGCATGTAGAAGCCCAGTACACGATATGCTAAGTAGGACAACCAGTCATCTGGCAAAAATTATTTATTAAGAACTGTTAAAAACCTGAACCAGAGGTGGTTTAGGAACTAATTTTGTGTTTATTGATGACTACAGGCTGTTCAGAAGGGAGAGATGAGGAAGGAGCATTAGAGGTAGGACCTTGTACCTGGGTCAGGGCAACCCCTGGTATCAATAGAGGCTGGGGGGCTGAGAGCAGTCCTGCTGAGAAGGACTCAGGGGTACTGGTGGATGAAAAGCTGGACGTGAGATGATAACATGCACTTGTAGCCCAGAAGGCCAAGTGGGCTGCATCAAAAGTGTGACCAGCAGGTCGAGGGAGATGATTCTAGCCCTCTGCTCTGCTCTAGTGAGACACTACCTGGAGGTACTGCGTCCAATTCTGGAGTCCTCAGCACAGGAAGGACATAGTCTTGTCGGAGCAGGTCCAGAGGAGACCCATAAAAATGATGAGAGGGCTAAAGTGCCTCTCCTGTGAGGACAGACTGAGAGAGTTTGGATTGTTCAACCTGGAGAAGGCTCAGGGAAAACATTATAGCCCCTTCCAGTGCTTAAAGGGGGCCTACAGGACAGCAATAGGACAAAACTTTATTTATACTTATTCCCTACCTGCCTATTGGAAGGATTAATGAAGCAGCTGATCCGTTCACAGAAGCTGGATCCATGCTTTGATCCAACCAACAAAGAAAGATCGATGTGAACAGTTTAGAAGCTGAAGTTTCTGTTTTTCCACCGACATCCAGATCCAAGCATGTTGACAATCCCACTGAGAAAGCTCTCAGAAATGGTGTGTGTCTACTTACACTAAACCAAAGCTTTATAAACACCTTAGTTAACTTTATTTTCCATATACACATTCTGCTTTCAGCATATTTGTACAGTCATTCCAAGATTTTGAGAATTGTATATGCCGCTCTTCATATTACATCAACCTTAAAGTGCTGGCTCAATTCTCAATTTTTGACTTCTATTGAAGCCCAAAATAATACTTTATATATACATATAAAATATATATATGTGCATCTAGGAAATTGCCACATTTAATAAAATAACCTAGTGAAAGTGATGCAAAATTCTTTGATCTGCAATCTGAGCATGAAACCATAGATGGAATCCATCTGCTGGCAGCAGAGAAGCAACACACTGACAAGCAGGTGCTACTCTGAAACTGCCAGTCTCAAAATAATTCACCATGTACCACTCTGGCAGGGAAATCAAGCATTGCTAGAGCAAAGGTACAACACAAAAGACCAAGACAACCAAAACCAGAACACACAGTCCAACTCAGCAGCATTAAATTACACTCCTAAAAAAAACCCCAATCTGATTCAAGAGTCCATTTGTGGTTCAAAAATCAGTTTTGCCAGATTCAGGGAAAGCTTTTCTTTTGTCGCAGTGAGGACAAGAATGATTGAACACACAGGTATTTTTCAAACATCAAAACTAGCTCTTTAGAAATCTCCTTTCCCTGAATACATAGTTATTGTGAGTTAAATACCAGTGTTGGCTGTCTCTTTTGTGCACGTGAATTACTAAAGGTGTTTTCCCTCCAACATAGATACAGGCTCAATGCACAAAGAGATTAAAGCAGCTTTAGTAAACACTTGCTGCAGAGGACAGAAACTTTGTGTGCTGTTAGTAGCTCTCTACAGACCTGGCAGCTCCTGAGCTGCCCCACAGTTGGAAATACGGGTTCACTAGCAGCAAAAAGCTTTGACCAAGACGGACCAAAGAGGCTGAAAGAGCAAGAGGCTTCTTTCATCCTATCAACATGAACCCGGTGGGAATGAAGCAGAGCACAACCACAAACGAGTAGCTTCTATTTTGGTAGAGTTTAGATATGGAACATAGAATTGCAAAATGTACAACATTAATAACAAAGCAAGTATCTTCAAACAAGTCAGATGCTCTTATTCCTTTCAAAGTCACCTTCTTCACTAGATACATCTATTAGCTTCTGCTTTATGATCACCTTTCCTCACACTAGAAATTTCATGCTCTTACACTATTCAACTGTTTTTTGAGAGAGCAATAATTAGGAGGTTAAAAGCAGATTCATCCTATCAAAATAGACTGTTTGTTACAGCTTCACCTGCATACCTAGACTACAGCTTTTCAGTGATCTCCTGTTAACCCAACAGAGCTGCCCAAAGGGCCCGCAGGAACAATCTGCATTCTTAGAGAGCTCTCAAAACACTCCTGAGCCTCACATGGAGCAGCGCTGAAAGGCTGCACAGTTTCTTTTATGTGCACAGAATCAAAGCTGAGACAAACTGCAGCCAGTGAAATTCCATCCTCCCACTCTCATTTCACAATTGAGCTCAGAACAAAAGAGAAAGCATGGTCAAACACAACAGCACAGGACACGTTTCCTTTAGCAGACTGTTGGCTTTTCTGAGTGGTGACAGTTCTCCAGGATGGAGCCTTATCTTAGTGAATAGACATTAAAGATATCATGCCAGTGCAGAGCTATATAACATACATCAGCAGTCAACTTCTCCCTACTGTTGTTAAACAAATTAATTTACTGGAAGAATCAGATGTTCTTCTCATATTACGTTACTTTATTAGTGAGATGAGGTACTACCTTTTACATTCAGAAGGAATAGGAAATTCAGACCAATTCACAAGAATAAGCTGCTAATGAAAAAACGACAACAGCCATATGCCCAGTTGCCAATAAAAAGCTGCCAAGAACTTGGTATTTTCACACAGCACGTACAGTCCCTTCCAACATAGCATTCACATCTTTAATTATGGTTTTACCTTTAGTATTATCCAAGATAAGCAGGATGCAACTAGAAATTTTCTTGTATAAAAAGATTAAACAGAAATAAAGATTCATAGACGTCTTCTTTACTCAAAATAATCACATTTCTCACTTGGACAGACATCAACCCTACTCAATTCTATGGTCCTTGGAACACTTTCTCCAAAATCATACAGTAGCTTCAAGTAATTCTGCAACTCCTCTTCAGACTCATGGCATGTTATTCTGTTGTGAAGTGTTTTTTAATTTTACTTTTTAAATAAAGAAACTATAAATTAACGTGTTTATATTCTTTTTAAAGGGGCAGATCAAGGAGTCTGGAAAAGGAGAAAGGCAGGGAAGGTGCCAACAGTGACAGAATTAAGAGGTTATACAGACTGATAGCCAGTACGACTTCTTCTTCTTCCAATGATATAAGATATAAAGACAAGAATGATAAGGAAGCCAAGTGCCATGCCCACTGCGATGGGAATAAGAAAGTTCAGGTCAGAATCAGCAAGGCATTCTTCAGCTGCAGAAAGAAAAAAAAAAGCAAGGGAGAATAAATTAGTAAAGGAAATCAAGCATTAGAAACCAAAGAAAGCAAGGAGCAAACACATTTTTGAGAATGTACAGTATATTAGATACATTCTAAAGTAAAATCAATATTGAATAAAGAATTGACAGAAAGATTAATTTCTTTAAGTATCTATACACTACACAAATGATTTGTATTCATAACACACTTCTTGCAATTTGTACCTTTAATTTCAGCTACCCAGATCAGAAATGTGAAAATAAAGCAGCAGTTTGAGCGTGCATTAGCTGACCACGCCTCAGGGTTAACGGCAATAGAGTGACAAAAAAAGACATGCTGGTACACTACTGCCTTGTCCAAGTGACTTCCCAAACCTTCAAGTCACCAGCACTTCCCTAGGTTCTAGACATGAAGAGAAGTAAGAGACAGCAAACCAAGGAACAAAACAGAAACTTACTGAAAACTGTAAGAGACAACAAAAAGACACAAGCTCAAAGCACTGAATGGAAAACACCAAAAGACTCTCTCTTTGGGTGGGCAACTTTATTTATTTTCAATGCAAATACAAGAAAAGAGTTAGTTTCAACTGAGAACTATGCAGTTATTACCGAAATCAGCATAGGAGGGGAAAAAAACCCACACCAAAACGAAAGAAGAGAGAGTTGTTAACACTACAGAGGTTTTTAATGTACAGGTTGTAAAATATGTGAACTCCTCGCTGATACAAACACCGATGCAAGAATCAGCAAACAGTGCTCCAACTGGTTTCAAACCCCGTGACAGACATGGAGGCAGGGCTGGGGGTTCTTCCCCTGTCAGCAAAGAGAGCAGAGCTCTCCCCACGCAGTGCCAAGATGAGATCTTCAGGGAGATAGGGCACAGTGTCTCTGTACTGCTTCAACACTCTAAGGGTGCTTGACTTCCATGCTTTTAATAAATAGGAACTCCTTACAAAACTTTCTTTAACTCTAGTTTCTACTAGAACAAAGTATCACACATACATTCAATGCTTTATCAAAAGTTAGCTGTTGGTTTAAGTGAATATTTAAACCATTTGACCCTCTAACTGAATCAGCCTTAGTTACAGGAAATTTACTGTCTTGATCTAGCTCACTACAGTCCAGGACACACTCGGCACTACCCCTTCGTGAAAGGCTACATGGAACAAAAACAACTCAGAGGTTCAGCACCTGAAAATACTAAACTTGCATAATTTGAAGGCACCTACTGCCAAACAGAGCAACATTAGGCAGGGGAGGGGAAAAAAAAAAAAAAACAAACCAAAAGAAAATTCCCATTCTCTTTTCTCTAAAGGAAGGAGGTCACTGCAATATGCATTACACTACAGCGCTGTTACAAGGAATTCCCAGGATAAAAAGAACAACAACAAAAAATCGTTCAAAATTCATACCAGGAACATTTCATCCTTTACCTCTCCAGTTTGCCACTGCTGTTGGCACACATCTGTCCATGTATTGTTCCTGTACAGTGGTTAGAAGCTTCAGAGAAGTGTCGTCAAATGCAGAATCTGGTAACTCTCCACCACAAGCAGATTCCACATTCAGGCCAGGAGTAGCAGCTTTTTTGACAAATTTGGTCAAACGTGTCTCCACTTGAAATAATCAAGAATTCTGGCCCCCAATACTTTTAGTCCGAGTAGAAAAGGTACCTTCTCTTTTAATGCCAATCAGGAGATGCAACTGATAGCCCATAACTTTGTGGTTTTATTGGTATTTGGTATAATAAATACAATAGAGAACAGTGGTAAGTTAAAAAATTAAAAAAAAAAAAAAAAAGATCAACAAAACCAACCAAACAAAAAGGCATTCATTAGCTGGAAAAGCTTCTTTTGAGGACTCCTAGCATGGCATCTTTCAGCTAAAAGATCAGAAATCTTGGTATCTTATAGAACAATTTTAATATTTAGTAAACTGTACATAAGGCACAGTCAATAGCAATCAGAACCTGCAGTGTATGACAGATTACACACATTAATATTCAACATCCACAAGCGTACACAAGTTAAATGCTGTTTCCACAAACCAGAATAAAACCATTTTTATTCACATAATGCCACTGCATGCTTTTAGTATTCTGAGATTTAAAGCGTAGTAATTTCGGAAAAACTGAAATTAATTAATCAATTGATAATGAACTAAAACATAATCCAAGTTGTTAGGTTCAAACATAATACTGTGACTACACATTTTGTATAACTTCTTAACCAGGTCTATTTGAAAAACAAACCATCCTTCCTGTTATTTAAAACAGTTAAGCCTTTCCCCAACAGCACATCAGACAGTCAGCCACAAAAAACGACCTCCTCCCCACCCCAGAAGACAACAGCAATAGCTCCCCTACCCAAGCATCACAACTAACAGACTCATAATTCCATGAGATCCCACTGTAGTTTTACCATTACTGTACACCACAAATCTTCCAATCTTCCAGTGGTTACATACTCACTGCAAGGCCCCAAGAGTGACAACAATTCTGGAGATCAGAATTACAGTTTAAAAAAAATATAATTTTTTAATTTTTTTTTTTTAGGTCAAAGGAAGTCTTACAGTTCTTACAGGACAGCACTAACTCCTGCTTGTTCCAAGTTTTGTCACAGACTCTTGCAGATCGATTTATAACATAATTTGTCAGAAATTTGATGTCTGCAGTTTCCTTTTAGTTTAAATTCACTTCAACTGATCTACATCCTTAGGAGCCCCACTCTTTTAACCGGAGTCTATTAAAATATTTCTATTTTCCTTCATGTTAAAAAAGCTTCAGCTGACACCTCAGAAAGGTGCTAATGTTATTTTGACTTAGCACAGCAGGTAAGGAGGTAGTTTTAACACAATGATTACAGAAATAGTGCAGACTGGAACCAAGAAGAAAGAAGACAGGATTAGACAGCACTTTTTCCTCTTGTCATATAACTATAGGGTTCACAAGACAGGCTAGTAAAAGATATGAAAAAGGGAAGGACTAGTGTCCCTCTTGATGGAGAGAAAAGTATATAGTAGTGCTGTCATCAGAAGAACTGGCAGCACAGACAGGACCAGCACAGCTTATACCCTAGAGGATGAAGCTACTAATCATTCCCAGCAGGCTCCCTAAGGCTTTCCCACTTTTTGTGAATGCAGACACTGATCTCATTTTCCAGGACAACTGCAAGAAGCTGAAGTGTTCAGAGCTGTACACCAGTTTAAGACGGCCAGCAAAATCAGTCATAAAAACATCTTGTCTGCATGGAGCTACAACTGCCAAAAAGGTTACAAGCAGATTTCTGATCATGAACCATTTACAGTGTCAAGCTGTCTTCTGCTGGTGGGTTGTACCCAAGCACACTTCAGAATGTGTTGCAAAACAAGACATTAAGACCCAGGTAACAGAGGACTCCTTGAGGAGGACCTTCCCCAGCTATGTAAGAGAATCTCAGATACAGACTGGTCGACCTTGACCTTACTCATTTAGTTTATTTTCTTTAAAAAGAGACAGTACAAGATGTCCATTTTCAAATCGGTTAAAAAATGTGAACAAGTTTCCTTAAGAAATAGAATGATCTTTATTATTTAAAGCAGATGTTGAACAGGTTAACAGTTCCCTATGGAGCAATACATACAGGAAAACTAGTGGTTCTATAACAACAGGCAGTCAGGTGAAACTCAGATGTTTGTCTGAACCAGTTATCTGCACATCAGCCTAGGAGTACTTTAATCTCTGAGCCAATATACTTGCAAGTGAAGATTAACTTGCAGGTTTTTGCAAACATACTTCTAGTACTGTTGAATTTTGGGAGCAGTTTGCACTAATCTATATTGTCACTTAGAAACCACGCTCAGCTCAAGAATTCACATGGCCAGATGAATACAGTGTTGTAACTACTCCTTTAACAGAAATGCACATGTAACTGGTGCCACTAAACATCAGTCACCAAAATGCTAAAAAGCCATATGAACTTCTGCATTTAAGGATATATTAATATGAAAGTCATTAGATCCACTTTTTTTTAAAATTATTTTTAATTAAAATGGAAAGTCTTGCAGCCTGTTTCAGAATTAAAGTTATGGTGGTTCCCCTCTTTCATGAAAATGAATTTCAGTAACTGATGCAAAATTCAAGCTGTAGACCACAAGCTACAGTAAGTATTATCCACCCAGACTTGCTTCCCCAGCTTGTGTCAACTGTTCTTACAAAAAAAAAAAATTACTGAAAGAAGTGTATTTTATTATTTGTATACAAACATGCCACAGATATCTCTACAACCCTAGAAAACACTAATAAAACACTAAACCAGCTTTGATGCAGGCTAAACTCATTCTAAAGGAGAAACAACGTTACGTTCATTAAATAACTAGTTTAGGTAGCTCATGTTATGACATATGCAAGAACAGCCACACTTACCTAAAAGTCTAGAAGACCTTTTGTTTTTTTTCCCATGCAGTAAAAACTATGTATTACAGCACAAGGAGGCCAGAGAAAAACTGTGCAGCAAGGGTTAGTCTCTACAGAGCTGCAGTTTGAGAACAGTCTAGCTGCACTGCATTTTTAAGCTAGTTATTCTTTTCATACAGCAAGGGAGAAACAGGTGGTGTGGGTTCATCTCAGACTCGTTTGGCTTTTGTATTCTTAACATTAATAAATGCTACACATCAAACAATCAAACACAAAGTACATTAAACATTCAGAATGCCAATGGCGGGCAGTTATAATGTAAATTTTGGTTGGCAGAGAACCATTCAAGATGAAGATTTAAAGACAGCTCAAGCTGCAACAACAGATACTGGCTCATTAAATGAAAGCATCTTTAAACAATGGTCATTCAAAGCAACAAGACAGACCAGTTCTGTGCAGAGAATGATATAAAGTTAAGTGCACTTTAAAGTTCTGGTATATTTAGAAAGGTTATTCCCTTTACACGGATGCCAGCAGAAAAGCTTGCATTAATTTAGCAGAACTCTGCCTCAGTTGAGTATTTTAGATTACTGCCAAGGTATAATAAGTGATGAAGAATTCAGTGCCTAACAGTAATTTTGTTGTTGTTGCTGTTGAGAGAATTTGGAAACGGCACTGACATCTTCCTATACATCCACCATTTGGCAAGTATAGATTACCCATTTTATTTGTACAGCCAGGGTACAGGAATGATTCCTGAAACTACACCAAAGCAGGAGTAAACTACTCAAATTCTGTCAAAGCTAAGTTACTGCTGCCACTTCAAAAGATCACTTAATCACCAGCCTGAAGTTCGGTTTTATGAAAAACAAAGTTGTTACTGGGCATAGTACAATCCTTGTTAAGTACTGTAGGAGTCACCATAGTGACTAATGCTGTCAGGTTAACCAATTACGACAACACTTAAGGAACACAGAGGAGAGAAGCAAGTACAAATTCTATGCTGTTCTGGGAGTTGCCCAACACACATCAGTTTAGAATGTGTTCTTGTTTCAGGCTACAATTTGTAAAAAGCAGAAATAAATCCTAAACACTTTAGGGTTTTTGCAAGTTAAAATCCTTAGCCTAGCAATTCATCCAGTATTTGACATCTTCAAAACAGCTATGAAACCCACGTCGTCTTCTTAGAGCAGGAAAACTAAAAACGTAGTTCTGCTTCAGTTGAGATAAACATTCTCTTTGTTTCTCAACTTCAATTAGCTGTGGCTAACAATTACTCCTAAGGTTTGGGTCATTTTTGGACTTCAGAACTTGCACTTGCTTTGTTTAGAGTGAAATCAGAGCAGGAATCGCATTTAGATTCACAAAGTTTGATATCCGGCATAGCTTTTTCTTCTGCCAATTATGTAAGCAACCACTATAATGGCAATCAAGACAGCAAGTGAAGCACCAACTACAATTGGGATTAGAATGCTGTCATCATCCAGCGAACACTCCTCGGCTGTAGGTGAAAAAAAGGTTGCAACAAGGAATAAATAAAGACAGAATTACTTGCCAACCGTGGTATAAAAGTTTGTTTTCCTTAATAGGAAAGTGTTAAAAAAAATAATAATCAAGTATTACTACATCTTTAAGAGAGAAAGAACTGCGAAGGTCTCATGGGTATATCCAGCATAAATTAAGCATTGTAATTATTTGGTATATTTGATAAGCTGTAGTAAGATAACTGAAGTGCCCCTGGTGTATGAGTTTTCACGCACACAAAGTCTGTACTAAACAGGGGAGCAGCCATTCTTCTCCTTTTAAGACAGAATCAGGCGTATCTATTTCAAGCTTAAGGCACGTCTGGAGTTTAAATCATTAAGAATAAGTGATTTAATATCAAGAACCTACCCAGAACAGAAACGTGTTAGAGAGACGAAATAACAACAATTAGGAGAAGGAGGAAGCCGGCTGCAACTTGAACTGCAGAGTGAAATGGGACCCTAACTCTTCAGAATGTATTATTATAAATACCGTTTACCCTGCATACGTTGGGGGAGTTAACTTACCTCTGCCTAAAAGAAGCAGTTAAGAAATCTGCACCCAGTGTATTTGTCTACAGATTAGTCTAGTCTAGTAAGACTGTGCTGCAATTAATATCATTAAGTACAAAGACCACTTTAGGTCACACTAAAGATTAGGAGGTCCTTTAAGCCATTCCAGTTTTCCCCAGACAAGACCAGGATAATGCAGCAAACATTTTAGAATCTTTCTTTAGTTGTGGATATTCCAAAGCCACTCCTGAAAAGTCCTGACAGTTCGTTTTTCCCCTTAACATTCCTACTCCTTAAACTGACAGGTAAAAAGAAACTAAACACCAAACAATATTACCAACATATATTTCTGCTAGTTTTGCCCCATTTTCTTATATATTTGAGCTACAAAAAGCTGTACATCAAGATGATGTCAGGTAACTTATAACCTCTTCTGCCAGGCAATGCTTAAGTCCCACTTCAGTGTCTCTAGCTCCTTCAAGTTTTATGAAGCAGAACCAACATACTTAGCAGATATTTTTAAGTGAGAACAAATCTCTCCTTGAACTTGAATGTTAGTCTCAGAACTTATCTTCAAAAAAAACCCACAACCAAAGCCCCCAAAAAACCAACAAACCCAGAACAAGAGCTTCAAACAGAAAGTGCTTGTACCCAAAGCCAGTGCTTTTTAAGCAAGTAAGAATTTTGCAAGCATTGCAAGAATCAACAAAAAAAGAACTGTTACCTGTAGAGAACTTATTTTCCTTCACGAGGAACGGCTGAATCCATAGATTAAAAGTATGTATTTGAAGATCTTCATTAACCTGAAGAGTTTCCTCTTTTCGGCACATATAAGAACTACCAAGGTAAGCATCCCACTTGCTGAAATTGTTGTTATCTGCACTTGAAATGACTAAATAAAGGGGGGGAGGGGAAAAAAAAAAAAAAAAAAAATTTGCATGCCCCCTTTAAATGCAAGAGAATTGCTAATACAAATAGAAGACTAAGGAGCTGAATCTAGAGTGGCCAACTTTTCAACACTGACTACTTTGGAAAATAAGGCAGTCTGAAGCGCGATTTATCTGCTTAACTGAGAGTCAGGCACTGAAGTTATTACAGTACTTGGCAGAAACCTCTCCTCCATATAGATGTGACATCAGGCTTTCCTTGTAACTCCACTCATCCCAGAACTGCAGAGCCACAAGCATTTTAGCTTTAGTCCCTCTTTAACTGCAGTAGTCATCACAAGCAACTTGTGAAGACCAAACCAAACATTTTGATTTGGAAAAAAACACGCTTCAGTTTTTGAAGGACTGGTCTCTTTTCCCAGTGAGAGTTAAGTACAAGCGTTAGAAGACAGCAGCATCTTCAATCAAAGAAGACAGCAGCTGGTTCATGAAAAACAAAAAGCTTCAGGGTTGGTACAACCGAATTTCACATCTGAAAAAATTATGTTACTGAAAACAGTTACAAAGAAGCTCCCTCATATGTGTTTATCACTAAGTAAGAGCCTCCATTAGCAGAAGTTTCAGGAAAAGAGAATAATCCCACACTGTTCAAAGTAACTCACAGGCATTTCTGCTTACTACTTTTGTTCCTGCCAACTTAAAATTAGGAAGTAATCACCAACAGCATTGACAACAAAGTCAGAAGTATTTATCAAAATACAGACACTGAATAAAAGCCTATACTCGCTTTAAGGCAGATACTATTTCTTACCAGAACCATTCAGGCGGTTGAGCAGGGTAACATTCACCTCTTTCAGATAAAATTTTTGTGCACCTGCACTTTCATTTTTCTGTTTAAGAAGCAAGAAACAACTGTCAGTATGCAAAAGGCTAATGCATTTACCAGTCTTATATTTTCTATGACTTTAACTCAATTCTCCACTTGTCCTGAGGCAGTCAGACCCAGTTCCACTTCCTATACGGGAACAGCTGACCACCAGCAAGGGACAGAAGGATTTTACTAGGAACGATCATCATGCAGTGCTGTTAAAGCAGAAACTTGGTTTCAATGAAAAGAAGTTACTTACAACAACAAACGTGAACCCAATCAATGTGCTATTTCCATCATTCAGTTTCAGAGTAGCTGTTGTATTACCACATGTGCCATCTGCACTAGTTGTCTTTGGATTGATGTTGATCAGAAGAGGCTGAAACACAGACACACCGCGTCAAAGACGTGTGGCTGCCATTAGGCAGACATTCTTTCAGTCAGCAGCAGTCTTAACTTCGAAGGGCTTGCCATATATATGACAGCAGTAAGATAGAATCTGGCTGCTACTGAACCAAGGCTGCTTGGGTTTACACGCGGATAATACTGAAGCAAAGAAACTGCCTGGTGAAGTCTTGATTTTGATAGGTTAGTTTTGGCTCCCTCTGTGGGGAAAATCACTATCTGCAGGGACCAACAGTCATAAAGCTTAGAAAGTTCCAGGCTTTCAATGTCAGGGGTACCCCCAGTAACAAGTTACACTGAATGCATGTAAAGTTTTGAAGCTAGATATTACACCACAAAACTATTCTGACATCAGAGAGGTGCTACAGACAACACTTAAAAGCAGTTCTGGACAGCCAGTGGTGTACAAAGCTAAGACCCTGCAACCACATTCACAACAAATGACTACAGCAACCTTTCTACTCTTCTAAAATAGAAGATAAGCACCTTGTCTTGGGAAACATTCAGCTGCAGCCCCACAGTAGCCAGAAGACAAGTTTTATTTCCACTTTTAAGAGAATAGTTTCCCGTGTCTGGATTCTCCACAGGTTTGGGAGTCGTGGTTGGAGCAGGTGATAAAGTGGTGGTAGAAGCAGTAGTTACATTGGCAGTCGTAGGCAGAACAGTAGGCGCAGCAGTAGGCGTATCAGCACGACACCTAGACTCTGAAAAGCAATTATAACCATCATTTCAGTGCTGAAATTTTGTTAAAGTTTGTATTGAACTGACCTCTGAATGATAAGACATCAACTTAGGCTCAATGAGAATATACTCATCACCAAGTCAGAAGTCACAAACTTAGCACTATGGCACGGTATTCCAAACAGTTTACAGTTACCATTCATTCTCAGAAATTCTATAATTCCTGCAGTTTTAAATCCATGAAGCATATGTAGTACTACTTATCTCCGACACAAGAAACTGAAACATACAGCCAGAGACAGCTAAGTGGTTATAAAAGTACGGCATGTATTTGCTGTAGATAAAGTCATCAGCCCCATGAAGCTACATTTAGCAGGATGATGTGCTCATCTCTTGAGTAGTCGAGGTGTGAGATAAGACAACAGGCTCTGGACTATGTAAATTAAAAAGTAGAGGTTAGCACTGAAAACAGAAGGCAGTCAGTTAAAAACCTTGAAACTCAAATGATCTGGTCAGCAAGAGTAGTTTTAAAGTGCTTACTTTTAATACCCCTATTACTGGAATACAAACTTTATTAAACTACCACCTTGGCATGGGAACAATCTGCATTACTATACACTACTAAATCTGTTCTACTAATCTATTTTTCCAGGAACAAGGAAAGATGTACTAAAGGACATTTACACAAATATTATTCAACACAGCACATCTTAGAACTGGTGGATTTTTCATTGTGGGACTTTGCTCCCTGCACTAAGGCGCAACACAAAAAAGCTCATTCACAAATTGAAACACTCACCTTTTTTACTGACTGTGCCATTCTGAACAAAAGCCTGCACAGTAACATTCCATAAAATCTGTGTTACATTTTCTGCTTCAAGAAAGTCAGTATTATGACACACGAAGACGTTATTCAGTTGAACTGGATGCATAGTATCCTTTACAACAACAGTTACTGGCCCTACAAATAAGCAGAAATATTTTAGTACCTTATAAACTACAAGAACATTTGTAAGTGGTGTTACGCTTCGTATAATACCAGAAGACAGAGTAAGTGATAACTAAAGTTTAATAATCCCAGCCACTCTTGAATGTTTCACCTGTGTATCCTGACATAAAGCACTAAATAATGCAAAGAACGACCCAAGGTTCCAGAACTAGACAAGCCATTAGAAAGGTGAACTTTATTACTTAAATTTTTCTTAAAAAAAAAAAAATCCCATTATTAATAGGTATTAGTTCATGTAGAGCCTAACACTGTAGTGCTTTGCTAGGTGAAAAGCCAGGTAAGGCATACTAACATGAATCTTCCATATGCCTGTTGTCTATTAGCAGCACCTCACAGATGAAGAAGGCTCTTCAGTTAACCTTCCCCTCCCATTCCACATTCAGTGACTCTAACTAGTCTGTACTTACCTACTGTAAAAGAATACAATGAACAGTAGTGAGGTAGCATATGGCATAGAAGTCATGAGATACATTATTAACCTGTCCAACTTTGAGAAAGTCAACCAAGGTCAGGCACAGGAGATCTGACACCTGTGTCTGAGGTTATTGTTTTGTAAGTAGGATTCTGCGCTGAACATTACCTTTTCTTTTAGCATCAGGAAACACAGCAGTATCATTGGTGTTGTAAGTAAATGTGATCAAGTCCCCCTGGTAAGTTTCGTTGGTTTTTGTAAAGTTCACGCTCCAAGAGTGACCTTCTCCAAACTGTACTGCCAGAAGTGCAGCGTGTGTGTCATTGCCACAGACACTTCCATTGTGTGTCACGATGGATGACACCCTCAAGGCTGCATTTTTCTAGGAAAAAAAAAAAGGCAATTTAAAAATGTTTTTGCAGAAAACAGTTCTTTCCCATGACAACGATATAAATCTGGAGTCAGATGGAACCTGGCACAAAATTAGCATGATTATTTTAGGTTATTCTACAAAATCATGAAAAAGGCTCCCTGGCATCTGACTTAGAAAGGAGCCGTGTCAGATTCAAGCACAGAAGTACAAATCTAACTTGGCTGTAAATCTTGACTGTACTGAGCTACAATTTACACTTACTATTTAGGCTGTGAATATTACTACACTGATATCAAAACCCACCAAGTCTGAACAGTACACCATTTAAGTAAGTTTAAGGGCACTTTCAGTTATTTATATTAATAACTGAGAATATATGCTTTGTGTTAACTGAACGCTTAGAAATACTCTTATAGTGAAAAAAAAAGTGATAAAAAGACCAAACACCCCAAGTAAGAGTGTACGTAAGCTCCTACCCAGAAGAAAATAGTTATAAACAAAGTTAACTCCAAACACTTACATAATCACCACTGTTTGTTTCATATTTTATTGAGAATCTCATCATCCATTCTGCATACAGGCACGTGGCATTAGAGGCATCCTTTATATCTACTTCCACTGCATAGGACTGGAAAAAACCTGTAAGATATGATTACTAGCTATTAAGACATCACTTCTACTTCATTTTCTAGAACCACTTAAGAGGACAGCTCATTACAAAGCAATAAGTTATTTCAGGATTCGATTCAATTTTCCAGACACTGCAATAGTAGCTAGATTTCTAAAATGTATTAAAATTAGGAAGCACACCATGAAGTTATCAGGGCTAGATAAAAAATTGAGAGAATGTTTTACAGCCCATTTACCTGGCAAAGACTAATAATCTAAAGGTGTGTTAGCTTTCTAGTGACAGACTGAGTAAACTGAAATGCATCAACATATCACTTAAATGATGTTCTGCTTGTACACTGGGGTCTTCCTATTATCTTCATCATAAAAACATGTAACATGTCAAGTTGGACCCATACAGATCATCGAGTCCAACTCCCTACTCCTTGCAGGGCTGCCTAAGACTAAATCATATGATTAAGAACATTGCCCAGATGCTCCTTGAACTCCAACAGGCTTGGTGTCACGATCACATCCCTGGGGAGCCTGTTCTGGTGACCATCATCTCAGCCAAGAGCCCTTCCCAATATCCGACCTGACGGAGTGTCATTCCATTTCCTTGTGTCCCGTCACTGGTCACCAGAGAGAGGAGATGAGCAGCTCCCCCTCCACTGCCCACCTTGAGGAAGGTGCAGCCATGAGGGCACCCCTCAGCCTTCTCTCCTCCAAGCTGAACAAGCCAAGTGACTTCAGCCACTCCTCATAAGTCTTGTCCTACAGACCCTTCACCATCGTGGTCACCCTCGGGATGCATCTGTACAGCTTGATCTAAAATTTGTACTGAGGAGCCCCAAACTGCCCACAGCATCTTACCCGTGTCACCAGCAGCAAGACGCAGGCTGACCTCTAAGAGGTGAGGCCAGGGCGCCTTTGTTGTGGAAACACAAATTTTTGCCTTGAAAGACTTAAACGGGCATTAAACCCCCTTTATGCTTTGTCAGGAACTTACTGTAGCTGCTGGGTTTCTAACCCCGGCCACCTCCCACCCTCACACCTGAGCCCGCTGACCCCCAGAGGGCTGACCCAGGCAGCCGAGGGCGTCGTAGCACCGCCCAGCCGGGCCAGCAGCCGCCCTGGCCCGCAGCCCTCACCTCAAACACAGCCGCCAGTCGCCGGGCCGGACCCTCCGCCGGGACCGGCAACAGGGCCTCGGCCAGGCCTGCGCCCGGGGGAGCCGCCGCCAGG
>VXBW01005077.1:771143-807847 GCA_013400375.1 Thinocorus orbignyianus | reverse complement strand
GAATAGTACATTCCTGCTTCTGATGCTGTGGGAGAACTGCAAATGGTATTTTGAAAAATCGAGCACTAAAAGATTGGGTGTGCCCAACCATAGAGGAGGAAAATGAAAGCTCTTGAAGGAGACAATAAAACACATTGACCCGAGACAGTGGGAGCATAGGCAACGTTGACAGGAAAGCGGTTAGGGTGTCCTGAGGAAGCTGAAATAATGCAATTTGTGAGTAAGAGTCAGTTAAGCACTCTCAGTTGTATGCTTGCAACACCATACTTTTCCAAAGAGTACCACAAATCCAACCTGGTAAGACAGGAGCACCACCAAAACCCATCCATCATACAGATGGTTCCACAAACAGACACTGACCTGGTCAGACACGCAACCATAGAATCATAGAATGGTTAGAGTTGGAAGGGACCTTAAAGATCATCAAATTCCAACCTCCCTGCCCTGGGCAGGGACACCTCACCCTAGAGCAGGTTACTCAAAGTCTCATCCAACCTGGCCTTAAACACTTCCAGGGATGGGGCATCAACAAGTTCCCTGGGCAACCTGTTGTTGGGCAGTGCTTCTTTACACGTCTTTCTGTGCTTAACAACTGCACCTAGAACCAACTGAGGATGCACAGCACATACCTGCAGGTGCATGCCTAGAATCATTGCATGTGAATAACAACTAACATAATTTCAAAATACTTAGAAAGATTTCTTTATTCATTTATTTAGCCTTTAGGCATAATTTACTGAAAACTTATCTGAAAAAATAAGGTTTATATTTAATAACTGAGCCAGCACTTGCTGTGGGCTGTGGGGGAGAGTCCAGTAAGAGCAAAACCACAACTTCTGAAAGCAGCGAGGCTTTTGTCTTTCTCGGCTCCACCGCAGAGGATGGGGCACGTCAGAGGCGAGGGAGAGTCCTGCTGCTGGGGCTTTTGCACTTCCTCAGGCTTCACCAGTTTATTGCAAAGTCCTATTTTTGAAAAGGGATCTCTCAGGGAGTTAGGAGCAATTACATTAAGAGGATTGGACTATTAGGAGAGAGACTTTGAATTAAGCTTTAATTAATTAGAGGAGGAGAAAATGATCAGTCTGTTCCAGGCAGTTTGTGTGGTGGAATGTCACTTTTTGCATCAGCTGAAACGTTTGCTTCAGGATGTGTTGCTTTATGCATAGATATTGGTGTGTTCAGACACCCCCTTGTTCTGAGTCAAGAATCCTGAATATTTTGATCTCTTCCTTGCACGTAGGAAATAGACTATAAAATGACTAGGTGTTCTGCAGACATAAAAGGAATTACCTTGGGTTTTTTATGCCAATCTGGTGAAACTCGAAATGAAATCAAATGGTAGTTATTGCAACAAGAAAATATGCTTCTATGGAATAACACAGAATAAAAGTAGCAACTGGTGTGGGGTTAAAAGAACAGTATCATTTATATAATTTTGCATACTCAAAATTATATTGTTTTAGATCAGAAATATCATAATATCAGAGCACAGATTATTCTCTTATCCTGCTTGCATCTGGTCGCTATGTTGTCTCTGCCATATAACTGCTTTCCACGGGTGCTTTGGGGTATTACATCATTTTACTGTTGTTTGAGCTCACATGGGGAGGACATGGGAACAACCACAAAACCACAGATGAAAGGCAAAGAACAAATTTAATTTTGATACCTCGCAGACTGGGGGATCTCTGAAGCGTTACCCAGGCAAAGGCATGCACTCAGGGGACAGAGGCACCATGGAGAGAGAGAGTCCTTGTTGGTGAGAGAGCGAGAGCTCAGGCTTGCTCTTCTCACCTGTATTTTAAGGATTCAAGCACACGTGGTTTTTCAGTGGGCTTTTAACTCCTTCAGCAGCAGGGCAGGAATCTCAGGCATGCTCAATAAAGGTGCCCCTGAGTCCATCACAGGCCTTCGTTTCCTAAGCGTGGATGTTCTACTTGTCAAGCACGTAAGATTAAGCACCAATTAGTGTGATATATGTGTTTTCCAACACCCCACGTGCGAGTCACCTGAGCTTGTTTACAGTCCTCCTCGCCGGTCTTCAGTCGCTTTCCCACAACTGTGATCTTAGCAGGAGCACTTTTTATTTAGAGGCTTACTTCTTGTTTGCTGTATCAGTCAAGATAAATGAGAGGACAGTTCCTCCCTTAGACCTTTGGAAAAACAATGCCCAGGCTAATCCTGCTTTCAGTTAAGTCAATGCCAAACTGGCAGTAGGAGTAGCTTAATAGAAAGATGAAGTTTTATGAATTCAGGGACTGTGAATGCGTGGTTTATTTTCCTGGTTGCAGAACACACCACAGGAGAGACTGATGTGCCTGTGGTATGTGAACATCATGGCTCACCCTAGTGACAACGTGGGAAGAGGCACCCAAAGAGTTTCTGCCCTTTCATGGAGTCCTTGGGGAGACCAAAGGATCAAATTCCCCCCAGGGGAGTCAGTACAGGCACCTTGAGTTCACGTGTGGTGTGATGTTTGCCCAGCAAAGCCCACATGTTCCAGCCATCTGAATATGTTAGAATGTGCACTTGGATTAGCACAGTCATAGTCTCCTCTTCCCCAGCTGACTGCTTGGTTTTGGCACTATTTTCCCTAAATAGAGAATTTTTGGGCAGTTTCCAAAGCATATCTCTTGTCTGTAGCTCCGAAAGGAGCAAAAATGAAACACTATTCCCCTTTTGTTTAATAAATCCTGAAGCTTTCCTTAGAAAAAGAAATTAGTGGTTGGGGTCAGATGTTTTCTGATCTCTCTTAAGTTCCACGGATAGCTATTATGTTGAGTACATTCAGGTTTCAACCTCTACAAATATCCACTACATCTTATTTATTGTGTGTAATTTCTTTGTTGATTGTGGCAGTCTTAAAGAATGGCAGGGTTTATGTGATAGTTGTACTCCAGTAACATAAAATTGAACTCATAGGATCAGCTGTTCTCCTTTAATGACTGCTACTGTGCGACTGACTGTTACTATGATGCAGAGAAAATGCCTTAACCTCTTGCTTACCAGAGAGATACGATTGTGTATTTGGCATGATTTTGGGAGCCACTGGTGGATGGCAAGATGATCCTATTTTTCTAAGACATTCCCTATGTTGGTTGCTGGATGTGAAAATGAGGACTGTGATGTTTCTATATAGCATTACGTTTTTACTGCATGTTATGCTTAGTCTGACATCAGTAGCTTTAAGAAGGTATTGCCATGTACTAATAACAAACATGCAAAACCTTATGATTTCTTTTTAAAGCTTTGGTTCATCAAGGAATACAAATTCATGCCTAATATCAAAGGCATAGGCTGTTCAGCAACTTTCATTCACACCATATTCTCTTAAATCCAGTTTATGCTTAATTGGCAGTGCGTGCTGGCAGCCCAGAAAGCCAAACGCATCCTGGGCTGCATCAAAAGAAGCGTGAACAGCAGGTCGCAGGAGGTGATTCTCCGCCTCTACTCTGTGCTCGTGAGACCCCACCTGGAGTCCTGTGTCCATTTCTGGAGTCCTCAACACAGGAAGGACATGGATGTGTTGGAATGGGTCGAGTAGAGGGCCACCAAGATGATTAGAGGGATGGAGCACCTCTCCTATGAAGACAGGCTGAGAGAGCTGGGGCTGTTCAGTCTGGAGAAGAGAAGGCTCCAGGGAGACCTTGTAGCAGCCTTCCAGTATCTGAAGGGAGCTACAGGAGAGCTGGAGAGGGACTCTTTGTCAGGGAGTGTAGTGACAGGACAAGGGGTAACGGGTTTAAATTGGAAGAGGGGAGATTTAGATTAGATATTAGGAAGAAATTCTTTGCTGTGAGGGTGGTGAGGCACTGAAACAGGTTGTCCAGAGAAGTTATGGCTGCCCCATCCCTGGAAGTGTTCAAGGCCAGGCTGGATGGGGCTTTGAGCAACCTGCTCTAGTGGGAGGTGTCCCTGCCCGTAGCAGGAGGGTTGGAACTTGATGATCTTTGAGGTCCCTTCCAACTCTAACCATTCTATGATTCTATGATGTGAACTTTTAGCAGTTTCAGGTGGTTAGATGTTATATCTGTAATCAAACTTTTCTTAACTTGCAAAAATTGAGCAAAGTGTCCAGTTTTTAATAAAGTACTGATCAACTTAGTGTTTCCACTATCTGGAGAGGATACAGTTTGCGGTAAAAACAAGAAAGAGATAATACCTAGGACATAGGTAAATCACTGCTTTGTTCTTATGTATTTTTATTCGTTCTTTCAGATGTTTCTTTCAACAACAGGACATTTCCTTTATATTTCCCAGGAACAAGATTATGGCAGAACCAGTTTCTCCTTTCCAGGAGGCAGAGAAAGGATTTGCTACCATTTCACACAGGAGAGGTGGAAAGAGGAACAGATTAATGCTGCCAGAGAGGTCACAGATTCGCTCGGCATGAATCATGGGGACCTTCTTGGGACTCTGCCAGCAGCTGTGAGAATTACAGCGATTCACCAAAGTTTTCCTCCTCATGCAGCGCCAGTTTGTAGCCTGGGGAATAAGGACACCATTAATGAAGACTGTATCTTTTCTCCAGCACAGCGTGACATCTGCGGGGCTTCAGCTGCGTGTGCCAGCCTGCCCAGGGGTGGGAAAGGGATGGCTCTGCTGTGCTGGCTTGGGAAAAAAAAAAATCGCTTGTTATCTCCAAGGCGTGAAAGCTGTGGTTCACCACTGCTCGGAGCAGATGGCAGTGTTTCTGCAGCTCCGGGTTCTGGAGGAGGTGGTGGTGGGAAACCAAACCATTAAACGCTGCTGCAGAGGAAACTGCTGAGTCAAGAGTGGGGCAATCACGTGAAATGCCAAAAAAANNNCCAAAAAAAAAAAAAAAAAAAAAACCCAAAAACAAACCCCAAAAGAAAACAAACCTAAGAACAAAACTGAAAAAAAAAAAAAAAGCAACCTCGGTGGGGAGGTGAAGGGATCAGAGAGCAGATGGCGGCGGGGAGAGGCAAAATTTCCGGCAAAAGCACTTGGAAATGAAAACCACATTCCCCGCTGGGCGGGGAGGAGGAGACGCTCGGGGCGCGATTGCGGGTTTGTTACCAGCACACGGCAAAACCTCCTTAAATTACTGAAAATACCCTGTTGTTTAAAAATACATCAGCTGGCGGGGGGTGAGGCGAGGCGGGGTCGGTGTCACGGTGCTGGTACCCGGCTGCCCCTCGCCCTCCATCCCCCGCGCCGGGGGATGCGGTGCCGCCGCTGCGGGAGCATCCCCGGCCCCGGCGGGTACCACCGGCCCCGGGGCAGCGGGCAGCACGGCGGAACCGTGCCAGGAGATCGGATTTGTGAGTTTTCTGGGTCACGCCAAACTACTTCTAGTTTTAGGTCTGCTTAACGTGGAAAAAAACCCAAACCCACCAACTTGCTTGGCTGACAAATTGGCATATTCTTCGGTAGGAAAATGTCAGTACTCCCAATTTTGTGTTTTTGTCAATATTCGTTGCTAACTTGCCGGAGAGACATCTGTCAGCTTCAGAGCAGAAGTTAGTTATTTTGTGAAAATGGTTGGCTCTGCACACAAGGCACCTCCCACTTCCAACTCTTATGAAAGATGTGTTGACTGTAACTTTCTTTTTTTATTTTTTATTTTTTTTTTATTTTTTTTTTTATGAATTTGAGCAGGAAATTTCAAACTTCATCGGGAAGTTATATCCAAAGTCCAGGGTTGGAAGGGAGACTATATTATAGGCTATATTATACAATCATTTTCAAATCTGGGTATTTTAACTGCAGGACTTCAGTGCTACAGGCTCCCTTTTGGTTTGAAATAACATTACATCCCTTCCACAGAGAGCATGTTAGGGCAGCTGACATACGTAACAAGTTATTTATGTAATTAGTCTACAGTTTCTAGCTCTGACAGAGGCAGGAAACCAGGTCTGGCAAACCCTGTTTTCTGCTTTGTTACTGCCATTGTCCTGGGTAACAAAACTTTTTCCAGGGAATGATCTTTCTCCAGCTTGAGGTTGCGCGTCTGCTTTGTGCTTTTGTAGAGCTAGGATTTGAAGCAGCAGCTGCTGCCCTAAGAATAAAAAAATTAAGAAAAATAAAAATAATTAAAAAAAATTTAAAAAAGGAAGAAAAAGGAAGAAAGTGAAGGGATTCACAGATGGTTGCAACTCTGCAAGTAGCAGAATCACAGCCCTTTGGTTGCAGAACCAGTTCTCGGGAGGAGCGAGCCCAACCTGCTCCCTGGCCACAGTCTACAAACAAGCTTTATGTGCACGGTGAGGAGGCTCCAGCTCACCTCTGCAGAGGCTGTGCTTTGTAATCTTTGCTCCTGTCTCATGCCCAAAAGCTGTACCTCCTCCCCAGCACACACTCATGGCAGAACTTGGCCTGCACAGCATCTTGCCCAGCTTTTAGTGACAATAAGTAGAACGGTCTTGTTTTGAGCCTCAGACTGGTACCAACCAGAAGATTTTCTTACTGCAGTTAAAGGACTGCTTTTGAAGAAGGTATTTGTTTTTGACCATGGTAACAACTTGTTCTCAGATACACTTCAAGCCTCAGAGACTATACAAAGGTGAAATAGAACATGCATTGTGATAGTTTTATGAGGGGTGGTGGGGAAGGGAAGAAAAGCTACATGTTAAGTGAACATCTTGCTAAAAATCCAGTGCTGATATTTCATGCTGTACTAAAACTACTTACCACTCCAAATAGTAAAAAGAAATCCATTCCATACATTCTTAGATGCAATTTACTTGCATAATAGCCCTTCTCCATTTGCAAAGTCATGGTGATTAAGCTTTGCAAAGAAACATTGTGACTCTTGAGCCCTACAACTGCCAGGGCATTACCAGTCTGATTATAAAATTGTGGAATTGTCAGGGTTGGAAGGGATCTCTAGAGATCATCTAGTCCAACTCCCCTGCTAAGGCAGGATTGCCCAGAGCACATTACCCAGGACTGTATCCAGGCGGGGCTTGAAGGTCTCCAGAGAAGAGGACTCCACACCCTCCCTGGGCTGTCTGTTCCAGTGCTCTGTCACCCTCACCGGAAAGTTTTTTCTCATCTTTCAATGGAACTTGCTGTGTTCTAGCTTGTTCCCATTGCCCGTCATTCTGTCACTGGGAACCACTGAAAAATCTGGCTCCATCCTCCTTCAACCCACTCTTCAGTTACTTATAAGCACTAATAAGGTCTCCCCTCAGCCTTCCCTTCTCCAAGCTAAAGAGCCCCCAGCTCTCTCAGCCTTTCCTCATAAGGGAGACACTCCAATCCTTTAATTATCTTTGTTGCCCTACGCTGGACTCTCTCCAGTAGTTCCCTGTCTCTCTTGAAGGGGGGAGCCCAGAACTGGATGCAGCATTCCAGTTGTAGCCTCACCCGTGCAGAGTAAAGATGTGTGCCTCAATTGCATAAAGCATCTAAATGTAGGATCTGCTGGAAAACACAATTACATCAACTGCCTTAGTACTGAAAACATCATTAAATGAAGCAGAACCTCTAGATTTACACTTTCTTTGAAAAGACAAGATTTCATGGCAAAAGCAAGTGAAGATTACTTTGGCATTTTATCACAGAAGTACCTACTGACATCCCTATTTTCCTCCAGCTCTAAACCACAGGTGTTTCAAGCTGACAAACAACTGATGGTTCTTCAGCTTACTCCTTAAAACAATCAGCAATGTTATAGAAGAAATATGATTAACTGTGCTCTTCTCTGAACAGTCCCATTTAGCATTAGTGGCCTAGCACAAGCAGATAAAGTAGTTGCAGCCTTGAGCAAGCCTAAACTTTTGATAAAACTAATGCTGCTAACAAAACTCCCTGAATTCAGCAGATAAGAGGAAAGAAGATGAGGACCAAGGAGGTAATTCCAAGAGAATGAAGTAACTTCAGAAGGTGGCCAGCCCAGCCACAGTGAAAACCAGTAAGAAGCCAAGAGACCACTGACCAGAATTAGGTGGTTGTACCCAGGGATAGGGTGATGGGTGGAACAGGTGTTTTAACAGAGGCATGAACTGGGGTAGGGATCCCTCTCTGGAGGCACCCAGTGTGAGCTGTAACCCAAAACTAAGAGACAAATTGGAAACCTTCACTTGGACACAGCATTCTCAGCAGGATCCTAGGGTCAGACCCTGCTACGGTGACCAGCATACACCAATCCGTAATAGTATTTGCTGGATGCAAACTACTTTTCCTGAGCTTAAGAAAAGTGGTTTCTCTACAGTGCTACACTGTCCTACTGATTTTAGGAAAATAACTTTCAAAGTTACTTTTCTTCTTTTGTTTGTATCCTAATGCTCATTTTCCATAAGCACCAGCAAGACAAGTTCTAAGAGTCACTTCTAAGGTGACCCTGTATCAGGGAACAGTTACTTAACCAGAAGAAAAAACTCCATTGTGGGTTGATCAACCTCCATTGCTGCTTTCCCCAGCTAACTCCACATTTAGCCAGATACCCTCTGCACAAAGTCCAACGTCTCTCAGCCCCTCAAGTAAGTTTTGAGGTGTTCATTTTCTAGATAGCAGAGTACGTACATATCTTGCCTCTTAAAGGAGGGGTGGAGAATTGCTAAATCCAAAGCTACTGTGTTAATTTTGATTTGGCACCAGTTTCTCTTCAAAGCAGGAGAAAACACAGTAATGTATATTGCACTTCCTACAGTAACAGAAATTAAAAGTATTCACTGCTCTGGTACTTTTCTCAGTACAGACAGAAAACCTATCCATCTCCAAATATCCATCTGCTGCTGTAGGATTTATTTTTTAAACAACATTCTGTAGGATTGTGAATGTAGGAAACTTTCTCTCTGAGGAGAAACTGGTATTGGAAGAAAACATCCCGGGCACTCAGATGCCTCCAAACCGTAACAGAGAAAGCAAGCACTGAAGTGTTACTGAAGATGTTCACCAAACCTTAAAACAACCAGGAACCAGGAATGTTTTGTGACTGCAGCAGTGCTGTGCACGGCCAGCCTCCCTGCAGCACACAAACCTTCCTTCACCAGAGATCAGTTTGGAGGATCAGCACTCACTCTGCCGCAGCCAACCGTGTTTCCAAACCATTCCTTGAGCTCAGAAAGAAAAACCAAACCACTCCACCTCCCCTTTCCACCAGCTTCTCAGAGTGCCCGCACCAGGAAAAGCCAGGCTGAAGATACACCTGAGAAATTCTGCTCAGATTTAGTCCAGCAGTTCCAAAGAGCTGAAAAAAATAAATTGAGAATTGGCCCAGCTGGCCATCATCAGTAACAGAAACAAGTTCTCCGTCCTTTGTACTTCAGTAACTGTATCAGAGCCATTAAAAAAGTTACTAACTGTGCTGGGAGACAAGGAATAATCCTACTGCAGGAGAACAGCCTCCTCTACTAGCAGCAAGCCACCACCTTTGCTATTTCTGTACCATTTCTGGCACTCCTACACATTCTAATCCCAATTCAGAGTTTGTAAGGATGCTCGATTCCTTCCCCTCTAATAACCTTGTAACAGACTTAGGTAAAAAAATAAATTAAAAGAAACTTCAGGAATGAAAGCCACTTAGAAAACTCAAGGGATTTTAATGACTGAACGAAGAAGGAACTAATTGTTAAGTATCAAACACATATTTTGCTATCAAAGCACAAGCTAAAGAATTTAAAGAAGCCACAAACATTAGTAAGCCCAACATACAGAACTTGGAGTAAGAAGGCATTTTACACACGAGTTTATCAACACAAAACTGTTTAATATTTATTCAATGACACAAAATACCTAGATAACAGACTCACTCTCTGAAAGGACATGTATTTACATTATTTACCAACTTAAGAAAGACTCTCTGTACCCATATCAGACTTATGAAACATAAAAAAGGTTTTGCTGCTTTTTGCATCGAAGAATGCCATGGTGACACATGCCCTGTTTGCAAGTCTGCATAAACTATAACTTTTTGATGCGGTGAAAAAGCACAATTTTATATTCTGGTAGCCGAGTGAAGAGGCTTCTGAAAAGTAACAGGGTTAGTTTCTCCCCCTTCCCCCCCAACTCCAGACATACTCTGAAGAACTGTTATACAAAAAGTATATTACATTTTTGAATGCTGCTGTACTCTTACAATTTTAATGTAACATTTCAAAGAAAATATTCTTCCTACTATATGAAATCACTAAAAAAGTGGTATTTGAACATTTCTTTAGATGCACTGTTTTTTTTAAAGGAAAGCATTAGGGCGAATGATATGTCTAGGAAGAAGTGAAAGAATGATAAAAAAAAAAAAGCAAAGACCAAAATATGAAAGTCAGCTAAAGCAACTTAATTTGCTAGGGTTGGTTTGTTTTATTAACTATTTACTTTGGCACCTTTGTGTAAACTATAGAACAAAACGTTTACAACACATCTGCAATTACAGCATTTAAACAAAATGGTCACTTTTTAAACCAGCCAAGACAAAAAAATAGTCCATTTATGGGTATAAAGATTAAAAAACCTAAAATATATATTTCTAAGAATAAACTGCAATTTCTTATGAACAAGGTGCTATAAACTGCATGCAAGAGTCAAGATTAAAAATGTGTGGCCACAGACAAGCTGTGTCATAGCCAGATGAGTTGTGGTCCAAGCCCACTTTCATTTTTATTTTTTTCTTCTAGAGATATATATGGCTCAATAGGCAGGCACATGATCCCAGCAAGAAGTTGCAGAGTTGTACGGCTGGACAATAAATCTTGGCTGCAGCTTTGTCATTAACCAGGAATGAGCGAGACCTTAGCAAAAGAGATGATCAGGTTCTTGGGAAAAACCCATGAAGATATAAGGAGGAGAAGCCTTCTCCCCTTCCCTCTCTCCCCCACCCTCGTCCCCCCCTCAGCCTAGCCAGGGTTCTCAAAGTCCGTTCTTTGGGTTGCTTTAACTAGATTGCAGCTTAGGGTCTGCCTCAGATCATGGAAGTCTGATGAGATTTGAGGATATTTTCTAGATAACGTTTTCTGCATTGAAGTTACTAAAATCATTGGGATAAAAATTCAATAAACCTTCAGACCTTTCTGGTTAGTTTGACTGAATGCAGCACACTTGGCCGATGAGGGAGGATTCTACCAGAACATGTACTGTAAAATATGTAGCGGTGTTAAGATTTATATGCTACAACAGACTGAATGGAATCAGTTCAACACTGACATTCATCATCTCCTGTGTCCCAAGAGTTAAGTTTTATGCTCCTTCTCCAAAACACCTTTTAAAATAGGAATCTTTTATTGGCTAAAGATACAAAACAAATACAAGGAAAAAGAACATTGAATGCAAAATACGGAAGGTCTTTTTGGAGGGTATTCTTTCCTCCCCAGTGGATCACTATTTCAACTAATACTTAAAAGATTTGCATGAGCAGTCTCCAAGTTTCTTACCAGATAACTCTATTGTTAGTATTTTTCTTACAGAGGCAAGGGTGGTCCTGGATGTCTACCAGTGGCTATGCTGCAATAGTGTCAAAGGGTAAGGTAGATTTTCCGCAGATGACAAAGGGCTGTATGACAGCAGAGGGTGACAGCAAATAACTTAGTAGGAGGAAAAAAGACATCTGCTTCATCTGTCAGCTGAGGACTGCATACAGAAAAGCTTGGGAGAAAACACAGCTGGAGAAAATATGGAATTAAACAGTAGATCAAAAAAGCAATAAGAATGGGATGTGTCAGGTACAACACACACACACACTATCCCTCTCTCACACATTCACACCCCCAAATGTGGGATCACAGTGATAGAAGTTATAGATCATAGAGAGCTAAGTTACACTGCCATTAAACAAAAGTAACATCTTGCTTTGAAGAAGTATCTGGTATTTCCCAGGACTATCAGTGCCTGAAAGAGGTTGAGGTTTTTCATTGTGCTCTGCAACACAGCTGATCGTAGCTCTAAAGCCTGTCTGGGTAAGGAAGAACTGTTACGTGGAGGAGTTACCTTTTCTGCTGATACCTTTTTTTTCTCTCCATATATTCCTGGCACATGCTGCTATACCAATAAAATAATAATAAAAAAAAAAAGCATTTTGTTGAAACAAAGCTCTACATTCAAGTGACTTATTCTCCCACGTCTTATAAAGATGTAAAGAATGCTCTCTGGTCATCTAAGAAAATATATTTTAGATGCCTTGTAGCAATATTTAACTTTCTATATGAGAGGTAGGCTTCTGGGTTCTAGGAGGCCTGCCACATCTAGGGCTGAGTTCTTAAAGCTTTAAGTTAAAGCAATCCAAAGCAGGGCAGTCTCAGAAGAGCTACCCTGTCTAAACCTTGAGGTTAGTTCAAGTTTAGAATGTTGCAAAGCAAAACAAGTATTAAAATCCATTTGCAATTTTGTTCTTACAGCTTTACCACAAGAACAGTGTGGCTTTTCATAGATATCTGTAAATAGACTCTCTTTTCTAGAGTATTGCTGCCAAGAGGTGAAGGCCTCCTACCCATGACTAGTAAAAACTGTCACTTTTTCCATTATGGCTGTTTTACACTTAAAATTCCCAAAGGTGAACACCAAGTCTTACAGGCAAGCCATATAAATCTAATTTGAACTTGTTTTGTTGTAGCAGTCATTTAAGAATGGTGTTTGTATATACAGTATATACGCCCACACTGCAAACTTTATACATTTTATGTTGGTACCATTTTGCCTTCATTGCAACCAAGAGTATTTTCCATTAGATCAGCAATAAGCAGAGCTTGGCCTATTCCCCATTTTCCCCTCCCTCAAGGGAAAAATCCAAGTGTGGGCATCAACCAAACCAATGGTATGTTACTAACTGAAATGCATTCTGTACAGTAAATTAAAAGTTTGCATGCAGTTTAAGCATTTTAAAGGCTATTTTCTTATATTAATTAACCTTCTGTTTCCATTTAAAGGTGTGAAAGACATCTGTCATATATCAAGGGACTCCTCTTCAGACCCAGAGACAAATGGAATCACAAACACCAGGTACTTTCTTTCAGCTGTCTGCACATCTTACTAAATAACATGCAAAGAGTTCAACAGCATTCTTCTTAAAATGTAAATAGTACTCTTTAAATGGGCATGTTAACCACTGAAAGAAGTCCACTCTACTATACTTTTCCATTACACTGCTTTCATTCAATCATCGGTAGTATAAAAAGTCAATTAACGGGATCAACAGGCTAGTTTATCCACTGGCAACTGTGTATGACACCAAGTGTGCAGTAAAACAAAGGCCAACATATGTTTATGCAATATAGTTGTACTGATTTGGGTTTTCTTTATCTCTTTCCATGTAGTCCCTGTCAATTAAGGATTCTATTCTCTTCTTAAGGTCAGCAGGCTGTAAAACAAAGCAGACGTCAGCATTATTACTTTGCAGTCAAAATTTCTCAGTTCTTTCATTCTACTTAAAGCCAATATCTATACTGTTTAAGATGTAGGGGGAAATAGAGATCACAGTTTAAAAAAACCCAATAATTCCTTAAAGTACCAAAGCTTCTCAAGTCTGCAGTGTATAATTATTGAAAGTTACAAAATTAGCTTGTCACCTGTAATAAGTATAGGCTTTCACAGCAGAGAAAGATATTTGCTGGTGTTTACACTACAGAACTGCAACTCACACAGTATGTACAGAAGTGTTTCTATTTCTGACATGTGCCTGGCAAAAGATGGTACAAGTTTTGTTTTATCTTGACACGAGTGAGTTTTGCAACAGTTTGTGTGCCTTAAGATTCTGTTGGTTGAAGGACTCTATAAAAATCCCTCATGATAGAGAAAAAGCATTTAAATCATGTTGTAACCTTGCAAAGCCCAACTGCAGTTTATGCAATACTTACAAGCCTGCAGGAACTTACTGTGTTAACAAAACAGAATGATACAACACTATCTTTTATTTTACACTTCCAACGACAGAAAGCCCTGTATATCTGAAATCAATCAAATGCCTCACTGTCTATTTAAAAATCCATTTCCATTTGTACACAGTAAGCTACTCATTTTATATTGCAACTGTGGACTTCTTTAGCTTTGAGACATTTACCAATATCTAATTTGAATTCCATTTACATCTGTGTATACATATCAACCAACATAATGTCTAGAAAAAACACTGTATGTTTATTGGTTACTAATTGATTAAAAAGCGTTAAATAAATTAAGAATCAAACCCAACTGTGCATTACAGAGCTGAATCATTTTCTCCTTGTCCCCATGAATGCACTGCCAGGACACTTAAATGCAAGAACAGCGCACAAGGGGAGCTACCTCCACAGTTACTGCTAACAGACTCTGGTTCTAAAAGCCTTTGGTAATAAGTTTTACTAACTTACTAAAAGCCTGAGGTAATACTGAGGTAAGTGAATGCAATCAGCACTTTAAAAATCCCTCCAAGTGAGTGTTTGTCCTTCCTAATATTATATGTTTTAGACAGGAGCACAGTTCAACTGAGGATGGGCCAGGAAATATAAAAAGTAGTAATAAAATTTCAGAATAAGAAAAATCAGTACTACACCTTTACTGGGAATTTAAGCTGGTTGTAGACCTCTGACACAAGCAGGTTATGACTCAGTGTCTTGCGCATCTTCATGATTCGTACAATTGCTGCATCAATCTGGTATTGCCGGTCCTGGAACACTCTTTCTGTAGTGCTTGCCTGCTCCTCTACCTGAAGGATCCATTTAGAAAAGTTTTAAAGAGAATTGTCAAAACAACTCTGCGTCACATCTCTAAGACAATTCTCAGTGCAAAACAGTAAAATATCTGTTGTCAAATATTGGACAGAAATCCTTTACAAATACGAACATCGATTATTAAAAAAATAATACCAAAACCCACTTGTGCAAGGAATAAAACTCTTTGCACAAGCTTTCCAGTGGCTGGCTGTCAGGAACATTCACTGTGAACTTGTTCCTACGTTCACAAATCATTCAGTAAAGCTCCAGGGAATGATCAACAGTGCAAAGAGCACTCACTAATTGGAACTTCTCTTAAACAACCTTTTTGAGAGACATTAGCATCACTGGTGTCTAAGTTAGTGTTTAAGTCTGCATTATGTGCTACCATCCAAATTATATACATAACTTTCAGAAATATATGAGTATGTACATTACAAATGAGAGGAAAAAAAGCCTGTAAATAGGCAGGCAACAAGATACTTAACCCAAGGACCTAAACCCCAGAGGATTAAAAAGAATATACCGTTTCTTTCATCTGAATTTGGTTGATCTTTATCCTGAAGAGCTTATGTCTGAAATCATCATTACATGTGAATTTATCACCGTCTTCCACATCTTTGCCTTTGGGGCTTTTAGTCAGTACTCTGGCTTTACCACAAGCCAGAGATTGAAGTGTCCTTCTCAGCTCTCCATCCTCTAAAGCAGAAACAAGTTGTTTAGGTTTCTTTAGTAAAAACACTTGGAAGTACTCAGCTGTTTTCAATACCAACCTATCCCAGTGGCTTGTTTTATCTCCTCTAAACTGAACTCCTCTCCTTCATTAAACATGAGCAGCACCAATGTCTGGAACAAGGAGACCTGAAGCTCTTTTTTGCCCTGTCGCAAAGGAAATTGACAGGTATCAACAGGCTGGCTTTTGTATTGATTTTTTTTTTTTTTAGGCAGGAGAGGAATAAGTCACTCTTGTACGTCAATTATTTCACTTAGAAGATAGGATGCAACCGTTGTTTTATTCATTTTGGAATATGAAAGAACAAAAGTTACTGATCACCTTATGTTTACTCTAGAATGTGGAATAAACTAGAAGGTTAAACTTAAATCC
The DNA here is from genome assembly GCA_013400375.1 of Thinocorus orbignyianus. NCBI lineage: Eukaryota > Metazoa > Chordata > Aves > Ciconiiformes > Thinocoridae > Thinocorus > Thinocorus orbignyianus. Next base: position 792,160 of record VXBW01005077.1, on the reverse strand, counting down.
AGTGACAAAGCTCACCCGATATATGGATCAGCTTACTCAAATCTCAAAGCACTGAATGCTTAAAATTACAGTTTGAAGGACCCTATTAAGTCAAAGTGTAAAACAAACACTAGTTTAAGAAACAGTAATAGGATCTTTGAAATAACCAAGTTTGATAATACTGGTTTTACCATTAACACTTTTCTGAAAAGCAGAACTGGTAAGCACTCCTACTCCAAGAGAAATTTTCTTGAAATATATTTGTGCCCATGAAAAAAATACTGGAAACCTTTAATAACAATTGTGTTCTTGTACAATCTATAAGTCTTCTTTATTTCAGCAGTGAAAAGCTTACTGTAAAGATGCTTAATGCTGTCAGGTGAAGTAAGGTCATCTATGGATCATGACCTCTTTTGTTTTCCCCCAAAGTGTAAAAAGTAGTGCCATTTTTAATGCAGAACTAAACCCACAGGCTATTTTCCCCAACCAACAGCTTTTTTTTTCCCCCCACGACGATGCAGAAATAGGATGCATCTTCTTAGACCTTACTATAACTATTGCAAAAACTATCAACTCCAGAAATGGTAGCAAGAGGTCAAAAGTTAAAAAGTAATTGCAAAAACAGTGCTAAGTTCTCCATCACAGAACAAAAAATCCTTCCAAATACCAGTAAGGCACAACTCAGAATAGGCAGAGCAACATGAATAAGAGAGATAATACACTCACCTCTTTAAATTCTGCTTTTAGTACACAGTGTCCTAGTGTTGACTGCCACTGAAGTTTCCTACCACTGTGTTTTCCTAAATAAAAGGTCTTGAAAATCTCCTGCAGTTTTACCATCTAAAAAAAGAAAACCAAAACACGAAATCACAATTTCGACTTTAAAAGCATCCTTCCATCCTCCACAATCAAAAAAGCCTTAAATAAAGGTTTAGAAGGAAAAAGGGTACTGTAAGAAACGATAAACTATTCTCTTTTAAAAAAGACAGCTCTGCATTTCTTTCTAGAGATTACGTGCATATTTGAAACCAAGTTGCAGTTGATACCAAGATGCATTACTGACAGGCTGATACTTGGTATGATACATCTGTATTCATTACCTCTGGGGGCAAATGGACCTCCATAGGCACGTAGGTTGGCCAGTAACCCATAGTCAGAATATTCACTGTTAGTTCAATGTTGCCAGGTACATTCTGATTTTGCATATACTGGAGAAAGAAACAAAGTAAACTCAAATAAAGCACTGTTTCTTAAACATATTTCATACAGAACTGTGAAGTTAGTTAGACATTATGAGAGCACAGAAGACAAGCGGCCTCATGATGTCTTTGCTATATAACCTGCAAGTTACATACAAGAAAATTAGGACAAGAAAAAGCACTTTTCCAAAGTGCTAAAGGCACTTCTGTACAGAAAGAAAACAGCAAAAAAGTGTTTTAGCAGGTGTGAAGATATACCTAATTATGTGTGAATGGAGGAAAGAATGGTAAAATATACTAATAATCAAAACATTACAAAACTGCCACAACTAACGGGCAAGAACTTACAAACTAGTCCATCAGAATACAGTAGCATTAAAAATGTTTTATTACTGGTGTTAAAATGTTTTATAAGTTTACAATTCTTCTTTTATTACTGTGCCTTTTATTGTCTTTTTAAACAGCTTCTTGTTTCAGGCTTTTTGCTTTGTTGTTCAGGAAAACCATTAATAAGTTCAGTACAGTGCTCAACAGCACAGAATTAAGAAATAGATTTCATCTGAAGGCTGTTTACCCAGTCGGGCTTTTGTCCACTGCTTTTGAAAGTAATCACCTACAAAGTCCTTTTCTCTGCAGTGAAAAAAAAATTACAGACAACTGTAGAAACTCCAAAGGATTTAAACTCAATTACAATAGAAATAGTGCAGGATGTGTTCAGTTGCAAACATCTTGCCAGGCTGAGAATAACACTTTCAAAAAGCAAGTAAATGAAGGAACCGTGGCAGGCTCTACTGCAGTACCTGTTTAAATTGTATCATTATGTCTTTTGAAAGCTCCATATCTTTAAACATTCCTTCAAGTTTGCTGGTGAAAGCAGCTCCACATTCTATAAGAGAAAACGTAAAACTTGGAGATTAATTTTATTTTCAACACCATATGAGAATGTACTTTAAAGCAAGAAAGCCTAATTCATCATATGTTCTTACACAAAGATTTGGATTCTAAGACACAGAATAAGTTTATAAGCAAAAAGGGGGAGACATCCCCATGCAAAACAACGGCCACACTAGAACATAACTGTTCATCCTAGGACTCCTACTACTCCTACATCCTGGCAACCTACTACTCTGACAACAACTCTAATCCCCATCAGCTGCCTGCTAGACTGTCTCTTGATGGTACAAATGAATCAAGTTCTAGAAATCTTACTTTTACCACTCAAATATTCTATCCTGTGAAACAACAAAGACCAGACTAGAAAAGTGCTAGCTGGGAGCATCACGGTTGAGATTTTATACACAGCAAATAGCAAACAGAAGTCACCCTCAAGTTCTCTGATTTATTCAGCAGAAACCTCAACTCTATCCCCCAGACCATGATACACTGTGGACTTTAAGGTCTTGTTCTTTGGCTATTGCTGCTGTAATTACAAAGCTAAAAGTAAATCCGTCTCCTCTAAACCTGCCAGTCATTCAAGAATTGCATACAAGGTTTTTGCCCTCGTGTAAAGGGGAAACAAAGCACTTCTAGGGAGGCTATGGACTATTTTTAAAAGAAAGCAAGTAGATAGATAGGTATTTATTTACCATGTTTGAGTTTGGAAAGCATAGATTTTTCAGCATCTACAGATGCACTCTTCCCAACTAATAACCTCTTTGCTAGATCTTTTTTATAAAAGGCCTCAAAGACATCTTTTCCTGTAAGAGAAGAGATTCGACAGTGATCACAAATCATTGTTTCTTTGAAACAAACATCACCTACAAGAGGCCCGATTTGAAGCTCAGTAAAACTAACAAGGGCCTTCACATTAAGATTTCCACTGATTCTGAGTCAGGTCTTGCTATCACATTTTTAACACGCAAACTAGTTAACAGCACTAGACCAGCAAATTACATCTACAGAGAATAAACACCTGAAAACACACACAGACCACAAAAAATATTTCAAAGTACCTTTATGTTATTGACTAAACAATATATTCCAACAAAAAAAGTAAAACTTACCATATATGAATCTAAATATGATCATAATTTTATCCAGCATTTTTTCAAGTTCTTCATCAGTAGCTTCTTTGTTGCCTGCACGAAGCTTTGAATCTACGTATTTAGCTAAAAAGAGTGTTGAGGAGTAAGAAATTCAGCATGTGCTTAGTACCACAACGAAACAATAATGGTTTTAACTTAAAAAGAAATTGAATTTTGTAATATCTAGAAACGTAAAATATCCTGAAATTAATTACCTTCAAATCAGTTTCATCACAGCTAGTTTGATATATTTTCATAGATGATATAAAGTTATAAAAACATTATAGCCTAATTGCTTTTTTCAGATACACAAATACATTTTTAAACATCTATGCTAATAAAGTTAAGATGCAGTAATTGTTTATGTAAAAGATCATGTTCCACCTTATGATCTCAAAGTAAAACATCACTATTGCTAGAGACTGGCATAGCTATAAGCGAAGTAAAAAGATCAGAAGAAAAATGTGTAAACCAGTTCTTTAAATGCGTGTACTGCTGAATTTCTCTAGCAGATTTGTTTGTTTCAATTTCAAATGGTCTGATAAGCGTGTTACAGTTAATTTGAAAAAACAGGAGGGCAGAAAGCACAAGCCTAACAGCACAACAGACTGCAAAGCAGGTATTGTTCACTGGGTGGGGAAATGCTTAAGGTATTCAAAAGTGCAGAGAGCCACGCTTGCAGCACACAAATCTACAAACAACGTTCTTTGCAAACTACAGAGACTCCATCCCCACAATGTGAGAGGGTACGGTGCATCCTCACATCTCTTCACTTTTATCTATTAAAAGATAGGTATCTACAAAGAGCCCCTGTGCAGAGCTACTGTGCACGCGGTGACTTACGTAAGCTTCTGAAAAAAGCAGCATTATCAGCAGTATTCCCACATCTGGGCAACAGTTAATCACTGGAATGCCTACATGTGCATGTTCTTCACTTTCCTATAGCCTAGCCAGTGAACTGATGAATAGAGCTTGTTCTTAATGTTTAATGCTACCCTATCAAATGATTCACTTGTATAAGAAGGCACAGTAGATCCCCAGTTTGAGAACGCATCGCCCATAATGTCTTTCAACACACGATTCCAACATTTCCATCTGTAAACTGCATCAGCAGCTCCCTCTTGTCCCCCACCCAAATTCTCACATGGGAAGGAACTGAAGAAAAATACCTATGAGTTCAGCTGGCTTATTGGGTCTTTTGTTAATGAACGTTTCAAAGGCTTCTTTCATGGCATTTACAAACTTCTCATTCTTGAGGAAGCAAACATCAATAATATGGTCAACTTTGTCCTTAAAATCAAGTAGTTCTTGGACCATGGTTTTGTCTTTTTCTGGATTAATTACTATGGTGCTACCAAATGCCTGCAAAATAAAACACACACTCCAATTAGCCTGAATAATGAATTTAAATCACAAGACTTCTAAAAGCCCAAATTATCTTTGTAATGTCTTGTTTCTAGTATTGCTATTGGTTCCACTAACACAAAAGAAGTAATAGCAGTACGAAGTATTTTAAAAAACGATATATGAATAAGTGAACAAACTGAGAACTTTTTTCCGAAAAAATAAACTTAAGCATGACAGAATTAACACACTTTTTACACTTCTACATCCTCAGGTTTTACACAGGTAAAGCTCCCACTAAACTCGACTTTATATAGCAGTACTCCTATACTTTCTGTGACAACATTTTCACTGAGTAATACGAAGAAACATCCTAAGTGATATTCAAGTGCTTTGTGGACTTCAGTTAGTTGTTAATTTAAGCTATCACTCATTCTGAAATTTTGGCAGGGAGAAGACGAAAGTGTTGGGCCAGTACCAAAGTGTCTAATGGAGAAATACATTTGTCCCCCCAATTATGAAAAAGATAAGAACTCCTGATTTATTTGGAGTTCAATAACTCAACTGAACATTCAGTATTTTCTTTGATAAGGCTAGAACTGTACTTTTCCTAGTACAGTTTCCAAAGCTGCCTATTAAACACATGTTTATAAGCAAATGGTCTTTAATTCTTAGAAAAATGCAAGAGTTCATAGTGATGACTCAGATATTCATGTTTAAATTCCGTTGATACAATAGTGTTATCTGTTCCAGAGTTCTAGAAACAGTACCTTTATGTATTCTATCCAGTGTTGCAAGAGGACCTGTACTCCGCCTCTCACACGACTGAACAACTGGTACAGAAGAGACAGATCTTGAATTCGGTTTTCATCCAGAAGGTGGTTTAAACCTGCAAATGAGAGAATTTCAATAGACATTAAAACCAGAGTAGTCCAAAGAAAGCACAGGATATTATTACATTAAGAGACCTCTTTAAAGCCAGCATTTCTTATCAAGCAATTACAGGTGGTCTGTTTGTTTTTTTTTATTTTGTGGGTTTCTTTTTGTTTGATTTTTTTTTTTTTTTTTTAAAGCTACCTAAACAGTGAAACACAGTGAAACTACCTGGACAAAAACCTTGTTACTGCATTGGATATCTTAGGCTGTATGTACTTTACATTTAAAGTACATGTGTACATGTACACCTTTGCTTGCTTCTCCTTAACTGCTCCCTAAAGATTTGAAGCATTTATGCTATACTGATCTGTAGGAAAGGTTTGTTGGCAAGACAGCTCCAAGCCTTCATTCCAATTGTGGAATAAATTTTACAGATGTTTGAAAGCAAGCAGATTCAAGAACTATCTTCACCTTCCACTTCTTAACTTTTTGGCAGGGAAGGCCTGATGCTCCACAGCAAGGTTGTAAGAAAGTAGATGGGTAAATATTGCAAACTTGATACTCTCAATAAAGAGTCCGTTACAGATGTGCAGGAAGATGCTCACATATCTGTTTCCTCCAGAATCTGGCTAGTAAGGGCTTGCAATTTTCTTTTATTATTCAACTCCTGCAGCACCCATATCTATTTCCAGACTATCCCTCAGAGCAAGAGAGGGTCACTTGACTCCACAGAGACTGCTGCAGAATTGAGTCGATGTACTTCATTGCTAAATTTTTAAAACAAGCTGCTTTTTTATTTTTTTCAGAAGCAGCAAGTAATCAATGTTTCCCCTTTCTGGTACAGCCCTAATTCAAAGGCTACTCCTTAACTCCGAGTCTTCAAAATGCTATTTAACACAGTGAACTCAGGAGTCTCCTATTTTAGTTTTCCTTTTGCTTTGCTGTGTACCTGTTTGCATCTCCTTAACTCTGACAGTCAGAATGGTACTCGCCCTCTTGCAAAACAGTCAATGTTATTTCATGCACTGAGGGGCAAAGGGCATTAAAGAATGATGTAGCTTGTGTCCTCCCCCAGCACCTGGATCTGTCACTTTCTTTTTCAGCACAGGAATTGAAAGCCCCGAAGCAGTAATTAGAAACATTTCTATAAAGAAGAAATATTACCTTTCTGAAGAATGGCTGTTAAATGTTCACCTAGAAGTTGCTTTTCTACAGTAGCAATTAGTGGCTTCCTATAGAAAAAACGTTTAGAATTACTTTTCCTTTTTCCATTATTTACAGTTTTAAATTTTTTTTTTGAGATTGTTAACTACACTCATTACTGGGAGTACTCTAATTAAGTGCAGCCAAGGATCTAACATTATTATACACTTATTTATCCCTTTTCCTCTGCAGTAAGCAACCTTTTTTTTTCTGTTCACTGACTGAGGATTGAATTCACACAATAAGCCTGTTGTACATGACCTCTAGGCAGCTGGACAACAATTCCATCAATGAAGAAACTGGGTAGAAGTTTGTCAAAGAGTATACCTTCTCCTGCTTTGTTGGAGGAGATTGTCATCTTGGAAGACAAACCAAGGAGAAGAAAAAACACCTCATGAGTCAAGAGGTATTAAAACAAAACAGGGAGTTGGCCACTAATAATAGTGTGGAACAAGGAAGCCACTAAATCTAAATGTTTTTAACAGCTGAAGGAAATAAAAATGTATGATGGTAGCAATAAAACACCTTCCTCTCAGAGAGATCCTCTGTACCTGCTCTTTAAGAAGTTGCTACCTCTTGCTCAGGGAGTTTTGTTACATTAGTGACCTACATTCCTCTCAGACATGACAGCTGTGGGTTTATGTTAGGAGAACACTTCTGTCCTATCAGTCATGACCTCCACTTGATCACATTTGAGGAAATGCTGCTGCTAAGTAGAAAAGACTAAAGAGTGACATTTAATAATTTCCCAGACTCTGTAAGGAATTGCAAATATTTTTATGTAAACATTCAGAGCCTTTAGTTTGAGAATACTCCGTCCTAGGTCTTATCTTTTTCAGGTAGGACAACAGCATTTCAGCAAGAAAGATGTTTGGACTGGGGGTGGTAACCTGTTTTTCTCCAACCAAATGCCCAACTATGTTTATGTCAAAATAACTAGTGGCCTAGAAGAAAAAGATAGTAGCTGTGTCAGCCAAGATAGTGCTTCACTGTAAACAATGAGTTGTGGGAAGCAAGGAACATTTGATGGTCAGTCAATACCTGGAGTAAATTGCAGCTATTAGATGGCCCTCAACTGAAGAGGAGCCAAACAGCTAACAATACCAATCAGAGAGAGATTGCACTTACTGTGTGCTCTGATCTAAATAAGTGATTATCCTGTCTGCTTCCTCTTCCAAGCGCTTGTTGACATGATGAAGATATTCTGGAACCTGAAAATGCCAGAGTAGTTTTGTATATTAAAAAAAAAAATACCAAGAGGAGAAAAAAACCCCAAAACACCAGTCTAACAGCAGCAGCAGTTCCAGTTTCAAGCAGGAGCCATTAGCACTGTGACTGAAGGCAATGGAATGTGAATTTGCTCTTTCAGAGTACTACAAAACATAAAGGCCACATTACTGCCCTGTACACCAGCTAAGGCAGTAGAATAGTTACTCTCCCAGACAAATGTTTCATCATTAAGCACAACAAATATTGTTAAACATTCAAAATACCTCTCGTTCCTGCATAAGCCTCTGCCCCTCTGCTGCATACAGGCGGTTAGTCTCTTCCAAGAATCTATGTTCGAAAGAGTCTTGATAAATCTAGGGAAATAACATGACAGCAATCCAGGTTAAAGCTTATGGTGCACTAAGTAAGAAGCTGAGCTGCTTATTGGTTTAAAGGTGAAATAAGTTTACTCACCTGTAAGTCAGAAAGCATGCTTAGAAGGCTTCGCAGTAAACTCCTATCAATAGCCTCACCATTTCTTTCCCTCTCAATCAGCAGAAGAATGCCATCAATAGTTTTGTTCTGAACCTTCTGATCACTGATTATATGAGTTCTGAACAATTCTAGCCCCATATCCCTATAAAAACAAAAAAAGACTGATCAATAAATTGTGCTATAATCAAGCTCAAATATTCACCATGAATAAAATTTGAACTAGATCAAGTTTTAGCTTCAAATTCCTCATTCCTCTGCCCCTAAATCCCTCAAGATGAACACATAAACACTAAAATAAACTATGACAAAGCATCAACAGTAAGCTACACATTTAAAAAAAAAACAAACCTAAGCAAATATTTTTTCCTAAATAACCACCTCACTTTTGCAGTAATTTTATTTTTCACTTGGTTGGCAGGATGATGGAAACTGAATGAACAGCAGCCTTCATGAGTAAAGGATAATGTCATCCTGGGTCCCGATTCCATGCTTAAGCTATCAGACAATAGTCTTTTTTGTCCATCACTCTGCAATCTCTAATTCCTAGGCAGATCTTAGAAGAACCAAGTGGTGTGAAAGACAAGGATCTCTGCTTTGGGCATCCCAGTTAAAACCTTCCATGAATTTGAAACTGTGGGTCCGGACACTTCTACGAAAAGCCAGGCCTTCCACCACTCCTTTAATCTCTGGCAAAGAAATTCAGGTAGTGTCAAAGAACTGTAGGGTATTTGCTAATTATTAAAATATTGAGGGGTCAGGGTGCGTGGGGGCAAAGGTTAAGGTCTAAGAAGAGAGTAACTGGCTTTTATTTAGGTACTTTTTTTTTTTCCTTTAAAAACACTTACAGAACTTTGAATACTACGCATGTTAAAGCCAGTAACTGGTCAACCCAAATCGTCACACTTCAGTTGTTGAGCTGACCCTTTCTTTTAACTGTGCAAACTGGACATTGACACCTACTTAGTTGAAATTTGCTACTACAACTGTTCTAGAAGAATTCTCTAATTCATGACAAATACATTAAAAGTAAAGTCTCCCTTTGCAACAAGCAGGCATGCATTCACCATCAAATTTACCTGTCATTATAAAGTTTATATTAAAAAATACACCTAAAAACCAGCAAGATATATGCAGTAATTTAAATATACCCCAAATCATTTTATTTTTTGTGCCCTTACCAAATAGATGGCAGCATTGAATTCTGAAGTACGTAAGTTCTATCCAAGAACAAAAAGATACTTCTAATCATAATCTGTTATGAGAAGGAATAAAAAAAAAAAAAAAAGAAAGTCACAATTGTTTTACTCTTGAAATTGAAGAGCAACACAAATTATGTTAAAAAAAAATAAATAATCCCACTGCCAGGTTTCAGGCAGTACTTTCTGAGACAGTGTTGACTTGTTTAAAATATCCTGCCAATACCAGGATGATGGTATTTAGAATAGAATTTAGAATCTTTCTGTATAAATTTAGACATTCAGAATCTTTCTGTATAAAGGAATAGCTCCTTTTTAATAGGTATAAAAGAAGAAAGGTTTGCATAGAAACAACAGCTAGAAGTTGAGTGTGTTTGTGTCCAAGACCAGACCAATATGTCAAGAAACACACTACAGAGAAGTATTTTCAAGGCTTGATTTCTAACAAACTAGATACAGTATATTTCACAAAGAAGCCTTATATAAGTTCAAGACACTGTTTCAGAATCACAGTATGTTTCTAAAGGAACAAACTTTGGCAAAATATAGGCAGAGTAGGCAAATGGTTTTCTTTAAAAAGATAAAAACTTACCATTTGTCTGCAGTGATCTTGCCAACATTTGTCTATTTTCTTTAGAAAAAGGACACTATCCAATGAATCCATAAATAAATCATTAAGAAAAGTATGATTAATAGGTAGCAATGAAATGAACCAACATTATTATTTTTCAAAGACATTTAACGGAGAGCACAGACTCACCCAAAAGAGCCACTTAACTTCCTGCTACACCTTTATTTGTAATGAGAGTCCTTGTGTTAATAATGAGAAATCAAAATTATTTGAAAAAATTTAGAAAAAGATCTACTTTCAATGTCTTGTCTAATCCCCCAGCCCTGGGAAGTGCAACAAACACAGGCATCCCCACATCTCAAAACCCTACCATCTACAATATATGTAGGAGTCTACCACTACACAGATGTTATAATTTCAGCTCATGTTAAGAGATAACCTCGAAAGATTAATTTTGTCCTTGAAATTTAACTTTTACTCATTTCACTGCATAGTTCTAGTACTAATTATTTTCCACTTAACAGGAGCTCAATCTGATGCAAGTCAAAACTTCTGAAAATAAAACATTTTGATCTTCAGAACCAGTAGTGCTTTTCAAAAAGAGAGCAAGAACTACTTGTTGGAATACTTTTATGTTTACCTGAGCATGGCAAGTTCAACTTATAAGAAGAGTTTGGAGCGATAGAGCCAATACAGCTTTTTTAAGCCTTGCTGTAAGTCTAATACCAGCTTTTGCAAAAAGTCAAAGCGTTTCATAGATACCAATGAAACTCCCACAAACTTCCTGAATGGTTACAGACATAAAGGAACTAGCAGTTTTCCGAGTTCCCACAAAAAATGAAACCAGACCCAATTATACGAAAACTAATCAAAGAAATCCATCACCACACAGTGGCACGTAAAAACGTTTTGACTTGCCAACAACAGAAAAAAAAAGGATATTCTCTGAATTGGTGAATTTGTGCTTTGATGTGGTCTTCACAGATCTGTCTCAATTGTTTGTACAAGTTTGCAGAAATCTTGTAGGAGCAGAGATTTTCAACAGCCTGAAGTAAAGAGAAACAGATACTAAGAAATCTGTTTATATTCTTCTATGTGGTTTTACAAGGAAAGGGGAGGGGGGAACCTAAATCAACCAGGGAATTCTTCTGCTTCTTGCTCAAAATTATCTACTTGGTTTTAATTATAGCACAGTTAACAGCTCCATGCAAAACACCAGAGAGACACGGCACTATAATGGTAATAAGAGACAAAGGAAGGCCATGCCTTGAACAGGCCTTACAGTTTATTAATTTCAGTAGGAGTACCAGTATCTCATAGGGAACTGCAGGACTTGCATTTCTAAGAACAAGGATGTTAATTTAATACGTCCCAGCAGCGTGCTGGGTTTCATACTTGAGAGCAGACACTTAAGTTTTCATTTTATTAACTTCTGTGATCTGCAAGTCACACTAATAATAGTAGAAAATCATCAATAGCCTTATTTCCTTTTGTAGTCCTGTCCTTGATTAGGCTTCCCTCATCCACAAAAGCACGTGCAGATATAGATAGATACATAAACCCGTATATTTATGTATTCAGCAACCCCTTGCCTGGAAAACTTTAGTTATAACCTCACACAATTTTAGTAGCACAACCACATTCCAGACGTTTACAGTGACAAATCTCAGATTTCTAGATCATAATCAAGTATCAGAAAAACTGTCACTGTGTTTCACATTACGAAGCAAAAATAAATTTAATAGGGACACATGCTGGAGACTGATCAAACAAGCGTAGGTCTGTAAGAGTAAGTCAAGACTTCCAAAACTGATATGGATTGGCCAGATTTGGAAAGCAACTACACAACTTTTAACTCTTTGTGGATTAGTGAAAGACACAAGACATGATTATTCTATAAAATATCTGTAGAAGCTAGAGAGATGCTGTATATATGATTTTCAATTAATGACTCTTGATCTTATTTATTTAACTGAAAATGCTTCAGCTGACACAGTACAACCAACTCACAGGACAAAGAGGACTGAAAGATCAAGTTTGTTCCCCAGCAACCACAGGCAGCTGTGCAGGGATGGCACAGTTCAGAAATACAGAAAGTAAATCTATTCTATTACACTGAAGTCCCCAGTGTATTTTCCAAAAGTCCAAATAGAGGCCACCCACAAAGAGTAAGCAACCACCACTAAAAGCACAGCCACAACTGAAACAGCTAAACAAGCAGTTCCTCAGTTTATCCTAGGATATCAGCAATACTCAGTATCAACAGTAAACAACTCTCTACAGCAACTGCACTACAGCTAACACTTGCTCTAGGACATAAGAGTTTTAAAAAAAAAAAAGTGCAAACCAAACCAAAACCACCACAAAGCCTACAATAAAATAACCCCTAACAACCAAACTTGCATGAACTCACTGTCAGAAACAAACAGGTATAGCAAGACAGTGAGTCTGCCAATTAAGACTAAAACAGATTTGAATGATGAATATTAGGAAAGCCAGAATTATCACTGAAGTGTACATACCATAATATTTGAAAATTGCAAAAAAATTCAACTCTCAGCCATAGCACTCAAGAAGCCCCAAAGAAATACAATATAGTGACAGGAAAACATATTCTGTAGTTCACTGTTCAAAGCAGGTTACGGACACTGCTCAATTTTATTCTGCTACTGTACCCATGGCGTCAGGCTCTAAATGAAATGGCAGCAAGACAGGAAATAACCATGACTTTGATTTTCATTTTTTCAGAAGAAAAAAGGGATGGAAAACACTAAGCTTGAAGAGCCTGATTAGACCTTCAAGAAGTGCAGTAAATGGGTTTCTTCTTTTCTCCTACTTACCTTGGAGAAGCTAACAGAGAGCTGGGAAGATGAATGTTTCAGCTAGAACTTGCCAGTCACCCGCACAACCAGAGTTAGTATCGCTTCTACCTACCAGTAGACACCAGTAGCCACTTCTGGCCAGTTCACCCATCTCAACTACCAACATCTGTATAACTGCTGTCTTTCAAAAAAAGTATTACTTAACCATGCTACGCCAAATCCTGAAGAGAATTAGTCTTTGCACTTTAGACTGACAAATGCGTACCATTAAGCGTGTATCAATATATATTAGTTTCACCAAAAGTTGCTTTTATGTAGTGCTTACATAAAGTTGTCCTTTTGTATTTGTAAATCAAACTCCAACATGCTAAACACGTCTGCTAGTACTGAGTGTTTGAACATCAATTGCAAAACTTCTATGTTTTCATTGATAGCATCCATACAAATGTTTCCATTTTCATTTATGAATTCTTCTCAATTGGCTTTCTCTTACTTTATTTTAAGAAATTAAAGCTTCTCAGCACACAATACAAAACCTTTTACTAGGATTTGCTCCGTGGAACACACCACCACTATTGCAATATTACATTTTGCAAATGTAATTACTGGTGTTACACAATGAGAATAGTAACATATCAAAAATTCCCCAACAACTTCAGGGTCTGTAATTCACAAAGTTATCTCCTTCTGAATTAGTGGAATAAAGCTTTCTGACCAGGGAATCTGTGCACTGAAGATGGTGAGAACACCTGAAGGCAAAGCACCACATTTCCTTTGTGTACTATATATTCTGGTGGGTTTTTTTGTTGTTTGTTTTAATTGCAGCATCTACACCTGGGTTTTTGTGCTGGGGAAAAGTAAGAAAAGAACTGACCACAGCTCAGATGAGAGAAAAATTGGAACTTTCCAGACATACTTAACTCTGTGATTGATTATAAAAAAAAAAAAAAAAGAAACCAAACACTAACTAGGGATCTGGTACCAAAGAACTCCATCTCTATTTTCTGCTACTAACCTAAAGAAAAATATTCTATTAAGAAGCTTTCAATTCTGTAGCACTTCAGCTACTCAAAGATGTGTATAATTTCTCTTGCTGGGGAAGAAGAAAGCAAGTATGGCACTAGTGTTCCACAAAGAAATAAAGCCTCAAAATGTTTGCTCAGTGGGACTTTCCAAAACAGACATGAGTTAAACCAAACTCAGGAAGTTCAACTTCATTAAAAAAAGAAGTATCCTAGTTTGAGGTCTGCAGCAGAACTTCTGCTGACTTTTTTTGCAATTCCCCTCTATGCTTGGATAACGGAGTCTGCCAAGGGATATTTGGCATCAGATCCATTTACTGAGCAGCTGTTCAGAAATGACATTAGTTTAGCTAGCATTTAAAAACACTAGTGATTCCTATTACTATTTTTAAATCAATATATTTATTTTTAGATTTATAAAAAGAAGAAAAATTTCATACCTTATTGAACTGTATTTTGTTGAAAAGTATCTAAGTTATTACAATATTAAAACTAAGCTTTAAAAGAAAAAAAAGCATTATTTTTTTGTTTTCTGAGCATAAGCAACATTAAATTAAACCTGTGGCATAAGTGATCAGAAATTTAAATAACTGGAAAGCAAAAGAAAGGCTTTCAATAGAATTTTGAATTTTTAAGCAAATTTGGATATTTTTCTAGTAACTAATTAACAGTTATTTTCTATGTCGTCCATTACAGTCAGTAATTTTCATCACCAGGCAATACAGTGGATTCTAATTGTTCCTAGTTTCACCAAGCTTTGCAACAGTAACAATACTATTGTTACTTTAACAATACTGTATATTATCTTGACAAAGTGTTAAAATCCCCTATTTTCAGATGAACCGAACATTCTAAGATATTATAGTGAGCTTTAGAACCTGCTGAACTCAGGAACTTGGCCTGTGAGGTTCTTGGTCCCACGAGGAATGGTAATTTATCCTTCCCTAAATCTGTCTCCAAACCTCGTGCAAAGAGAATTTTTCTCCCCAGCTTTTCACAGAAATCAGTTATATCCACATCTAACTTCTACTGAAAAACAAAGGGCAGGGGAAGAAGAGATACTAAAAACAGATGGAGAGAAGACTCTATGCACACAGAAGTACAAATCAAACAACTAATCAAGTAGTAAAGGCTTTAAAAGCAAAGCAAAAAGGGTAAGTGCTTCTTAATACCCAGCTAAAGCAGGCCTGTTGCTAGGCCGCTAAAACCCCAAGTACCACAACGTTAGTAGGGAAAAGGTGAGGAGGGGGAGAAGCCTCTGCAACACATTCAGCTGCAAAAGCAAAGTGGAGCTTATAAAACAAAGTTAGGAAATGCAGTTCAAGTCTGATCACTTCCTAAAACATTTAAGGTAAAACAATCAGAGCTGCTGCTGGGAATAAATTTTGATTCTCAGCTGTCAGGACAGAATGATGAATGATAAAAAGATGACAATCAACCCAAAATAAGACACTTCATGAAAAAAAAAAAACAACCCAAGTGTTCTATTTACTTTCAAGAAGTCAAATAAAAAGTTTCAGGTTTTAAATGACTTGTGATCCCCAATCATAAGCAGATACTGTCTTCAGAAAAAGGATTTGTTTTAATGCAAATCATCTTTTTCCTACCTAATGAACCAACGTTTTACGATTTCACATCTCCCATAGCAGCTACACACCATAAACCACAACACACTAAAGGGAACACAGCTCCTTGCATTATTTAATTCTTGTCAACTCTTGCAAGCGAAACCATAACTTGGATTATGTTGTAGCAAGTAAAACAATTTCCAAGTTCAATATTAGGTCTTTTAAAACTTTTATCGATGATTTTAAAGTTTGAGAAACATTTTGATGCAAAGTTTTTCCATGACAAAAGCAGTTATTCAAGCAAAACATTCTATCCTTACCACTGTATCAGAAGTTTTGCAAGCAAAAAAAAAAAAATTCCAATTACAAAACAAACGCAATTCCAAATCCCCAAAACACCACTTTTACTTAAAGCTCTTACCTGATAGAGCTCCTCTAAATTGTACTTAATTGAAGTACTGTTCTGGATTGCTTCTACAGCTTCTTTCAGCTTTTGCCAGGTTTCATCTGTGTAGTTTTCAGGCAATTTGGGCTTATCTTTAAAAGAAATTATATAGTTTGAGAAAGCATTTAGAAAAAGCAGAGTATTTCACCTTTTACAGAAATGAAAAACGTAGCTTTGAGAGGAAAGAGGTCTGGGCTGATGCTCTAGATTTTAACTTATACTTACATGAAGAGAAAGCACTGGTGCAAAAGCAGTATCTTATTTACATTTGAAATAGTAACGCATTGTAAAAATTCAGCATTGCTCTTCACATACATACAATCACATCTGTAGCCCAAACAGTATGTGTGATTTATAAAAATCACAATGCTGTGTCTGAGCAGCTCAAGACGAGATACAAGGCTAAAAACCAGCAAGAACAATCTACATCTTCATTACACTCTTTTTCATTACTGGGACAGCACAGCTAAACCAAAGTGAAAACGAGGATTAAAAGATACAGTGTTGTATACAGCTTATTTTTTAAATTTATTGCTCATTAATCCTATTCAGTATTAACAGCTGGAAAGAAACTCTCAAGAAACACATACGGAAATACTGTAATTATAGCACAGGGTTTATGGTCGCAAGGAAAACCTTCCTATTTTGAATTAATCTACTTATGCCTCTCCTGGGTTTGGTCAGTGGACACTTGTCAGAGTTAAGCCCTCTTTTAATGTTCAAATAGGTCAAGCTTCACAGATTTGACTCTTCCAGTTATTTTTTCAGCCCTGTTTCTAGAGATGCCTGTGGTATGCGGCATCTTCAACAAGACTAAAGCATTTACAACAGGTTAAGACAAATTCCCTAACTCACATCCTCGGAATCAGGACTATTGTAAAACTCTCTGCATTATCACAACCAGCCAAAATAACTGTTCTTGTTCTAGTGAGCATGTTCCCAAATGGAGAAGGAAGGATGAGAACATCTAGGGAGGAAGTCACATGCTCATCCACAACACCAACAGGTGAAACTGGTCCAGAGTTTACGTGCTACTAAAATCAACTTTTACAAACTTTCAGGTAAAAAACAAACTGAAGGGCTTTAAGATTGCACTAGAAATAGTAAACAGAGAAATATTTTTTTTTGTCCTCCCAAGTATTTTCTTACAATGTTGGCAATATCCCAACATTAGCTGTATCAATAAAAACCTTCAGAAACAACTAAGTACAAGACTTGCTTATTTCCACTAGCAACTAACGAGTAAGCTACTCAGCAGTAAATATCAAGATGTGGGTTTTAGGAAGTTATCTAAGGTCTAAAAAACATTAGTGTTATCAATCTAAGATAAAGACAACAAATTCAAGACTATTATTCAGTTTTGCATCTGAGAGTAAGTAAACAGCAAAGATGGCAGAGTCCTGAAACATCCTTTTTAGGCAAGTGATCCAAATACCAATTAATGAGCAATGATGACCACAGCACCATGCAATCCATGACATTTCACAAATATTTTAAACATGAGTAGTTGACTTCCCTTAAAGATAGCAGTGTACGAGCAACAGAAGAGTAGTGTTTGATTCTCACTATCATGCATCACAAGTATAAATTTTAAAATAACCAGTATAATTAAATTATGATGTCATGATGGGCAGAGAACATTTTTGAGAATTAGGAGGACCTTAAAGCAGAAAGCTACACTGTGATCATGAGTTTCTGTAAAACATTACAGTGGCAAAACCAGTCCCAATCCTTACCTTCTGTGACATCTCTACAGGATGTTTGCATCAACTGTGTACTTACAAGTTAATTTTAATACAGTATCCTTTACCCCAACCCCAAACACACGGGGAAAAAACAATCCAAGAAAGCAAGTTATCAGACTATTTTAGAAAATAGTAAGAGGCAGAAAATAAGAAAAGCCATCAGTTTCCCCATCTCTATAGGGGAAAGACAGAGTTTTAGCTCAGCTTTGTGCCTACACCTATTCGCATTTTTGTCTACTAAAAGTGCAGCAGCATCCCATCAAGAAGGTTTCATTTTTCCACTTCAGCTGGTCTCTAGTACCAATATTTAAGAATCTCAACACACCTTTTGAGAGAATTTATAAAATAATGTAAGCTTCTAAAGTGGGAGTATATTAAGACAGAGAAAAGACATTAAAGAGTTAAACAACAAAAATTACAGCAAGGATACTGCAGTGAAAACACTCAGCAAAAATCTGAGCTACCTACATTAGGAGTAACCAGAAAGGAAATCCGTCATAATAGCCCGATAATCACCTTAGTTTCAACATTTAAAACTAAGCACAGGCAGATTAACCTATAAGCAGACAACACGGACAGAGGCAGGACATTCAGATTCAGGCCCAATTTAAAAAAATGCATTCCATGAAAAGACTTATCACAAGCTGGGCTAAAATACAGACTAAGTCCTAAAGCAGGATCACTAGAAAAGAGATATTAAACATTAAAAGATTGAATAAATGTGATTTACACCCTTCATCTAACACACAAGTTAAGGTTTTGCCAACAGACAGAACGAAAGGAGTCCGAAAAATACCCAAGCAGCAAAGCGTAGCTCAGCATGCACACATGACTGGGCACGTATGCATCATAAACATTACTCTCCCTTTATACAGCACAGAAACATTTGCCACAGAACAGCATTTCCTGTAAAGCTTGGAGCTATTTGAAGGCCACCTGGATTTCACGTTGAAAACAAAACACAAAGTTGAACACCACCTCCCCATATGTTGTGACAAACTGTGGCCTGTTACCTTTAAAGTTCTTGATCACTAATTTCTTAGCAGAACCAGGTTTACTGTTGGCAAAACTGGAAACAGTAGAGGAGGCAGCTTTGGTCAGGCCATTTGCATGGTGCCCCACAGCCACTGATGAAATTAAAAGGCTTTTATTTTTGAGCTGTTGTTGGTGCTGCTGTTGAGAAGAGGCAGCGGGAGAGGAAGAGGAAGAAGACTCCTCAGCCATCTTCACATCGAGTCCAATAAAATCCACGGAGTCCTCAAAGCGCAGCTTCTTCTGGAGGTGATGGTTAGAGGAGGCAACCCCTGAGGAGGAACACGAGGAGGTGCTGATGACAGAAGATGATGATGAGGAGGTGTTTTTGGAAGGAGAAGAGGCGCAGGAAGAAATGGAATCAAATTCTTCTCTTTCAGAATTGCTGTTGCTGCTGTTATTTAACTTTCTCTTCTTGCAGGAGGAGTTGCTGCTGGTATTACCATCAGTGGCAGGTCTGACCTCCTGGGCTGCAGCTGGGGGGTTGGGGGAAGAGAAACCTGTGGGAAACATGAACACACAGAAGTGAACAGGCTGAGGGGCATCAAATCCTTGTGGTGTGACAAAGAGAGAGGGAGTTTGGGAGCCAGTCTCTGGTGCCTGTCGGGGGGAAGGGGGAAGGACGTCTTTCAACTCCTCTCTCTCATCAGTGGAGTCCTTCCGTGTTCCCTCTCCTTCGCTGTCTTCTTTCCCGCAGGAATCGCTTTATCTCGCCTCCTCTCCTTCTCTTTATCACTTTGTTTCTCCGCGTAGTTTGTCTCCGTCTTCCTGCTTTCACTCCTTTCTCAGCGGAGCCTCTCCGTTCCTGCCTCTGCCCACCCGCTGGCTTCTTTCACTCCTTCTCTGCAGCACCGGGCTCTCCCCGCGGCTGCCCGCTGCCCCGGCTCCTCTGCCCGCTCCCCTCCTGCTCCGGCCGCCTCGTCTCCGCCGAGCAGCAGCGGAGAGGGCTGAGCGCGGTTCCCTCGCGCCTCGGCTCCAGCCCCAGGCCCCACACGCCTCCCGGCCCGCCCTCCCCCGGCGGCCCGCTCTCCTGCGGCTCCCGCCTCCCCCCTCTCCGCCGCCCCTTCCCGCTTCCCGAGGGGGGACGGCCCGGCCCGGTGCTTGTTATTGTCAATACACGGCAGAGAGGGAGCCCAAAGATGGCGGCACATCCGCCCGCCGTGCATGCTGGGGCGCGCCCGCCCGGAAGCGCGCCCGGGCGGCCCGAGGAGTTGGCGGGCCCCGGCTCCGTCACCTACCGGAAGTGATCATGCTCGCGGGCCGCAGGGAACGGGCGCGCTCCTTAGNCCCGGGGCGCGCGGCCTTGGCTTTCCCTCAGCGCTCTGGGGCGGCGGGGAGGCCTGGGGGCTGGAGCCTGCTGGGGTGCTTGTGGTAGGGAGCCGGGTTGGGTTGGAACGCTAAAGGCTCGGGGAAGAGGGGCTGGAAAACTGCCTAGAAGAAAAGGAGCTGAGGGTGTTGGTGGGCAGCCGGCTTAACGTGCCTAGGTGGCCAAGGCAGCCAACAGCATTCTGGCCTGTGTCAGGAACAGCATGGTTAGCAGGAGTAGGGAGGTGATGGTGCCTCTGTACTCAGCACTGGTGAGGCCTCACCTCGAGTGCTGGGTTCAGTTCTGGGCCCCTCACTGCAAGAAGGATGTTGAAGTGTTGGAGCATGTCCAGAGGAGAGCCACCAAGCTGGTGAGGGGTCTGGAGAACAAGTCATGTGAGGAGAGGCTGAGGGAACCGGGCATGTTTAGTTTGGAGAAGAGGAGGCTGAGGGGAGACATCATTGCCCTCTACAGCTACCTGAAGGAGGTTGTAGGGAGGTGGGTGCTGGCCTCTTCTCCCAAGTGAATAATGACAGGACCAGAGGAGATGGTCTGAAGTTGGGGCAGGGGAGGGTTAGATTAGATATTAGGAAGAATTACTTGACTGAGAGGGGGGTCAGACACTGGAACGGCCTGCCCAGGGAGGTGCTGGAGTCACCATCCCTGGAGGTATTTAAGAAATGTGTAGATGTGGCACTTCAGGGCATGCTCTGGTGGCTGAGATTGTAGGAGTTTTTGGTGTGTGTATGGCTGGACTTGGTGATCGCAGAGGGTCTTTCCAACCATGATGATTCTGTAATTCTGTGCTCTGCTCTGAGGCTGCAGTCCAGAAGGCTGCAGACTGTGAACTTGTTGGGAAAATTATTGTTCTTACATTTATTTATTAACAGTCACCCAGTGCCAGCTTTTTCATGTGATTTTAATATACATGGACTTAGACTGGGCTAAAGCCTAGAGTTGTGGTTTTTTTTTTTCCTCCTT